>OY744549.1:53027687-53057687 GCA_963556195.1 Sepiola atlantica | reverse complement strand
TAGGGTTAGGGGTTAGGGTTAGGGTTGGAGTTAGGGTTAGAGGTTAGGGTAACGGTAACGGTAAGGGTAAGGGTTCGAGTTAGGGTTAGGGTTAGGATTAGGGTTTTGGTTTAGGGTTAGGGTTTAGAGTTAGGGTTAAGGTAACGGTTATGGTTATGGTTATGGTTATGGTTATGGTTATGGTTATGGTTAGGGTTAGAATGTTATGGTTATGGTTAGGGTTAGGGTTAAGGTTAGGGTTAGTGGTTAGTTGTTAGTGTTAGTTTTAGGGTTAAGGTTAGGGTTATGGTTATGGTTATGGTTATGGTTATGGTTAGGGTTAGGGTTAAGGTTAAGGTTAGGATTAGGGTTTAGATTTAGGGTTAGGGTAAGGGTTAAGGTTAAGGTAAGGGTTTAGGGATAGGGTTAGGATTATAGTTAAGGTTAGGATTATGGTTCGGGTTAGAGTTAGGTTAGGGTTTAGGGTTAGAGTTAAGGTTTGTGTTAGGGTTATGATTATGATTAGGGTAAGGGTTTAGGGTTTAGAGTTAGGTTATGTGAGGGTTAGGGTTAGGGTTAGGGTTAGTGTAAATGTTAAGGTTATGGTTAGGGCTAGGGTCAGGGTTATAGTTAATTTAAGGTTAGGGTTTAGGGTTTAGGGTAAGGTTAGATTAGAGTTAGGGTTAGTGGTTAGGGTTAGTGGTTAGTTGTTAGGGTTAGGGTTAAGATTAAGGTTAGGGTTAGGGTTAGAGTTAGGGTTTGGGTTAAGGGTTAGGTTTACGGTTTGGGTTAGGGTTAGGGTTAGGGTTAGAGATTAGGGTTAGGGTTAGGGTTAGGGTTAGGGTTAGAGATTAGGGTTAGGGGCTAGGGTTAAGGTTACGGTTTGGGTTAGGGTTAGGGGTTAGGGTTAGAGGTTAGGGTTAGGGTTAAGGTTAGGGTTAGGGTTAGGGGTTTGGGTGAGAGGTTAGGGTTAGGGGTTAGGGTTAGGGTTGGAGTTAGGGTTAGAGGTTAGGGTAACGGTAACGGTAAGGGTAAGGGTTCGAGTTAGGGTTAGGGTTAGGATTAGGGTTTTGGTTTAGGGTTAGGGTTTAGAGTTAGGGTTAAGGTAACGGTTATGGTTATGGTTATGGTTATGGTTATGGTTATGGTTATGGTTAGGGTTAGAATGTTATGGTTATGGTTAGGGTTAGGGTTAAGGTTAGGGTTAGTGGTTAGTTGTTAGTGTTAGTTTTAGGGTTAAGGTTAGGGTTATGGTTATGGTTATGGTTATGGTTAGGGTTAGGGTTAAGGTTAAGGTTAGGATTAGGGTTTAGATTTAGGGTTAGGGTTAGGGTTAGGGTTAGGGTTAAGGTTAAGGTAAGGGTTTAGGGATAGGGTTAGGATTATAGTTAAGGTTAGGATTATGGTTCGGGTTAGAGTTAGGTTAGGGTTTAGGGTTAGAGTTAAGGTTTGTGTTAGGGTTATGATTATGATTAGGGTAAGGGTTTAGGGTTTAGAGTTAGGTTATGTGAGGGTTAGGGTTAGGGTTAGGGTTAGTGTAAATGTTAAGGTTATGGTTAGGGCTAGGGTCAGGGTTATAGTTAATTTAAGGTTAGGGTTTAGGGTTTAGGGTAAGGTTAGATTAGAGTTAGGGTTAGTGGTTAGGGTTAGTGGTTAGTTGTTAGGGTTAGGGTTAAGATTAAGGTTAGAGTATGGGTTAGGGTTAGGTTAGAGTTAAGGTTAAGGTTAAGGTAACGGTTAGGGTTTACGGTTAGGGTTACGGTTAGGGTTACGGTTAAGGTTAAGTTTAGAGTTAGGGTTTAGGGTTATAGTTATGGGTAGGGTTAGGGTTTAGGGGAAAAATGGATGCCATTGTTTTAATCAGCGCTCTAAAATTAGCTAATATAAATGGGTTTTGAATCTGGCAGAAAAATTGTGTTGACCAGTGTATTGGGTTTGAAAACGATCGTGTTGTAGTCTCTAGGGAATCGGTCATGTGGTAATGCGTTTCACAAAGGGAATCACCTTGGAAAAAAAATCTGTCCATAGAAATTCCGCCTGTTGTAATGCACATGGAAGAAGGAAGCAAAATCATTTTCAGTTGTGATAGGGAAACGAGTATAAGGAAGAAACCAGTCTGTCAAGTTTAAGTTAAAAATATCATTTTCGTTGGTCTGTCACGGGTTTATGAAATCTTATTTCTGGTTCTCTGTCACGCATAGGTTTTGAAGAATATTTTTGTTGGTCTGTCAAGCTTAATTTTGAAATATAATTGACACAATATGCCACACTTAGTTTAAGAAGATAGTAAAAACAAATGAAAAACAGCTGGGAAAAGAAAAGAATTAAAAAAAACAGCCGAGAATGCCATATGTGAAGTCGTAGACGTCAAAATCACAGACCAATGCAGTTCCAGATGAACGTTTAGAATTTGAATTCCGAGACGCTAGAATTAACGCTAGAATTCCGAGACGCTAGAATTTATTGTAGCATGCTAGATTTTGATCAAAATATGTTTGAATAAAGATAGTATTTTTAATTAAAATTGAATATATATAAACGAGATAATTTGGGACGATGAAAACGTACGCAAATTATTAGACAAATAAATACAAGAATACTTTGAAAATGTATTGGTAAAAGGAGAGTAGCAAGTGGACCTTGGGTTTACTTTCGACAAAGGGGAAAGAATTGCTGTTTTCTGGGTTGGAATCTATCCATTTAACACTTATCGTTGGCTAGTTCTTTTTTAACCTTGAAATAGTATTTTTTTAGCTCCTTACATCAAGTGGCTTTATGCCTTGTCTGGAGCGATTTTCCATTAAAAAAAAAATTCTTCGGAATATACATTCGACTGGGGACAATTCTGAATTTAATATTCGCTAGGAACTTCCTCAGGGTGAATACGGCACCAGGTCGTAGGTAAGCGTTTGGTTGATGGAAATAGAATAAAAAGAGGATTTGTATAAGCGGAACGTTTTTTTTTGTTGTTGTTTTTAGAGAAAAAGAAAATTATGTTTACGGGAAGAAAATAAATTCACACAAGAAAGAAAATCCTTTTTTTTTTTAAAATTATTTTTTGTTATTTTTGTTAATGTGTTTATTATTTTTTTTTCTTTATTTTTTTTTTCTTCCTTCAAAAAGTTGGAAACTTTAAGTACAGCGACAAAAGAATAAAAGATTCGCGAACAGTAAAAAATAAACCTTTAAGAACAAAGCGACAGGTTAAAGATATAAAAAAAAAGAAATATCGAAAATGGCCGACTAATACCGTCTTCCTTGTTTTTGGCGGGAAACGAACAAAACAAAATTGTCATCATTCAAATGCTTTTACTGTCAATGAGGATAAAACATGAAAAACGGATATATTATGTGTGCGCATGCCCGTATGTGTAATTGAAAGAAAAAAAAAATACATAACCAACAGTAGATAGTTTTGACATACGTCCACTCAATCAGTGCGCTTAGTAATGAAAAAGCTATGTATTCGTATCAGACAGTTACGAATTATGGACTGCCGGATAATTTTTTATTTTTTATATTAACATAGTTCACCCCAAAAAAGGCAGGCCGCCACTGTAGACGTAAGGGGCTACTGAGAACAAAGGGAGAAGGTTTGGGGGGGGGGGTCAACTTAAATTGGGAGCTGCGCAGCGAGATGCCTGTTTACATTAGTTTTAAATTTCTGCATGTCAGTAACGTCGGGGAAACACGGGGCAGGGAGGGAGTTATATTTACAACTCAAATTCCAATGTATTTGCCTTTACTGCCGTTGTCAGCATTAATCCTATTTAAAGGCAGCTGCCGTAAAGAGTTCGACTTTTGAAAAGACCATTGCATTTTAGCCACATTGACGGCTGTGTTAATATACTCGCTACAGAGCCCAGCCTAGTTTGGGATCGACAAATAATTAATTATGAATATTTGTTTTGATCTACATACGTATACGTCTCATCATTACGAGAATCGTCAGTGTAGAGAAAAAGAATTATTTACACCGTCGCCGGACTCGAACCCCGGAACACGAGTTGTTTTTCAAACTCAAATTCCAACATCTTTGCAATCATGGTAGTTGTGAAAATCAGCCGGTAAATCAGCGAGAGATTAATCCTATTTCAAGGCAGCCGTCGTAAAGAGTTGGACTTTTGAAAGTTTCGAATATTGCAAGTTATCTTTCATTTATATATGGAGGTAAGGGGCCCAATTAATTACTAAAAGTAATAATTCACTACTGGTACCCATATAAAAATAACCACCCATATGCCTGTTTCTGAACCTGGGTGGGTGCAATAAGGGGTTTAGGAGCACGGGTAACAATGTTGATGTAATGAGGAGTTTAGGGGTCGGTACCCCTAGATATGGTTTAAAGGGTTTATTTGGCATCACTGATAACCATTTTCATGTGAAAGATTTACTATGAAAACAAGTAAAAATCCAAGATTTATTGATTCATCATGAAAACTGACCGAGAGTGCTTCACATGTAAATGGAAAATGACTTGTAAACCCAAAAAAAGTCATATTGACAATTTTCCATACTCTGATCTTGTCCAACTTTTAGTATGTTGTAGACTAGACCCAGCATAGCCTGGTGATACCAGATCAGGCTGCCCTGTGGCTCCCTGAGACGAAATTCACCTACATTGACGTTTTTTTTTTTTTTTGTAAAACTTAATTATGTTCTACAAAACCAAAAACAAAAACAACAGCCCCTCTCCCTTTCTCCCTCCCCTTTTTTATTTTATTTTTAGAACTTGAAGCATAAATCTTTTACTATAATGACCAGATTCGGCATTGAATAACCCAAAAAGGGTTGATATGCCGTAAAACAAAACTACCAAACCAAAAACGATGATTAAACATTTGAAGATATAAAGAACTTGAAGCATAAAAACTTTTACTATAATGACCAGATTCGGCATTAAATAACCCAAAAAGGGTTGATATGCCGTAAAACAAAACTACCAAACCAAAAACGATGATTAAACATTTGAAGATATAAAGAACTTGAAGCATAAAAACTTTTACTATAATGACCAGATTCGGCATTGAATAACCCAAAAAGGGTTGATATGCCGTAAAACAAAACTACCAAACCAAAAACGATGATTAAACATTTGAAGATATAAAGAACTTGAAGCATAAAAACTTTTACTATAATGACCAGATTCGGCATTAAATAACCCAAAAAGGGTTGATATGCCGTAAAACAAAACTACCAAACCAAAAACCCTGATTAAACATTTGAAGATATAAAGAACTTGAAGCATAAAAACTTTTACTATAATGACCAGATTCGGCATTAAATAACCCAAAAAGGGTTGATATGCCGTAAAACAAAACTACCAAACTACCCAGCATAGCACAAAACAACCCAAAAAACAAAATGTTGCGATTTTTTGGGTTCAATCAGTATATTGACCCGTCTAAACCATGGCACCGATGAAAGAAACCGACATATTATGAACATCCTTGAGTGCAGAAGGCAACCTACTTAGAACATAGAATGAGACAAGGTGAGAAAATACATAGATAGCTAGGAGAGAGATTGGTGAGTTGTTCAGTTAATTATGAATTGCGGTTCACTAGAACAATTAAAACAGAATTTTTCAAACACAAATCAACCCCAGAACTAAAGTATATTTTAACATACTATCAGAGTACTGTTGTCATATTTGGGCTGGTGAATCTTTGTCCAATTTGAGTATTCTTGATAAGGTGCAGAAACATTCAGCGACAGCAGCAGCAGCAGCAGCAGAGAATTAACGATTGTGTCTCAGAGCCAAAAAATGGAATCCGAGCATGGTACCCCAGTGACAATAAACGGCATTGGGTTCGAGAGTCCAGACAGGCGGTTCCCGAGTTCAATACAGGACACCTGATGAAGGCCAGAACGGCCGAAACGTTGTGAGCATGGTCGCCAAGATGAGGAAGTCAGTCCGAATGCTGAAATACATAACATTTTGTTCTTGTTCATTTTTTTAAACCAATCATTTTTTCTTTTTTTCATTTTCTTTTTTTCATTTTCTTTTTTTCATTTTCTTTTTTCATTTTTTTTTTAAATTTTTACTTTTTTAAAATTTTTATTTTTTTTTAATTTTTACTTTTTTTAAATTTTTACTTTTTTTTCATTTTTATTTTTTTTTTCATTTTTTTTTTTTTCATTATTTTTTTTTTCATTTTTATTTTTTTTCATTTTTATTTTTATTTTCATTTTTATTTTTTTTTCATTTTTATTTTTTTTTCATTTTTATTTTTCTTTTCATTTTTATTTTTTTTTCATTTTTTTTTCTTTTCTATTTTTTTTTCTTTATTTCGTTTAAAAGAAAATTAAAATTTTTTTTTTTTAATTTTTCTTTTTTTAATTAATTTTTTTTATAAACGCTGAAATCCATAATCTGTGAGGATATAATTTAGTTAACCCTAACCCTAACCCTAACCCTAACCCTTCCTATGTGTACCTATCTTCACATATGACGAATTCAAATAATTAATAGATTATTAAAAAGTGTTTTTTTTTGTTAATGGAAAATATTTCTCGTCATGTTGGCAAAACAGACGCGATCATATCCGAGGCAATGGCTGAATCATTAGAAAATGATCTCCAGGCTGTAGTGGATTGGGGTCATAAATGGTTGGTAACGTTTAATGCCGCAAAGACAAAACTCTTTTCTGTAAAGAAACCTACAAGAACTACAAGAAACATCTCCAACCACCGATTGTCATGGCAAATAACACCCTACCTGATAGTTCAACTTTCAAACTCCTCGGCCTAACCTTCACAGGTAACAAGAATTGGAACAAACACATTGAAGACATTGCAAAGGCTGCAGCAAAGAAGGTGTGCTCCCTCTACCGTGCCAGAAAACACCATTCACACCTGACATTATCCTGTATCTCTACTGAGCCACCATCCGTCCATGCATGGAGTATTGTTGCCACATCTGGGCTGGCGCATCATCCACTAGTCTCTCCCTCTCTTAGACAAGGTCCAAAAAAAGAGTCGCCAACTTAATAGGTCCCTTACTGTCAACCAAGCTCCACCCTCTGCCCCATCACCGCAATGTAGCATCATTGTGCTTGTTTTTGCAAGTACTTCAATGGACTGTGCTCCGATGAACTAACTAGCTGCTCTGGTGCTCCCTCGACGTAAATGCACTAGACCAACCCAATAATCAGCTAAATCCCATCCATTCACTGTGGAGGTCCCCAGATGCCGGAGAACCTACTACTTCAATAGCTTCTTTCCTCGTTCTGTCGGCCTCTGGAACACCATACCTGCTCCCTGTTTCCCCTGACTGCACCGACATGCAGAGGTTTAAAACTAATGTGAACAGACGTATCGCTGCGCAGCTCCCAACTTTCTATCTTTAATTTTGAAGAGTCGAATGACAGGGGGAGATAATTCAAAGGGATTTTACTGTTATGCATTTTAATTAACTTAAAGTAAAATATATATATATATATATATATATATATATATTTAAATTTTTCACTTATAAAATAGATCATTCAGTGAAGACCGGGGTTGTTCCAATAAAAACAAGCTCGATGATACTCGATTACAGAGTACAGAGTATTTATATGTGATTTTATGAAGGCTAGCCATATATATATATATATATATATATATATATATATATATATATATATATATATATATATATATATATATATATATGTGATTTTATGAAGGCTTACCAAAGCATTCCTTTCAGGACACCAATGATCACCATTAAAGATATTTTTTCTTACAAATATTATTTATTCAAATTAAATGTTCAAATTAATTTGAATAAATAGTATTTGTAAGAAAAAATATCTTTAATGGTGATCATTGGTGTCCTGAAAGGAATGCTTTGGTAAGCCTTCATAAAATCACATATATATATATATATATATATATATATATATATATATATATATATATATATATATGCAATATGGTAACTAGCAATTAAATTATATAGGAATTAAAGTTGCATTAAAAAATAAATAAATACAAAATAAAGCTTAAGTACCTTAGGTACCAGAAAGGTAATTAGATAAGAGGAAGAAAACCTAGCCATATATATATATATATATATATATATATATATGGCTAGGTTTTCTTCCTCTTATCTAATTACCTTTCTGGTAGAGGAAGAAAACCTAGCCATATATATATATATATATATATATATATATATATATATATATGGCTAGGTTTTCTTCCTCTTATCTAATTACCTTTCTGGTACCTAAGGTACTTAAGCTTTATTTTGTATTTATTTATTTTTTAATGCAACTTTAATTCCTATATAATTTAATTGCTAGTTACCATATTGCAGAATGGTTCTTAGGTGTAGTGTTTAGATAGTATTTTATTATTTTTTATTATTATTATTATTGTTATAATTAATGTTATTTGATATGCAAATTATCATATCATACGGTAGTCTTAAAGGTTATATATATTATTATTATTATTATTATTATTATTATTATTATTATTATTATTATTATTATTATTATTATTATTATTATTATTATTATTATTATGTATTAATGTATATATTAGTGAAATTTTAAGCTGAATTATTTCGACACTTGATTATTGGGGAAATGGTAGTTTAATCAGTACCATTGGAGAGCCATGAATATTATAAATGTCCTGTTTTTAAATCTCCGAAACAGTTACATGGTAAACAGCTGATGATCCCCTTGTTAATATTAGACGCTTAAGGTCTCCTGTTTTTGTTTCACTCTTAGATACTTAACCCGCCCCCCGTTTTATTTTTTTTTATTTAGTTATTTTTTTATTTATTAATTTTCCAACGAATGTTAAGTCTGCAATATCTTGGATTTAGTTAGTTTCTCTGGGAATTTAAACTGCATTTTACTTTCTTTTTTTTTTGTTTAAAATGACTCAAAGTTTCTTTAAACATATTATATTTAAACATATATATATATATATATATATATATATATATATATATATATATATATATAAAAAAGGAGAGGTAGTTTGCTTGAAATTATTTGAAATAAATTATTTTAGAAAAATAGAAATAACATTTTTAAATATAAAATGTTTATGTTTTAGTGCAGATTAGGAATCGGCACATCTTGATTAAACATTCAAAAACTATTATCCAGTGACTTATTATTGTTTATTTGTCTGGTTCGCATCACGCCATCCCCCTCCCCCTACTTCCGCCATTTTATTTTACTAAAAGAAAAAACAGAGTACAAAACCATCTTTACCTCGAACGGACCAATAAGCACTATATTTCCTTTCTCTCTGTGGAGTTTTTTTTTTCTCTTCGTTCTTCTTCTTGTTGCTGTTTTTCTTTTTGTCCATGCTTTGTGTGTTACTGCCAATATATCGATTAATGATGCCGGGGTAGCCTTTCTCTTGTTGACCAATCAGTGGAAAGAAAATGCGCAAAGAGGAAATGGTGAGACCATACTGGGGAGGGGTGGTGGGTGGGGAGCGGTGATGGGGAGCGGTGATGGGGAGCGACGCAAAACCCGCCTAATGAACAAAAGGTGAAGAATGATGAAACGCTTAATAACAAAGTCGTAAGACATAAAGAATAGAAGAAAGAAAAAATGAACAGAAAGAAAGTATAAACGAAAACCAATAAATAGATAAATACACACACACACACACACACACACACATATATATATATATATATATATATAGTCTCGGAAGTTTCTCAACCATTAAAACTATATCAAAAAAAAAAACTTATAGTCCCAAGTCTTCCAGTGGAAAATCACTCATGTAAGTCAATTTATTTTTTACAGTTATTATATTAGTTTGTTTCTGACACTATTTTAAGGGATCATCAGTTGTTTACCATGAAAAACTGTTTCGGGAATTTAAAAACAAGACAGTATTTCATTTCCTGGCTTCCCAGCAGAGTTGATCAGACCCCACTTCCCTTAAAAGACAAAAACATAAACGTGCCTTATACTAAATCTACGTTTTGCTAACTTATATAAGTTATTTTAAAGACACAACAAAAAAAAAATTTCTTTACCTGTGCTGTTCGTCTGTCTAATCAAATTTATCCGTTACTTACAAAAATGTTGCTGCATTTTAAAGTGTTTGGACGAATCCATGACACTATTATTTAAGTGATTAATGTATTATGTTTAGTTTTATATTATAAATATAAAAAACATCAACACATCAAAAAATAAAAAATAAATAAATAAATAAATATGTATATATATATATATATATATATATATATATATATATATATATATATATATATACATACATACATATATATACCTTTAATTCCTCCTTCTCTCCCTCGAGACCATACTCCCAGACATTACCTCCACCTTTTTGGGATGCAGTGTAGTATATGTTCGTTCATCATGATACCATCATCTTTCCAGTCATTACGTCTTCTTTTGGAGGGCTGTGTAATATATTTTCGTTCTTCGTGATCCCGCCCTCTTAGGTTAGCAAATATATGTAATTAACTACGCAAAACACATGTTTTATTATTTTCCCTATGTAGGTTAATTAAGGTTCGATTATTTGGATAATTATGAAAGTATAAAAGGAAAGAAAAGAAAACAGAATTAAATTAAACCGTCTTAATGTTATACGTAATGGCGTCATTTCTGTAATCAATCAAATTTACGTTTACATTGATGTGTAACTAGCTGCCCCGATCCGGCGTAGCCCTGGAATATTAATATCCTGTGAATCGTGTTGTAGGAAGACTACTTCAGACATAGAGAGGCTTATCTCCTCCGACTCCCTCTATAATATTAGTAATATCTGTAATCTGTTATTTAATTAGCCCTACCCTTTCTAACTCTCGGCACTCTTTCTGTCTCACACCCGCCACCACCTCTGTTTTAACCATTTGGTATTTGTGTTAGATTTTTCTTCAGACAATTATCCTGAAAACGTCTTATAATAAAGACAAAACGTTGATGAATACATAAACAATACTTTAAGTTTTCCTCTTTCAATTTCCATAACGTCGAAACTTTTTCTTCTTTGTTTATCATATATATATATATATATATATATATATATATATATATATATATATATATATATATATATATAAGTAATCCAACAAAAGATATAAGCGTCAACTAATATCTTATAATTAGTGAAACATCCGGATAAAAACTGAAGCTCAATATACTGGATAGAGCATTAATATTATAATATAAAATGAGGTAATAAAATAAGGTGTCAATCAAATTTTATTAAAATTCAAAGTTCAAGCAAAGTATTCTTAAGTAGTAGTATAACTGCGGTAATGGTCCTCTGAAGAGAAGAATTATCTTTGAAAACTCATGAGCTAAGGACTTAAGAATACTTTGCTTGAACTTTGAATTCTAATAAAATTTGATTGATACCTTATTTTATTACCTCATTTTATATTATAATTATATATATATATATATATATATATATATATATATATATATATATGTATAGCCGATTGGAATATGGAAAAGAAGACGCTTACAGTTCTCGAAGTGAGCCAAATGAATCTCGGAGATGAATGCGCAATAGGCCACTGGAGATCTCTCGAGGTCCGGACTTGCGTGATAGATACCAAAGGGGGATCATAGTTTTGTATAAAAGTATCCAAAGGGTAAAATGCAATTATTTCTAGACTTCTGCTCATGCAAACAAACATGCCTTTTCTATTGATAAGAAGTCCATAAGCTTTAACCGTATCCATTTCGTAACCATAATGGGCGACCATTTTGATATGATAGGTGGCATTTGGGGGGAACTCCGTTTTGCTAATGGACAATTATAGCCACGATACTCTAAAGCTACAAGCACGGAAAATCTATTTAATCTCTTACAAGGGGAAATGTTGCGCTGACATAATGAGTACATGTACAATATGTACTTCAGACATAGAGAGGCTTATCTCCTCCGACTCCCTCTATAATATTAGTAATATCTGTAATCTGTTATTTGATTGGCCCTACACTTTCTTCTTCTCGGCTCTCTCTCTCACACCCGCCACCACCTCTGTTTTAATCATTTTGTATTTGTGTTTGATTTTTCCTCAGACAATTATCCTGAAAACGTCTTATGATAAAGACAAAACGTTGATGAATACATAAACAATACTTTAAGTTTTCTTTTTTCAATTTCCATTACCTCGGAACAATTTTTCCATTTGTTTATCATATATATATATATATATATATATATATATATATATATATATATATATATATATATATATATATATATATATATAATATTTAAATGTTGAATTAAAATAAAGATAATTAAATTATCGTTTAATGATAATCTATCGTGATGATATAAAGCTCAATATATTGAATAGAGCAATCAATTCTAGAGATGAAAGATGAGAATAAAAAATTGTAACGATACCATATTTATTAGACCATCAAAAGTTCAGAGCAAGGAGCTTCATATCTTTAATCCATGGATTTTCAAAGATAAACGCTTTTCATCAGAGGATAGAGAAAAAGCCGACAATGTAGTTGTAAATATTATCGGCAACATTTAACTTTGAAAATTTTACATGAAATAAAACAAAATAAAAATAAAAACAAAACAAAATAAGGGCTAAAAGGTAAAGAGTCTTATGTTGAGATAAGAGCATAGAGTCAGGGTGGATGCCGTCCAGAAACACGTCAAAAATAATACAGTTATTATATTGGAAATGAATGTTTGAAAAAGAATAATACTCAAATTGTTTAGGAATCCAAATATTTTTGTTAAGACGCTGATATTCAGACGACAATTGGTAACGTCCAGTGTATCCTGTCTGTGCAGTAGTTTGGTATTGAAATTATCCGTTTCACAGGGTTCAGAATGAAGTTTGTCAGTCAGAGTTCGGTATATATCAAAGTGTGCATTACGAAAACCTTTAGCTCCCTGGTTGATCAGTGTATCGATAGGATATAGACATGGATTTAGATCCGATATTTTTCAAGCCGGAGCCTGCTCTGAACTTTTGATGTTCTAATAAATGTTACAATTTTTTATTCTCATCTTTCATCTCTCTCTCTCTCTCTCTCTCTCTCTCTCTCTCTCTCTCTATATATATATATATATATATATATATATATATATATATAGTCATCCACATACAAACTGTTTCGCTGTATCAGTTATTGAAACTTAACCGTCGAGCTGACGGTCGGCGATCCTACCCCTGCGCTATCACACGACACTGACTGAATGTAAGTAATATCTCAATGTAAACATTGCAAGTGCCGGGAGCTCGAATTAGTTTTACCTAATGAGCTATGCCTTAAAGCTAATGGCAGTTGGCGATATCCTTACAAATAAGATCTACCTAGGGAGGGAGCTTCATATAGTAATCCACATAAGACTGTTTCGCTATATCACAGCTCATCAGTGCGGCTAGACTAGTTAGTGCCTCAAGCCGGGATTGAAACTTAACCGTCGAGCTGACGGTCGGCGATCCTACACCTTGCGCCATAATACGACACTGAATCAATGTAAGTAATATCTCAATGTAAACATTGCAAGTGCCGGGAGATCGAATTAGTTTTACCTAATGAGCTATGCATATATATATATATATATATATATATATATATATATATATATAGGATAAAATATAAACCAAAAGTAAAACTTTTAGTAGATGGAACCTTTAGTGAAGAGGTATAGCTCAATATACGAGATAGAGCAATTGTAGAGATAGAAAAAAGAGTGATAAACAAGCGACGATTATCAAAATTTATTTCAAATTTCAATTGTTCAATGCAAGGTGTGTTCAGTAATAAACTAGTGTTTATTATTCTTTCCTAAAACCAAGGCTTTTCAAAGATCGAGATCTTATCATCAGAGGAGAACCTTTTCTACGGAACTTTTCCTTTTTCTTTCACTGCGTTTTTTTAAATAATATTTTTCAAATATTTGAACTTTGGCTTTTTCGAAAGCCAACTTATCTATCTGTGTTTCTCCTCTGATGATAAGATTTCGATCTTTGAAAAGCCTTGGCTTAAGGAAAGAATAATAAACACTAGTTTATTACTGAATACACCTTGCATTGAACAATGGAAATTTGAAATAAATTTGGAGAATTGTCGCTTGTTTATCACTCTTTTTTCTTCTATCTCTCTCTATCTCTCTCTCTCTCTCTCTCTCTCTCTATATATATATATACATATATATATATATATATATATATATATATATATATATATATATATATATATATATATTGAATACAGCGTCCACTTGCCTCTCCTCAACTGGCACAGCCAGTCCAACTTTTGTTTTCTTTTTGAAAAAGAGAGGTTGTTACTCTCGAAATGATTAAAGTCTCTACCATTCCGGATCTTTAAATATGTAACAGTAAGCCCAACAATTTTACAATTTACTGTCTTTATATTTAAATTTTGAAATATAAATAAATTGATCTGAGATTTACTGTCTCTTGTCATTTATTTTTCTTCATCCTTATTCCACCTTCCTGTTCTCAAAATTGCATTGCTCCTGCCTAGGAATTCTCAACTTCATATTTACTTGTTTACCAGCAATGCTTCAAGCAAACTACCATTTCCTTATATATATATTTATTTATTTATTTATATAATGTGTTTGTATGTAATTTTTTTCATTTCTTGTAATATACTACTATATCAATTTTTTCACTTCCTAAGTTATCAAGATGCAGAAAAGTGCATTATAAGTCGCTCTTAACGTTATAGGACGTATTTTTCGATAATATATATATATATATATATATATATATATTTCGATTAATTGTATACGTAAATAAAAGTAATCCATGGACACGTGTTTCTGGCTCACCGCCGTCATTAGCATGGCTAACTTGTCAAGGATCGAACCTACGATATTGATGTCTATAGTCTGGAGTTTTACCCCCAGACTATGACGCCTTGCCTGAAAATGTGTACGATTTTTATCACCGAAATATTTAATGTATTTTTATGTAATTGTTTTTATTGGTGAAGAAGATTGCACTATATATATATATATATATATATATATATATATATATATATATGTGTGTGTGTGTGTGTGTGTATATATTATATCTGCTATATATATATAAAATAGGAACTCTGTATGTGTGTGTGTGTTCGCCTAGTCTTTGTGTCTTATGTTCACCCAAACCACTAGACAGAATTGCTTGAAGATTTGCATGTGGATTACTGACCTCTCAGGGATGGTCATATGCTATATGAGAAATACATCTCCTAAAAGCTTGAGGTCCCCGCCCTCCCCCAACTGAAAACTGTTTTCCCTTAAATTCAAATGAAATTTAAACCATAGGTAAATGACCCAAAATGATGCCTATTCCCAAAATTTCAGCAAATTTTGATAATATTAACCCCTCTACTAAAAACTGTTTTCTCTTTGATTCAAATGATATATAATCAAGGAGAACGCCTCTCTGTCTGTGCATGTCTGTCCCTAAAAACGAAGACATACTAGGAAGTGTACTTTCAATATAATTGTATTCACATGCACAATTTGGACGGTTGTGAACATAATGGAAGTATCTTTGCGTCACTGGCCGCCCCTTAAAGAAGCTAATGACAATTTTCAAACATGTTAAACAATGAAATTAATCTATTTGTTAGCGTTAGTTTAAGAGTATTAACATATATCTGAATAGCTCGGTGAGTAAGATATCTAGCTGACAGCATCAAGGTTGCTGTTAAAGTAAACTCTCCCTACCGTGATGTTGCATATGATGCTATCCCACACTCTGGGCAACAACGGGTAGCTCTGCTAGTATATATATATATAAATATTTGTTATTGTTTATTTATCTATGGACGTATACGTTTCGTCTCTTTTCAATCAAGACTCATCAGCATAGAAGTACGACTATTCACCACCGGTCACACGATTCGAAACCCTGGATTACAAGTATTTTTCAACCCCAATCCAACGTCGCTAACCGCTTATGAACAATGATAATTTTAACACTTTTAAAGCCGGCGAAACGTACAGGCATTCAACTTCTATAAGTGAAGGAATGATGCATATAAAGCAAGTGACGTCACGCTGTGTTATTACTACCATTTACAGTGCTCTACTTTTTAACGAGGAGCTTCCATATATATATATATATATATATATATATATATATATATATATATATATATATATATATATATATATATATATGGGAAATGAAAAAGGAAAAACCAAGAGATATCTTTTTAATATATTCATCAACGTTTCGTCTTTATTGTAAGACTTCCTCGGGATGATAATTTTAAGAAAAATGTCATGCAAGTACATCGAAATATTGGATTGACATGATGGGTTAATAAGGAAAAGTAGTAGCCGTGGCTACTAAGAGCGCTGGACTAGGATCCGGGCTGCGAGAAGTCAGTCAGTGGCAAAGAGTGAAATGAATATGGAAGGTTTTGAGTTGGCACATAAAGGCAGCAGTGAAAAAGGGGAGGCTGGGAGTATTAGTGAATTTGTTTTAGGGTGGGAGAGATGAGAGGGGGTGCTGAGGTTTTTGTCGTGATTTTCATAAAATTATCATCCTGAGGAACTTTTACAATAACGACGAAACGTTGATGAATATATAAAAAAATATCTCTTGGTTTCTTCCTTTTTCATTTCCCATTACGTCGGATTACTCTTATCCTTCGTTTCTCATATATATATATATATATATATATATATATATATATATATATATATATATATATATATATATATATATATATATATATATATATATACATAAATGTATGATATATATTTGAATGATCAATATATATATATATATATATATATATATATATATATATATATATATATATATATATATATATAAATGTATGATGTATATTTGAATGATCAATATAGTATATTGTTTTGATTCCGACACAGATTTAGTCGACATATAAATTTTTCCAGTCTAAAAATAAGTATTTATTGAAATTTAAGCAAATTTTATGCAGATAAAAGAAGACATTTTTTGTTATAAATAAATTTTCGAATGCAAATCTTTTTAAACGATCAATCAGATACATCAATCGAAACTAGGGTGCTCGTGCCGTCGAAAGTGACGGCATACCCCTTTTCATTGTGCCCCGAATCACCTACTACTTTTTAACGTGGGATACGAATGGTCTGATAAAGACCGCTATTACCGGTTTAGTGGCAGACCCTAACAAGTTCAATGGACGAACCATTGAACTTAATACATTTATTAAACCGATTTAAAGATTGGATAATGACTTAAAAGCCGCTGGATGCGTGATGATCGTCCACTGTTCTACGACCTTATCTCCAAGGACAGATAACTCTCCCTTTCATAAACTGCAAGGGGGATAACTCTTCGTTGCATATTATTTTGACAGTATTAATGGCCCTTTTTCGACCCATTTTGCTTTCTTTCTGTAAGACCTTGCATGTGATTGGTTACTCTTAGATATTATTATTATTATTATTATTATTATTATTATTATTATTATTATTATTATTATTATTATTATTATTATTATTATTATTATTATTATTATTATTATTATACGGAAACTTCATATAGACTGAATTAATTCTTTTCACATAAAAATAAGTTTCTTGTCCTAATACCTTATATATATATATATATATATATATATATATATATATATATATATATATATATATATATATATATATATAGAAAAGAGGGTAGTGCAGTATTAGTGCAGTTCCAACGAGAGAAAAGTATATATGTAAAGGAGTAAGGCTACCAACATTTGTAGAATGTTTTTTCAACATTTATTTATTATTTTGTTGTTTTTTTCAACATTTATTTATTATTTTGTTGTTTTACCATTTTATGATTTTAAAATCATAAAATGGTAAAACAACAAAATAATAAATAAATGTTGAAAAAAACAACAAAATAATAAATAAATGTTGAAAAAAACATTCTACAAATGTTGGTAGCCTTACTCCTTTACATATATATATATATATATATATATATATATATATATATATATATATATATATATATATATATAGGCAATCCAACAAAAGATATAAGCGTCAACTAATATCTTATAATTAGTGAAACATCCGGATACAAACTGAAGCTCAATATACTGGATAGAGCATTAATATTATAATATAAAATGAAGTAATAAAATAAAGTGTCAATCAAATTTTATTAGAATTCAAAGTTCAAGCAAAGTATCTTAAAGTCCTAAAAGGACTTAAAGTCCTTAAAGGACTTTAAGATACTTTGCTTGAACTTTGAATTCTAATAAAATTTGATTGACACCTTATTTTATCCCTTCATTTTATATTTTATAATATAATATATATATATATATATATATATATATATATATATATATATATATATATATATATATATATATTTGAATGATAAATATAGTATATTGTTTTGATTCCGACACCAATTTGTCGACACATAAATGTTTGCAGTCTAAAAATGACCATTTATTGAAATTTAAGCAAATTTTATGCACATAAAAGGAGACATTTTGTGTTATAAATAAGTTTTCAAATGCAAATCGTTTCAAACGATCAATCAGGTACATTAATTGCAACTAGAGTGCCCGTTCTGTCGAAAGTTAGGGCATACCCCTTTTCATTGCGCCCCGAATCACCTTCAGCTTCCTAATGGTGGTCACTTTTATGTCTGATAATAATCGCTGTTATCGGTATTGTAAGATCCCCTAACAAAGTCAATGAACGAACTATAAAGCTTGTTAAGATCGAGGGTAATGTCCCCGGACTATAAACGTGCAAAGTTGAATCAAGCAATGTTGCATGCAAAGACAGAGTAATAATTAATAAACAAAATGAAGTAGTTCAAATAACGTTTATTGAACGTGTGTGTACGTGGAATGATGAAGTGTGTGATGTATGCATGTGTGTCGATGGAAAAACAGTTCTTGAAAAGGTATAAGAAGAAATGAATCCGGCGTAGGAAAAGTCTTTGAAAGCCGTACACAAAGAAAATGAGTTGAAAACTCTTACCGTTGTTTGACCACGTGTTGACGGAAGAAACGTGTTTTGGTAATTGTTTTGCCGAGACCAGTTCAAGAGAAAAGCGTGAGACGAAGCGCTAGTGTATTAGCGTCGTTCTGCCGAGGCCAATCGACCAGAAGAGAAGAGAGAGAGAGAGAGACGGAGCGCTAGTGTCAGCGTTGTTCTGCCAAGGCTGGTCGGTGAAGAAGAGAGATGGATTTTCCGTTTGCAACGGTTTTTATAGTCAGAAGGGCAGATAACTCTGGTGTCCCTTTACAGTGCCACCTGTCGGTGAAAAAGCGACACCTACCGGAAAACCGGTGTAGTTATGTTTTGAAAGGAGGAAGTAACTGCTACAAGCTTAACACATTTAACAAAACGATTTCAAGATTCGATGATGACTTAAAAGCCGCTAGATGCGTGAAGATTGCTCACTATTCTACGAGGCACTGTTGTAGCCGATCTCATCTCTAAGGGCAGATAACTCTCCCTTTCATAGAGTGCAAGGGAGATAACTCTTCGTTGCATATTAGTTTAAGGCCAAGGACCTAACATAAATTAATGTCCTTTTTCCGACCCATTTCGCATAATTTACACAGATTTAAAGATTGCGTAATGAGTTAAAAGCCGCTGGATGCGTGATGATTGTCTACTGTTCTACAACCTCATTTCCAAGGACAGATAACTCTCCCTTTTACAAAGTGCAAGGGAGATAACTCTTCGTTGAATATTATTTTGACAGAATTAATGTCCTTTTTCCGACACATTTCGCATAATGATGATGATGATGATGATGATGATGATGATGATGATGATGATGATGATGATTTATGTAGAGCAAGACCCTTGTTAACATTACATGTAAATTTCTACATTTTGGGACAGTTAGGGAAACAGGGAGCAGGGAGAGGAAATCCAAAAACAAGCAAGAATAAAAATAACGGAGAAATAAAGTAACATTTACACTGAAAGCGGCGAGCATAGATATCTAAACCTTCCATAGTACTCAACGACACAGTCGGGGCATTGCACTGAAGCTTTTAAGTAAATGTTTGTTTTTTAGTCTTTCCGACAGTGGTCGACTTTCAATTTTACTTGAAAGGGGTTTATAATAATATTAAATTATTTTTAAAATATAAAAAAAAATATTTTGCCTACGTATGACGTAATATATATATATATATATATATATATATATATATATATATATATATATATATATAGTCTCGGAAGTTTCTCAACCATTAAAACTCTATTAAAAAAACAAAAAAAAAACTTATAGTCCCAAGTCTTCCAGTGGAAAATCACTCATGTAAGTCAATTTATTTTTTACAGTTATTATATTAGTTTATTTCTAACACTATTTTAAGGGATCATCAGTTGTTTACCATGAAAAACTGTTTCGGGAATTTAAAAACAAGACAGTATTTAATTTCATGGCTTCCCAGCAGAGTTGATCAGACCCCACTTCCCTTAAAAGACAAAAACATAAACGTTCCTTATACTAAATCTACGTTTTGTTCCATATAAATGTTTTGCTAACTTATATTAGTTGTTTAAGACACACACACAAAAAAAAAATTGTCTTTACCTGTGCTGTTCGTCTGTCTAATAAAATTTATCCGTTATTTACAAAAAATGTTGCTGCATTTTAAAGTGTTTGGACGAATCCATGACACTATTATTTAAGTGATTAATGTATTATTTTTAGTTTTATATTATAAATATAAAAAACGTCAACACATCAAAAAATAATAAATAAATAAATAAATAAATATGTATATATATATATATATATATATATATATATATATATATACATACATACATACATATATATACCTTTAGTTCCTCCTTCTCTCCCTCGTCCTCCTTTGTTGTCCATCTCCCCGTTGCCTCGTTGTGTGTTCATCTCGAAAGGGAGCAAGTCAGTCCTGGAAATAAGGCTAGCACGACCGCATGCATTACAAACGGACATTTATGTTGCCTTGCCTTTTGATGGAATAGATCTGGAATGCCAATAATATCAGTGGCTTGGAATGGTAACTTGGGAACGGAGTTTTGACTGTTTGGTCTTTATTTGGGGGGGGGGCGGATATTATTCATAGTTGTGCCACCCGTCGAGAAGGTGTATTCTCGCTCATTATTACTGTTTCATTTGAGTGCATTTAGGACTAATTTTTTGCTGTTTTTGCTGGTTTGGAACTAATTTTTTGCTGTTTTTGCTGGTTTGGAACTAATCTTTTGCTGTTTTTGCTGGTTTGGAACTAATCTTTTGCTGTTTTTGCTGGTTTGGAACTAATTTTTTGCTGTTTTTGCTGGTTTGGAACTAATTTTTTGCTGTTTTTGCTGGTTTGGAACTAATTTTTTGCTGTTTTTGCTGGTTTGGGACTAATTTTTTGCTGTTTTTGCTGGTTTGGAACTAATCATTTGCTGTTTCGCCTAGTAGCAAGACTTTTGTGAAAATCTTGCGAGATATTTTTCTAAGACATTCTCTCTATTTTTTTTTCCTTTTTATCATTTTCTTTTTTCTTTTTTTCTTCCCTTCTTAAGTGACCTATATTAAAGCAACACCACATCGTGTATTGCCGGTTGTTGTAATTCTTATTCCATGTAATTAATTTCCCTGATTATCTGCCAGGCAAGGACCTGCTTGGTA
The DNA here is from genome assembly GCA_963556195.1 of Sepiola atlantica. Lineage (NCBI taxonomy): Eukaryota > Metazoa > Mollusca > Cephalopoda > Sepiida > Sepiolidae > Sepiola > Sepiola atlantica. The sequence continues at coordinate 53,036,074 of OY744549.1, read as the reverse complement.
GTGAAACACGTGTAGGTAAAAAAACTCTTTAATTTGAAAATGATGAATGAATAATCTTTGAATGAAAATGTCTTTTGTGGTGTTGATTGGGCTCCTGAACGGAATGCTTTGGTAAGCCTTTAAAACTCACATATAAATGCTCTGTACCCTGTAATCGAGTATCATCGAGCTTGTTTTTATTGGCCTAATCCTGGTCTTCACTGAATAATCTTTTTTCTAAGTGAAAAATCCAAATCTCTCTCCCTCTCTCTCTCTCTCTCTCTCTCTCTCTTTCTCTCTCTCTCTCTCTCTCTATATATATATATATATATATAATTAATTATTGAAGACAATATATGTATAATCATATATCATCAGATCCTTTTAGTTTGTAGTCTCCTTTGAAGATTCAGCTCAATGTTTGTCAATTATTGATAACAGAGAAACAAAACAAATGAAACGGACCGTTAAATATATCTCACAGAAATTTGGAATTTTTGGAAATGTGAAAAAAATTAAAACAAAAATAAAAGTAATAAAACAAACCATGGTTATTGGAATATAATAAATAACTGTTCTCTCTCTCTCTCTCTCTCTCTCTCTCTCTCTCTCTATATATATATATATATATATATATATATATATATATATATATATATATGTATGTGTGTGTGTGTGTGCTTAACTTAAAGACATTTATTAATGCTATTAGGTGAATGTTTATTTTTTTTAGTCTTTCTGACAGTGCTCAACTTTCAATTTTACTTGAAAGGGGTTTATAATAATATTAAATCATGTTTAAAATATTTAAAAAAATATTTTACCTACGTACGACGTGTGTATATATATATATATATATATATATATATATATATATATATATATATATATATATATAATCTATTTTCTAAGTGAAAAATCAAATATATCTCCCTCTCTCTCTCTCTTTCTCTCTCTCTCTTTCTCTCTCTCTCTCTCTCTCTATATATATATATATATATATATGTATGTGTGTGTGTGTGCTTAACTTAAAGACATAAAGATGGCGATAAACATACAGAATGCTTTAATTTGTACGAGATGAAAAGGATTCACTGCCCGGAAGGCATGAACTCACTGTGGATAGAAAAAGCGAAAACAACAAACATTTCCAAGATGTCGATCTCATCAGTCGTCAAACTAGTCGTGAGTTGTTAATTAAAGGCATTAATTAACAGAATAGATAATCGGTAAATGAAGTCATTTTCAATGTCCTCCGGGCCGGCACGAATTACAAACAATGTACAAGTTCGAGTTTATTATCGCTCGTCTCCTGTTCTCACCTGAAAAGAATTTCAGCAATCTGTACATCCATAGAAAAGATACTTAAATTAGAACCTTTACCCACCCGGGAGTTCTCTATAAGAATGAACCATGTGTTGATTGCGTTTTATCTATTGTGTAATTGGGTTAAGGTATTCATGTTTTTCCCGCGCCTGTCAGGTTCGAACCCTAAGACTATGGACTCGAAAGCGATCGTCTGAATCCATTTCTATTTCGATCTCTCTCTCCATATCTGTCTTTTTCTTTCTTTCTTTCTTTCTTTCTTTCTTTCTTTCTTTCTTTCTTTCTTTATTTCTTTCCCTAGTTAATTTTGGGCGAGTATAATTTTGTTAGTTGAGTAAGATTTTGTTAGAAAACAATAATCTACATCCATTTTGATTTTCTCTCTCTCTCTCGTCCCCTCTATCTTTCTTTCTTTTTCTCTTCTCCCCTCTCTCTCTCTCTCTTGTTAAATATTGGGCGAGTATAATTTTGTTAGAAACCGAAAGTCTACATCCATTTCGATTTTTACTCTCTCTCCTCCTCCTCTCTCTCTCTTTCTTTCTTTCTTTCTCTCTCTCTCTCTTCCTCCGTTGTTAAATATTGGGCGAGTATAATTTTGTTATTTGAGTATAATTTTGTTAGAAAACGATAATTTACATCCATTTTGATTTCTCTCTCTCTATCTCGTCCCCTCTATTTTTCTTTCTTTTTCTCTTCCCCCCTCTCTCTCTCTCTCTCTCTTGTTAAATATTAGGCGAGTATAATTTTGTTAGAAACCGATAGTCTACATCTATTTCGATTTTCTCTCTCTCTCGTCCCCTCTCTCTTTCTTTCTTTCTTTCTCCCACTCTTCCTTCTTTGCTAAATATTGGGCGAGTATAATTTTGTTAGTTTTGTATATTAGAAACCGATAGCCAACTTCCATTTCGATTTTCTCTCTCTCTTTTCCCCTCTCTCTTTCTTTCTTTCTTTCTTTCTTTCTTTCTTTCTACTCTCTCTCTTCCTCTCTCTTTTTTTCTTTCTCTCACTCTCTCTCTCTTGTTACATATTGAGCGAGTATAATTTTGTTAGAAACCGATAGTCTACATCCATTTCGTTTTTTACTCTCTCCTCCTCCTCCTCCTTCTTCATTTCTTTCTTTCTTTCTTCCTCTCACTCTTCCTCCCTTGTTAAATATTGGCCGAGTATAATTTGGTTAGTTAGGTATTATTTTGTGAGAAAACGATAGTTTGCAACCATTTCGATTTTCTTTCTCTCTTCCTCTCACTCTTTCTTTCTTTCTTTCTTTCTTTCTCTCAATCTTCATCTCTTGTTAAATATTGGGTGAGTATAATCTTGTTAGTTGAGTATGATTCTGTTAGAAAACGATAATCTACATCCATTTCGATTTTCTCTCTCTCTCATCCCCTCTTCCTTACTTTCTTTCCCTCATTCTTCCTCCCTTCTTAAATATTGGGCGAGTATACTTTTGTTAGTTCAGTATAATTTTGTCAGAAAACGATAATCTACATCCATTTAGATTTTCTCTCTCTCTCTCTCTCTCGTCCCCTCTATCTTTCTTTCTTTCTCCCACTCTTCCCCCCTTGTTAAATATTGGGCGAGTATAAATTTGTTAGTTGAGAATGACAGTAAATGCGGTTCAGTCGGGATCAGCTTAGTGTACACGAAGGCTAGCCCGACTTAGGGAATCGATAGAAGTTGACGTGACGTCGTATGGTTCAAAGAGAGAAGAACCGGGAGAAGGGTTAGTTCGATCGGAAGCTTTGTGGCGCGAACACGTGCGTTGAGAAATACCCTGTTAAAATGTGAATTATCGACATCTTTATCTGTCTCTACTTATATATATTATATGTATAACCCCACTTGTTAGTGTTTTAAAACAAACGATCCCAAGCGAATAAACCTCTTGTTGTCTTCAACCGTTGCCTCTTCTTCATCTTTTTCGCGGTATGAACGAACTAATCTGCATGCGGCGTTACCTCAGTCGGGCAGGATCACTAGAGAGACGCGTGTCGAAGCAAACAAATAGCAAAGTGTGTGATGAACGTTCATGCATTTTATTCGGTTTCACAACCGAATAAAATAACGAGGCATTATATCTCCCCTAAGAGGGGAGGCATAAGTATGATTCTCACACTCACCCACTTTCTCTCTCTAATTTGAACTGTTGACTAAATGGTCGGGGTTCAGACTCAACTGGATACTCTTGCTGGTTATTGTTTGTTTCATCTCTATTCCACCCTTACATCTTCATAAAACTTTATTGGGGAAGACAATGGAAGTGTTCCTTAATCTCGAAGTGAACCCCTAAGGGGGGAGGTGAGAGCATCCATCCCTTTAAACTTAAAATATATCCTATCTTTATTAAACTTAAATCATATGTATAAAATTATCTGGGGAAGACAATGGAAGTGGTTCAGAATCTCTAAGTGCCCTCTAAACTTAGGGGAGCAATGGGGAGCCGAACCTCCTTTAACACTTCAAATATATCCTATTTTTATTAAACTTAAATCATATGTATAAAATTATCTGGGGAAGACAATGGAAGTGGTCCCGAATCTCTAAGTTCCCTCTTAACCTAGGGAAGCTATGGAGAGCCGACCCTCCTTTAACACTTCAAATATATCCTATTTTTATTAAACTTAAATCATATGTATAAAATTATCTGGGGAAGACAATGGAAGTGGTCCAGAATCTCTAAGTTCCCTCTTAACTTAGAGGAGCTATGGAGAGCCGAAGCTCCTTTAACACTTCAAATATATCCTATTTTGATGAAATTTCTATCATATGTAAAAAAAATTGTTCGGGGCAGAAAATGTACCGAAAATCTTCGTGCCCCTACTTCTAAGTGACCCCTCGGGACCGAACCCCCTTCAAAGTTCAAATACGTATATCCGATTTTACTGAAATTTAAACCATATGTATAAGACACTAATCCAGATAATTTTCTAACATTATAGTTTCTTCTGACTATATTAGAGAGTGAAATGGGAAGAGGAGAAGTCAAGGCAAAGAAAGTGTAAGATAATGAAGAGTGGCAAAAATGAATCGTGGACGAGTCCATTGTGGGTGGGACGTCGAGAAATAAATAAAGCCGACTTGATAACTGTTAAAAAGGAGAAGATTCCGCAGTGCAAAAGGGATTTGAACAACGACGGTTTCAAAAACGCAAAGAGCCGAAACACTTGGTGATCGGAGTATCGATGTACCGGAAGAATGCGAGTTTACCGATATTTATGGCACCGATGAAGTTTTATTGGCTATGGTACCCAAGCTTGTCTTGCTGTTAGACTTTCGTGTCCGTTGACTAAAAATGCGACTGATAAGCAAGTTGGTACGATGAAGGAATCCCCTGACTTGTACGTCACCAAAGTGCTTGTAGAATAATTGCTTCAGTTCACGCTCGGATAGACACTGCAGAGCAAATTGTTTTCCAATCGGATGTATATACGAACGAGTTTCTAGCGGAAACCAAGTCTGTGACCTCAGCAAGAAAAGACTTTCATGAGACAAAAGTATGTCAAAAGATTGTTTAATATGTGTGCGTAGCCGGCGTAAACCATCCGGTGATGGGAAATAAAGAAAACCAAATTTTTTTCATATACGTTCTGTTCTTTGTTATTCTTGTTGGATCTTATCGAGTACCCTGAAAGAACGGATAATGCAACAGAAGTAATTACGTTATATTTGCTTTATACGATCCAGCATAACATTTTTTCTTCTTTTTTCTATCAGGTTGGAAAGAAAGTAATGTCGTATTTTTTACTTCATCACATTGCAGCCTCTTAAGTTGTACACAGTTCTAGATCTTGTAGTGAATTGGTGTCTTGATATCTTGCTTTGCCTTTCAAATATAGTAATTAGTTGGGAAATATTAAGTTTAACGGTCTCAGCCGTCAAAAAATAGATATTAGTGAGGAGCATCTGTGACATTGCATGGTCTATGAATTCAAAAAAAGAAAACTCAGCTGCAGAAGCTACAAGGAATATTGGAACTGTCTATGGGATAAATGTTCTGAATGATTGAAAATGTCAACGGTGGTTTGCAATATTTTCTTCTGGAGACTTTAACCAGTCGGATCGACAACGTTCGGGAAGGACAAAATCAATTGATAAAGACGCCATTAAAGACGCTGTGGAGGCCAATCCAAAGTTAACCTAGCAGCGAATGAGCTCAACAATTCAATACAACCCATACCACAATTAGTTCATGCCTTCACGAATTAAGAAAAGTTTAAACACTTTGACTCTGGGTTCTCCACAATTTGTACTGACGCTCAACGAAATCAAAGATTGACTGTTTGCACATCTTTGCTTTCCAGGAATCCTCGAGAACAATTTTTTGCAAAGAATTGTGACTGGAGATAAAAAAAATGGGTTCTTTACAAGAATACCCAACGCAAAAGACAATGGTTAGACCGAAACCAAAGTCCACAGACTGTTCCAAAACAAGGACTACACTCAAAGAAGGTTATGCTCTCTTTATGGGTGGACATGAGAGGACTGATTCATTATAAGTTACTAGAGCCTAATCAAACAATCATAGCAGTAAAATATTGTTCGCAGCTGGATGATCTAAGAATTGCTCTATCAAAAAAACGACCAGCATTACTCAATAGGAAGGGTGTAGTGGTTCAACATGATAACGCGAGACCTCACACAGCAAAACTCACTCAGAAAAAGGTCATGAGTTTCAATTATGAAGTTTTGCCTCATCCGCCTTATTCACCTGACATTGCTCCATCCGACTACCATTTTTTCCGGTCATTTCAGCATCACTTAATCAATAAGATTTATCAAAATGACGACCAACTCAAAAATGACCTCAGAGACATTTTTTGAAGAAGGCATCAAGGAGCTAGTTGATCGTTGGACAGAAGTCATAGAAAATGGGGGAAATTATTGTAAAGATTAAAAATGCCCTAATGTGAATCTTTCAGATGAAATAAATGTGTTGGACAAAAACGACATTACTTTCTTTCCAATCTGATACTTCCGGTAATTATATGAAATGGATTTAAATGAAAGCAAATTGGAGGCAAGTACTTCCGTTTTCTATAGACCGCACAACCTTCGTGTTATTTTTAAAAATTTTACAGCAAAAATAAGCGAGATGTATTTAAAAGAAAACGAATAATTGCACGAAGAAATGTATTACATAAGAGTTTATTTTGACTCAGTCAACGTATATGTACTTCTCACCCATTCCCATAAAAGGATCCCCGGAAGATATTATTTACTCCTTCCCAGGAGTTAGGCACAAGGCCAGTTTTATCTTACTCCCACAAGTAAGATGTGACCCAAGATCGGATCGGGAGAGTGTGGTTTGAAAAGCCAGCGCTCGAGAAGTGAGCACTCTGGCCATTAAAAATTGCCTGGGCAGCCCCGTCGGCATTCCCCGGTAGGGGCGCCTCAGACAGTAAACAATAAACTTACTCCTCCCCAAAGAGGGGAGGCAAAGCCTGGGAGGGTGGACCTCCTAAAACTGCACAGGACAGACCCATTGACCGGCGTAAATCAAGCCCCGAAGGCCAAGACAATACCAGTCTATGGGGTGTAGTATCCATCGGAACAGATACTACACTTTGATCTTAGCCAAAAGGCCCGTAGTCTTATTTACTCCTCTCCAGGAGTTAGGCACAAGGCCAGTTTTATCTTACTCCCACAAGTAAGATGTGACCCAAGGTCGGGTCGGAAAGTGGGGGTTGAAAAGCCAGCGCCCGAGAGGTGAGCACTCTGACCATCAAAAATTGCCTGGGCAGCCCCGTCGGCATTCCCCGGTAGGGGCGCCTCAGACAGTAAGCGATAAACTTACTCCTCCCCAAAGACAGGAGGTAAAGCCTGGGAGGGTGGACCTCCTAGAACTGCACACGACATACTCATTGACCGGCGTAAATCAAGTCCCGAAGGACAAGACAATACCAGTATGGGGTGCAGTATCCATCGGAACAGATACTACACTTTATTTATCTACCTCCCACAAGGTAAGATGTGACACAAGGTCGGGAAAGTGGGATTAGATAAGCCAGGGCTCGAGGTGAGCATTCTGGCCATTTAAAAATTGCCTGGGCAGCCCCGTCGGCATTCCCGGTAGGGCGCCTCAGACAGTAAGCAATAAACTTACTCCTCACCAAAGAGGGAAGGCAAAGCCTGGGAGGGTGGACCTCCTAGAACTGCACAGGACAGGCGTGCAGTATCTATCGGAACAGATACTACACTCTGATCTTACAGCGCTCTTAATGATACCGTCATATGGACCCTAGACATAGCTGGTTTCCCGTCCATCCTCGAACGTGTTGGCCTCAGCAGAGCTATGTGTTCTGCGTATAGTGAACACATACATAGTATTGGTTCTCATTCAATCCCGAACAACGTCGTGGCTTTACTTTCGGTAGAGAGTAGAAAGTGACTAACTTGGGTTTTTTTTTCTCAGCAGCCTCGTAACTCTCGCTTCCCTGATTTTGTCATTTAGTCCTCACATTCCATGAGCGATGTTTCTAACAAAAGGGGTAAGAATTGCTGTTTTCTGCGTTGACTAGTTTTTAATCTTGAAGTAGGATTAACAAATTTTTTTTTTTAGCTCCTTATATCAAGTGGCTTCATGCCTTGTCTGGAGCGATTTCCAAAAAGAACATATCTCTTACATCTTCAATATACCGGAAGAATATCATAATTTAGTTCAAGAGCAGAAGAGGAATGTGGGATCGGATTGGTATTAAAGAGAATTAAAAGGAAGATAAACCAAAAGAAAGCCCTTAACAAAGATTTTTTTATCCAAACAATTTTACAAAAAGGTTCACAGTATTGTAAATCTTATTTATAAAATAAGGTGTGACACAAGGCCAACATAGGGTGGGTGCGTTTTTGTCGGCTGTCCTCCTCTTGGTCTATTTTCTAAAATAGTTTAAATTACCAAAATACCACATTCACTTCACAGGTAAACCTACTTAACATTATCCCTAATTGTTTGACGTTTTTTTATTTACAAAAAAATATATGCACACATTTATCGGTTCTGGGCGGGGAGGGGGGATGGAAAATAACAAAAATTGCTGACAAATTAAAATGTTAAGTCTGGTGGTTAGTAAGACCCTTCCCAAATA
>OY744549.1:52945187-53022687 GCA_963556195.1 Sepiola atlantica | reverse complement strand
TTAAATTTCACATGACACACCCTTGGCATGATGGATGCGTCATAGGGCTTGTCAAAAGTATACTACTCCACCACTACTGCCCCCCTAAAAACACACACACAATGTGATGGCACCAACCTTGTCTGACACCACATAAAATTTTCGTGAAGGGTCAAAGACGATTGAAAGACCGAGGAGAGAGAGAAAGAGAGAGAGAGAGAGAGAGAGAGAGAGAAAGGGGGGATAGATAGATAGAGAGAGAAAAAGAGAGAGAGAGAGAGAGTTAGAGAAAGAGAGAGAGAGAGAGAGAGAGGGAGAGAGAGAGCATTAACCATACCTCCACTGGAATTGTGCAAAGAGTACTGGGAATTTGGAGGAGCCTATTGTCACTCATATTCCAGAGAATACCAATGGTTGTTAGCGATAAATCAATGGTAAGCAGCAGTTGCAATAATGCAAAATCTTTAGCAATGGTTATCGAAAGACATGGAGAGTACTAGGAATCTGAGGAGACTTGTTGTCACTCAGATTCCATGGACACACCACCTGTTATTGTCAGTGAGAAATACACTGTGATAACTTGTGTGAAAATTTCTTTGTGAATAAATAATAAATTCAAAAAATTTCTGCATCAATCTGTATAATTTACTGTTAATAATAATATTTTTTTTTCTGCAATAATAAATTCAAAAAATTTCTGATCAATCTGTATAATTTACTGTTAATAATAATAATTTTTTTTTCTGCAATAATAAATTCAAAAACTTCTGCATCAATCTGTATAATTTACTGTTAATATTAATAATTTTTTTTTCTAAAATAATAAATTCAAAAAATTTCTGCATCAATCTGTATAATTTACTGTTAATAATAATAATTTATTTTTCTGCAATAATAAATTCAAAAAATTTCTGCATCAATCTGTATAATTTACTGTTAATATTAATAATTTTTTTTCTGCAATAATAAATTCAAAACATTTCCGCATCAATTTGTATAATTTACTGTTAATAATAATAATTTATTTTTCTGAAATAATAAATTCAAAACATTTCTGCATCAATCTGTATAATTTACTGTTAATATTAATAATTTTTTTTCTGCAATAATAAATTCAAAACATTTCTGCATCAATCTGTATAATTTACTGTTAATAATAATAATTTATTTTTCTGCAATAATAAATTCAAAACATTTCTGCATCAATCTGTATAATTTACTGTTAATAATAATAATTTATTTTTCTGCAATAATAAATTCAAAACATTTCTGCATCAATCTGTATAATTTACTGTTAATAATAATAATTTTTTTTCTGCAATAATAAATTCAAAACATTTCTGCATCAATCTGTATAATTTACTGTTAATAATAATAATTTATTTTTCTGCAATAATAAATTCAAAAAATTTCTGCATCAATCTGTATAATTTACTGTTAATATTAATAATTTTTTTTCTGAAATAATAAATTCAAAACATTTCTGCATCAATCTGTATAATTTACTGTTAATAATAATAATTTATTTTTCTTCAATAATAAATTCAAAAATTTCTGCATCAATCTGTATAATTTACTGTTAATAATAATAATTTTTTTTCTGCAATAATAAATTCAAAACATTTCTGCATCAATCTGTATAATTTACTGTTAATAATAATAATTTATTTTTCTGCAATAATAAATTCAAAAAATTTCTGCATCAATCTGTATAATTTACTGTTAATATTAATAATTGTTTTTCTGCAATAATAAATTCAAAACATTTCTGCATCAATCTGTATAATTTACTGTTAATAATAATAATTTATTTTTCTGCAATAATAAATTCAAAAAATTTCTGCATCAATCTGTATAATTTACTGTTAATATTAATAATTTTTTTTCTGAAATAATAAATTCAAAACATTTCTGCATCAATCTGTATAATTTACTGTTAATAATAATAATTTATTTTTCTGCAATAATAAATTCAAAAATTTCTGCATCAATCTGTATAATTTACTGTTAATAATAATAATTTTTTTTCTGCAATAATAAATTCAAAACATTTCTGCATCAATCTGTATAATTTAGTGTTAATAATAATAATTTATTTTTCTGCAATAATAAATTCAAAAAATTTCTGCATCAATCTGTATAATTTACTGTTAATATTAATAATTGTTTTCTGCAATAATAAATTCAAAACATTTCTGCATCAATCTGTATAATTTACTGTTAATAATAATAATTTATTTTTCTGCAATAATAAATTCAAAAAATTTCTGCATCAATCTGTATAATTTACTGTTAATATTAATAATTTTTTTTCTGCAATAATGAATTCAAAACATTTCTGCATCAATCTGTATAATTTACTGTTAATAATAATAATTTATTTTTCTGCAATAATAAATTCAAAAAATTTCTGCATCAATCTGTATAATTTACTGTTAATAATAATAATTTTTTTTCTGAAATAATAAATTCAAAAAATTTCTGCATCAATCTGTATAATTTACTGTTAATATTAATAATTTATTTTTCTGCAATAAAATTCAAAAAATTTCTGCATCAATCTGTATAATTTACTGTTAATATTAATATTTTTTTCTGAAATAATAAATTCAAAAAATGTCTGCATCAATCTGTATAATTTACTGTTAATATTAATATTTTTTTTTCTGAAATAATAAATTCAAAAAATGTCTGCATCAATCTATATAATTTACTGTTAATATTAATAATTTTTTTTCTGCAATAATAAATTCAAAACATTTCTGCATCAATCTGTATAATTTACTGTTAATAATAATAATTTATTTTTCTGCAATAATAAATTCAAAACATTTCTGCATCAATCTGTATAATTTACTGTTAATAATAATAATTTATTTTTCTGCAATAATAAATTCAAAACATTTCTGCATCAATCTGTATAATTTACTGTTAATAATAATAATTTTTTTTCTGCAATAATAAATTCAAAACATTTCTGCATCAATCTGTATAATTTACTGTTAATAATAATAATTTATTTTTCTGCAATAATAAATTCAAAAAATTTCTGCATCAATCTGTATAATTTACTGTTAATATTAATAATTTTTTTTCTGAAATAATAAATTCAAAACATTTCTGCATCAATCTGTATAATTTACTGTTAATAATAATAATTTATTTTTCTTCAATAATAAATTCAAAAATTTCTGCATCAATCTGTATAATTTACTGTTAATAATAATAATTTTTTTTCTGCAATAATAAATTCAAAACATTTCTGCATCAATCTGTATAATTTACTGTTAATAATAATAATTTATTTTTCTGCAATAATAAATTCAAAAAATTTCTGCATCAATCTGTATAATTTACTGTTAATATTAATAATTGTTTTTCTGCAATAATAAATTCAAAACATTTCTGCATCAATCTGTATAATTTACTGTTAATAATAATAATTTATTTTTCTGCAATAATAAATTCAAAAAATTTCTGCATCAATCTGTATAATTTACTGTTAATATTAATAATTTTTTTTCTGAAATAATAAATTCAAAACATTTCTGCATCAATCTGTATAATTTACTGTTAATAATAATAATTTATTTTTCTGCAATAATAAATTCAAAAATTTCTGCATCAATCTGTATAATTTACTGTTAATAATAATAATTTTTTTTCTGCAATAATAAATTCAAAACATTTCTGCATCAATCTGTATAATTTAGTGTTAATAATAATAATTTATTTTTCTGCAATAATAAATTCAAAAAATTTCTGCATCAATCTGTATAATTTACTGTTAATATTAATAATTTTTTTCTGCAATAATAAATTCAAAACATTTCTGCATCAATCTGTATAATTTACTGTTAATAATAATAATTTATTTTTCTGCAATAATAAATTCAAAAAATTTCTGCATCAATCTGTATAATTTACTGTTAATATTAATAATTTTTTTTCTGCAATAATAAATTCAAAACATTTCTGCATCAATCTGTATAATTTACTGTTAATAATAATAATTTATTTTTCTGCAATAATAAATTCAAAAATTTCTGCATCAATCTGTATAATTTACTGTTAATAATAATAATTTTTTTTCTGCAATAATAAATTCAAAACATTTCTGCATCAATCTGTATAATTTACTGTTAATAATAATAATTTATTTTTCTGCAATAATAAATTCAAAAAATTTCTGCATCAATCTGTATAATTTACTGTTAATAATAATAATTTTTTTTCTGAAATAATAAATTCAAAAAATTTCTGCATCAATCTGTATAATTTACTGTTAATATTAATAATTTATTTTTCTGCAATAAAATTCAAAAAATTTCTGCATCAATCTGTATAATTTACTGTTAATATTAATATTTTTTTCTGAAATAATAAATTCAAAAAATGTCTGCATCAATCTGTATAATTTACTGTTAATATTAATATTTTTTTTTCTGAAATAATAAATTCAAAAAATGTCTGCATCAATCTATATAATTTACTGTTAATATTAATAATTTTTTTTCTGAAATAATAAATTTAAAAAATGTCTGCATCAATCTGTATAATTTACTGTTAGTATTAATCATTTTTTTTCTGAAATAATAGATTTAAAAAATTAATTGTTATATTCGTCTAAATATTTTATAAATAAATCAAAACAAATATCTCCCTTCTTTATTTATTTATTTATTTATTTAAAATCTAAGCAATATGATTGGTAATATGATTGGGACTTTCAAGATAATTAATGGCATTTCTAACTATGGTAGACATTTTTTAGTATTTCTCCTAGATCTGGGAGGTTATTGTCAAGGCAGTTTTCAAAAACTAGATCTGTTAACCAGTTAAGGGTTTTGCTCACAGAGTAATATGTTTTTTGGAATAAGTTGCCAGATCGGATTAAGAACAGCAATAGCGCGGATCAGTTTAAGATGAGGTTGGATGAATTCAGAGAAAGTGGTAAACGGGAGAAATTTACGGGGCACTTTTGGGAGTTGTCAAATGAAATATGTAACAGAATTTGATCTGGATATCGATACTGTTTAATTTTTTTTTAACAGTTGTATTGAGAAGATAGTTAAAAGGGAGATGCCCAAGGAAGCATAACAAACAAATAAATAAATAATAAATAAATAAATAATAAATAAATACATGAATAATAAATAATAAATAATAAATAATAAATAATAAATAATAAATAATAAATAATAAATAAATAAATATTAAATAAATAAATATATAATAAATAATAAATAATAAATAAATAAATAAATAAATAATAAATAAATAATAAATAAATAATAAATAAATAAAAAATAAATAAATAATAAATAAATAAATAATAAATAATGAATAAATAAATATATAATAAATAATAAATAATAAATAAATAAATAAATAAATAATAAACAAATAATAAATAAATAAATAAATAAATAATAAATAAATAAATAATAAATAAATAAATAATAAATAATGATGAATAAAAAAAAAATATTATAAATAAATAAATAATAAATAATAAAAAAATAAATAATAAATAAATAATGAATAAATACAGAAATAAATAATAAACAAATAAATAAATTATAAATAAATAATGAATAAATAAATAATAAATAAATAAATAAATACATATATAAATAATAAATAAATACATAAATAAATATATAAATAAATAAATTAATGATAAATACATAAATACATAAATAATAAATAATAAATAAATAACTAAATAATAAATAAATAAATAATAAATAAATAATAAATAAATGAATAATAAATAAATAAATAATAAATAAATAATAAATAAACAATAAATAAATAATAAATAAATAATAAATAAATAAATAAATATAGAAATAAATAAATAAATAAATATAGAAATAAATAAATAAATAAATAATGAATAAATATAGAAATAAATAATACATAAATAAATAATAAATAAATAAAAAATAAATAATGAATAAACAAATAATAAATGAATAATGAATAAATAAATAAATAATAAATAAATAAATAAATAATAAATAAATAATAATAAATAAGTAAATAAATAAAGGATAAATAAATAAATCATGAATAAATAAATAATTAATTAATGAATAAATAAATGATCAATAAAAAAATAAATAATAAATAAATAATAAAAAAATAATAAATAGATAATATATAAATAAATAATAAATAAATAAATAAATAATAAATAATAAATAAATACATTTAATTATTTTGCCAGCTAAATGTCTTTCAAATCAATAAAATGAATGTCACTTTTTGATGTGTAATTCTACTGTTTTAGTAGATGGGATGATATAATTTGTTTTTGGAACAGTTCGTGTTAAAAATGGGTTAAGTCGCAATAAATCTTACACCCTAGAGACATTAGATTCATCACTAATCATTGCTAATGGAATTATCTCAGTTAAAAAAAAATCTGGGTGAAAAATGATAACGTACGTACGAACATGAAATGCCTTAGCTTGTTATTATATAGATTTTAAATGTGTGTGAAAGGTGATAACGTATGTAGGAACATGAAATGCCTTAGCGTATTATTATATAGATTTTAAATGATTGTGAAAGGCGATAACGTACGTATGAACATGAAATTCCTTAGCGTATTATTATATAGATTTTAAACGTGTGTGAAAGGTGATAACGTACGTACGAACATGAAATAGCTTAGCGTATTATTAGATAGATTTTAAATGTGTGTGAAAGGTGATAACATACGTACGAACATGAAATGCCTTAGCTTGTTATTATATAGATTTTAAATGTGTGTGAAAGGTGATAACGTACGTACGAAGATGAAATGCCTTAGCTTGTTATTATATAGATTTTAAATGTGTGTGAAAGGTGATAACGTACGTACGAACATGAAATGCCTTAGCTTGTTATTATATAGATTTTAAATGTGTGTGAAAGGTGATAACGTACGTACGAAGATGAAATGCCTTAGCTTGTTATTATATAGATTTTAAATGTGTGTGAAAGGTGATAACGTACATACGAACATGAAATGCCTTAGCGTATTATTATATAGATTTTAAATGTGTGTGAAAGGTGATAACGTATGTACGAACATGAAATGCCTTAGCGTATTATTATATAGATTTTAAATGTGTGTGAAAGGTGATAACGTACGTACGAAGATGAAATGCCTTAGCTTGTTATTATATAGATTTTAAATGTGTGTGAAAGGTGATAACGTACGTACGAACATGAAATGCCTTAGCTTGTTATTATATAGATTTTAAATGTGTGTGAAAGGTGATAACGTACGTACGAAGATGAAATGCCTTAGCTTGTTATTATATAGATTTTAAATGTGTGTGAAAGGTGATAACGTACATACGAACATGAAATGCCTTAGCGTATTATTATATAGATTTTAAATGTGTGTGAAAGGTGATAACGTATGTACGAACATGAAATGCCTTAGCGTATTATTATATAGATTTTAAATGTGTGTGAAAGGTGATAATGTATGTACAAAAATGAAATTCATTAGCTTATTATTATATAGATTTTAAATGTGTGTGAAAGGTGATAACGTATGTACGAACATGAAATTCCTTAGCGTATTATTATATAGATTTTAAATGTGTGTGAAAGGTGATAACGTATGTACGAACATGAAATGCCTTAGTGTATGATTATTAGATTTTAAATGTGTGTGAAAGGTGATAACATACGTACGAACATGAAATGCCTTAGTGTATTATTATATAGATTTTAAATGATTGTGAAAGGTGATAACGTACGTACGAACATTAAATACCTTAGCTTTTTATTATATAAATTTTAAATGTGTGTGAAAGGTGATAACGTATGTACGAACATGAAATGCCTTAGCGTATTATTATATAGATTTTAAATGTGTGTGAAAGGTAATAACGTACGTACGAACATGAAATGCCTTAGCATATTATTATATAGATTTTAAATGTGTGTGAAAGGTGATAACGTATGTACGAACATGAAATGCCTTAGCGTATTATTATATAGATTTTAAATGATTTTGATAGGTGATAACGTACGTACGAACATAAAATTCCTTAGTGTATTATTATTAGATTTTAAATGTGTGTGAAAGGTGATAACATACGTACGAACCTGAAATGCCTTAGCTTTTTATTATATAGATTTTAAATGAGTGTGAAAGGTGATAACATACGTACGAACACGAAATGCCTTAGTGTATTATTATATAGATTTTAAATGTGTGTGAAAGGTGATAACATACGTACGAACATGAAATACCTTAGCGTATTATTATATAGATTTTAAATGTGTGTGAAAGGTGATGACGTACGTACGAACATGAAATGCCTTAGTGTATTATTAGATAGATTTTAAACATGTGTGAAAGGCGATAACGTACGTACGAACATAAAATGCCTTAGTGTATTATAATTAGATTTTAAATGTGTGTGAAAGGTGATAACGTACGTACGAACATGAAATGCCTTAGTGTATTATTATTAGATTTTAAATGTGTGTGAAAGGTGATAACGTATGTACGAACATGAAATGCCTTAGCTTGTTATTATATAGATTTTAAATGTGTGTGAAAGGTGATAACATACGTACGAACATGAAATGCCTTAGCTTATTATTATATAGATTTTAAATGTGTGTGAAAGGTGATAACGTACGTACGAACATGAAATGCCTTAGTGTATTATATATAGATGTTAAATGTGTGTGAATGGTGATAACATACGTACGAACATGAAATGCCTTAGCTTGTTATTATATAGATTTTAAATGTGTGTGAAAGGTGATAACGCACGTTTGCGTCTCTTAATTTATGGATGGGTTTGACGAAAATGTACTTGTTATCTGCACACCTATGCCACCATAACTTATTGAGAGAAGCCATTCCACTGTGATATTTGTTCAGATAAATTTACATGAAAAGTCTACTTAAAAAGACATATGCTTATTCATCGTGGCGAGTTTGAATTACCTACAAGACACCATCCTCGAGTTTCTTCGGCCTCTCTGCACAAGTGTTTGTCAAGACAACCTGACATAAGCAGACTTCCCCTACAAGTAAACCCTGACCAAATAATCAAAATAACATAGTATTCGAAGCCCAAATAAGACACGGCTATACACTGGCTCATACGAGAGATGGTGCACCTTCTCCAAGTGATATTACCTCAATTTAAAGTACTGGATACTCCACCGGACTAGATGAATTCTTGTTTTGGAATCCGGTAAGACCAAGAGACAACAAGAAAGATATACAATAACGTAGTTTACTGGTGAGAGGAAAATTAATGTTCTTCACTTCTTTACTAACTCAGCGTTTGAGAGGTAAAGGAGAACTTTAGTTGAACACTCGGACATCTATGTATTTCATATAGAGATCAAGTGTTAGCCCTATGAAGGGGCCCTCCTGATTTTTAAGAACTCTGACTGAAGTAAAATGAAACAAATAAAAAGAAAATCCTGTTGTCTGAATGCTTTGACTCCACTCTCGTCTGATGATGATGATGATGATCATGATAGCTCTCCTGTGGTCTAATAGCTATTTCATTATTCTTTCATCCAGCCATCTTGAAGTAATACTACACACGTGTCGAACTGAAGCTAAAGCATATATCAACAGACAACAGCGCTTTTTATATGGTTCACATGTTTATTAATATTTTCGAAAACAAAAGCAACTACCTTCTAACCCTAACCCTAACCCTGTGGTCTAATAGTTATTTCATTATTCTTCTATCCAGTTATCTTGAAGTAATACTACACACGTGTCGAACTGAAGCTAAAGCATATATCAACAGACAACAGCGCTTTTTATATGGTTCACATGTTTATTAATATTTTCGAAAACAAAAGCCACTACCTTCTAACCCTAACCCTAACCTTGTGGTCTAATAGTTAATTCATTATTCTTCCATCCAGCTATCTTGAATTAATACTACACACGTGTCGACCTAAAGCTAAAGCATATATCAACGGACAACAACACTTTTTATACGGTTCACATGTTTATTAATATTTTCGAAAACAACAGCCACTACGTTCTAACCCTAACCCTGTGGTCTAATAGTTATTTCATTTTTCTTCCATCCAGCTATCTTAAATTAATACTATACACGTATCGACCTATAGCTAACGCATATATCAACAGACAACAGCGCATTTTATACGGTTCACATGTTTATTAATATTTTCGAAAACAACAACCACTACCTTTTAACACTAACCCTAACCCTATGTATGCTGACAGTGACTAAAAAAGCAGCTTACTACTAATAGAGGAACAGTCAGTCACGTGTTACATGTAATCCGATGAAAATAGATGAAAATAGAAAATATTCTCAGCATCATACAATGCCATTGTTTTATAAGGGAGAAGAGTACCTTTTTTTAAAAAAAAATCTCTCTCAATATATGTCGATAGCACACTTCAAAAATGGCCGACAGTATCTATGACATAAGACGCGACTTTTTGATTACCTCTTGAAGAAAACTATAAAAAATATATATGAGAAGCTATTACCAGACATGATCATATTTTTTTCAGGTATTAAAAATATCTCAGGTTTCTGCGATACACTATTGCTAACAGGAGATCTCGCACCAACAAAACTGTCTCCCGATTGAATCAAGCACATCAAAATGAAGAGAAATGGAACGATGGAATTGAGAAAAAAAAAGATTGGTCTGTTATTTGATTGGTTCGTTAGAAAAAATGATTGTATGGGGATCGTTCTGATTGGCTGTCGATAGCCGCTCTATATGTATTAACGCTTTGCTAATGGAACATTATTTATTTGCACAGAGCGTACAAGGTGTGTCCAAAGATACTATCTATAGAAGATTAGCATGGCTATCTGGCGTTGCCCAGGAGAATGGACAACAAAACTGAAACGTAACAAAGAAAGTACGTAACATCTTTTTTTGAAAAAGTTCTCGGGCATTTTTAACGACAGCTAACAGAACGAAAAAGGGGTGAAAAAACAACAAAAAACAAACAAATAGGCAACAAATAAATGTTACCAAAGGCAAGATAAGTTACTCTTCTACTAACCCGGATGAGTTTATTTGTATTTTAACTTATTTTAAAACGTTTTTTTGTTCCAAACAAACATGGTGTCCACGTATTCAGTTAGAACGAAACAAAAATGGCTGTTTATGAGACCTGCACGGGGATCCTTGTTAATCGGTAAAAAATCGAAAAATAAAAATAGTAATATCAGAAACACATCCAATAAATGTCACCAATCGTGAAAAATGACATGTTCTACCAGTATTTTGCTGAATTTTCGTTTTTTGAACGATTATCGAAACTCTGTGAAATTGAATCTATTCTTTTCCGTTCTAACTGACAGGTAGACACCATGTTTGTTTTGAACAAAAAAACGCTTTAAAATAAGTTAAAACAAAAACAAACTTATCCAGGTTTGTAGAAGAGTAACTTATCTTGCCTTTGGTAACATTTATTTGTTGCCTATTTGTGTTTAACCCTTTTATCGTTCTGTTAGCTGTTGTTTAATATACCCATCTCTCTATATATACCTCACTCTATACAACCCCTAACCGTAACCCTCACCTTAACCCTCCACCATCTCTCCCCCTCCACACTCCCTGATTGGCCACATATGAGATTTTTCCTCCTCTGATTAGCCACGTATAAGATTCCCCTCCTCTGATTGGCCACATAAGATTCCCCTCCTCTGATTGGCCACATAAGATTTCCCCTCCTCTGATTGGCACATATAAGATTTCACCTCTTCTGATTGGCCACAGACAGATTTGCAAACCAAGTGCTTAAGTTGGAAAAAGAAAAAGAGGAAGATCAAAACTAAACTGGAAGCAAATAATCGAGAGACATTTGATCGCAGTAGGCATTGCAGTAGGCATTGCAGTAGGTATTGCAGTAGGCATTGCAGTAGGTATTGCAGTAGGCATTGCAGTAGGTATCTCAGTAGGTATCGCAGTAGGCATTGCAGTAGGCATTGCAGTAGGTATTGCAGTAGGCATTGCAGTAGGTATCTCAGTAGGTATCGCAGTAGGTATCGCAGTAAGTATCCCAGTAGGCATTGCAGTAGGTATTGCAGTAGGTATTGCAGTAGGTATTGCAGTAGGTATTGCAGTAGGTATTGCTGCTGCTGATTTAAAATCTAACTTTTCACGTCTATTAAAGTTCTATATAAAGAAGCTGTTTCTAGATCGTTCAAATAACGTGGGTCAATAAAGAAACTCGTTGTTTTCGGCCTTTTGGCCAAGATCAAAGTGTAGTATCTGTTCCAATGGATACTACACCCTATACATCGGTACCGTCTTGGCCTTCGGACCTCGATTCCGCCGGTCTGGGTTATTGTCCTGTGCAGTTATAGAAGGTCCACCCTCCCAGGCTTTTATTTCTCACCCTTTAAGAAGAGGTTAGTTTATTGTTAATCGCCGGAGGCGCCCTTATCGGGGAATGCCGACGGGGCTGCCCAGGCATATTTTGTAGGTCAGAGCGCTCTTCATTCTCTAGGGCGCTGGCTTTTCAAATCCCACTTTCCGACCTTGTGTCACATCTTGACACTATGGGAGGGAAGTATATTATATATATATATATATATATATATATATATATATATATATATATATATATATATATATATATATATAGGCAGCAAGTCGTTTATTAGACATGTGTCATGTGCAAATAATTAGATTTACCAAAAATAAAACCATAAATACGGCTCTTTACAAACAACAACAATACACAAACTCCTGAAGACGGTCGCGAGACCGAAAGCGCTCGAGAAATGGCCCAAGACACAACATTAGGCACCATGATCCATCAATTGATACCAGAAACCCGACAAATCGCTCTCCGAGTCGAGAAACTGACCAGAAAGATCATAAAGAGGGAGAACTCCGTGGTCTTCAACGACACATGTCTAATATATATATATATATATATATATATATATATATATATATATATATATATGTATATAAAATTAACATCGGTCAGACGCTTCGTTAACACCAATAAGAAAGGACCCTACATATGAAAAAATACATATTATAATAAGTGATACCTTTACATTTGTTGGGAAATACTCTCGATGATTAAAACATTGATAAGATTAAGATAAAATTCAAGAAAAAATAATTCAATGAGTTTTTATAATAAAATAATTTCAAATGTATTCTTTTTTATCATTTTATGAACCAATCGTTATGAATTTTTTAATATATATTCTCGGCAACCCGGTGAGTAACATGGGAACATTACTTCTTTGATGTAGACCACATCATCGAGTCATGCCTTAAATATCGACCACCCAACAGCGAAGCCGGTATAGCTGTGCTAGACAACAAAACATTAGCATGGCTTTTCTCAACCGAGCTGGTGATCTAACAGTGAGATGCTGTGAAGCAAACTTTAAAAATAAGTTAGATATAAAAAATTGAAAAGATAAAAGAAGTG
Source organism: Sepiola atlantica (assembly GCA_963556195.1). Classification (NCBI taxonomy): domain Eukaryota; kingdom Metazoa; phylum Mollusca; class Cephalopoda; order Sepiida; family Sepiolidae; genus Sepiola; species Sepiola atlantica. Next base: position 53,009,255 of record OY744549.1, on the reverse strand, counting down.
CTTAGTATCAAATTTTGAGTTAGATTAAGTAATACATGTTTAAAAGGATCGGTGCCATCGCTTAGGCTTCAATAGTAAAACTAATGCAATATTTATTGCTTATACCCGTCCTGGGACGAGTATTCCACTGGTATATATGTACAATTGTTGCATTACCCGTTCTTTCGGGGTACCCGGTAAGATCCAACAAGAATGACAAAGAACAGAACGTATATGGAAAACCTTTGGTTTTCTTTATTTCCCATTACCGGATAGTTTACGCCGGCTACGTACACACATATACAAATCTTTTGACATACTTTTGTCTCATGAAAGTCTTTTTCTTGCTGAGGTCACAGACTTGGTTTCCGCTAGAAACTCGTTCGTATAAACATCCGATTGGAAAGCAATTTGCTCTGCATTGTCTATCCGAGCGCGAACTGAAGATATTGTTCCACAAGCACTTCGATGAAATACAAGTCAGGGGATTTCTTCATTGTACCAACTTGCTTATCTGTCGCATTTTTAGTCAGCGGGCACGAAAGCCTAACAGCAAGATGGGCTTTGGTACAATAGCCAATAAAGCTTCATCGGTGCCATAAACATCAGTAAACTCCCATTCTTCCGATCACCAAGCGCTCTGGCTCTTCGCGTTTCTGAAACCGCCGTCTTTCAAGTCTCGCTTGCACTGCGGAACCTTCTTTTTTTTAACAGTTATCAAGTCGCCTTTATTTCTTTCTCAATGTCCCACCCAGAATGGACTCGTCCACGATCCATTTATTTTCACTCTTCATTATCTTACACAATCACCCCTAAATTTGAATATATCATTTAAGTAAAGAAACATACAACATCCATTATCAACAATTAAATTATTCTAAAAAAAATACTTAGTTACGATTAAGACCCATATAAACATACAGTTTACTTTCTCGGTACTTTCTCCTAAAGGGACGCTTGGGTGAATTCACCGGAAGACGTTACGGTGATCTTTGAACTCCATTCTTCGATTTGTTTTCAATTAGCGAGTCTATTTGTACTAACGAGGTGATTACCGATGGCTTATTCCTGTGCCTGGAAGTTCCCGGATGATCTCGAAACCTTGTGTAGGCGAATATCACGTGGTATGTGTTGGGATATTCTAAATTCTAATCTTTGGGACGTCTTGCCAACGTAGTCAGCTCCACACTGACACATGAATTTATAAACTACAGAATTCTTTTGGATGGCTGGCAAAACATCCTTACGAAAAGAAGAGAAAAAGGTTCGAGTCGTGTAACATATATATATATATATATATATATATATATATATATATATATATATATATATATATATATATATATATATATATATATATGTGTGTGTGTGTGTGTGTGTGTGTGTGTGTGCAGCATAATCCATGTACAGGATAATCTATTAAACTAATTAACATAATTTTGAAATATATATTCTCGGCCACTCGGTGAGTAACATGGGTACATATTTTTTGTAAATTTTAACATTTGTGAAGTGCATATATACAAGGTTATCTCTCTCTCCCTCTCTCTCTCTCTCTCTCTATATATATATATATATTGTTATTATTGTTATTATTATTATTGTTATTATTATTATTGTTATTATTATTGTTGTTGTTATAATTATTGTTATTATTGTTATTATTATTATTATTATGATTATTCTTATTATTGTTATTATTTTTATTATTATTATTGTTATTATTATTATTAATATTATTATTATCCTTATTGTTATTATTATTATTATTATTTTTACTATTTTATTCATCATTTTTATCATTAGTATCAATATTACTTTTTATTGGTATTTTTATCACGGTTTCTACTATTATCCTAATTTTATCACGTTAGTAAATTTTTAATTAATTGACTTAAATAAATTAATAAATTAAATTAATTAATAACAAGATAAATTTAAAAAAACAATAGAATTAAAAATAACAGTAAAAAAGACAAATAAAAAGAAAAATAGACAAGATTAGAGCCTAATGTCTTAACACCCTCCAGCATTGCCGAGCTAGATTAAAACCAGATTGGTAAACCTGTCTTACCACACATCGTAACATCAAGCTGATATTGACGCGTATTTGCCAACCATCACACATTCAGACATTTGCTGTGTGTTCGTTGACTTCCTTTTCTCTTTCACCTTTTTCCCCCTCCCCTCTCTCCCACCCACTCCCCTCTTTCGTTTTTCTCTATCCCCAATGAATTTATATTTTATTTTATTTTATATTTGATTCTCAACGGTCTCAAATCTAACCATGTGACTTTCCAAATGAAAAAAAATCCTTTTCTCCCCCCCCCCCATTTCATCTATTCACAAATATGACCTGAGATAAGGAACGGATTTTAACTCCGATGAGGGCGACTAATAATGCAATTTTCTGCATCTTAACCACTTAGGAAGTGAGACAATCGAAATAATAGTAAGCAAAAAACAACGAACGCTGCAATCACCAATAAAAATAATTACATAAAAATACATTAAATATTTAGGTGATAAAATCGTACAGGGCGTCTTGGTTCAATGGTAAAGACGCTGGACTATAGACATCAATATCGAAGGTTCGATCCTTTTCTAAGTGAGACAGAAACACGTGTCTATGGATTACTTTTATGTACGTATAAAATTAATAAATATATATATATATGACTATATATATATATAGTCATCCGCATACAGTATCACAGCTCAAGCCGGGATTAAAACTCAGTCGGCGCTCCTACCCCTGCGCTATCATACGACACTGACTGAATGTAAGTAATATCTCAATGTAAACAGGGAGCTCGAATTTTACCAAATGAGCTATGCCTTAAAGCTAATGGCAGTTGGCGATATCCTTACAAATAAGCTCTACCCAGAGCTTCATATAGTCATCCACATACAGACTGCTTCGCTGTATCACAGCTCTTCAGTGCGACTAGACCAGTAGATATATATATATATATATATATATATATATATATATATATGTGTGTGTGTGTGTGTTTAAACCACTATAATATTGGCTAGTATAAGCCGATTTCTACCCTGGACAAATAGACATAGACAGATCGGTGAAAACCTGGTACACCTAACAAATACTTTAATAAAATACTTATCTATATATAGTGATGGCTGCGAGTAATTGATTTTCTTCTTCTTCTTCTTCTTCTTCTTATTATTATTATTATTAGTTGTACTGACTAAGAGTTCTCACACAGGTCATCAGTGATTGCTCACCGACAACCGGAGGTATTCCCTGGAGTCTGAGTGAGAACAAGTCTCCCCAGATTTCCAGTATTCTCCACCTCTTTTCGATGCCCACCGCAAATAACCTTGCAGGATCGCAACAGCCGTTTACCATTGATTTCTCACTGGTAAGGACCATTGGTCTTTAATGGGATTTGGGTGGCAATAAGCCTCCCCAAGATGCCAGCATTCACCGCACTCTTCCAGGTCTGGTTTGTGTTGTCTCTCCTCGGTCTTCTCATCCTCCTTGACCTTATGGAAATATTTTGTGTGGTGTAAGCCTGGGCTTGTACCATTTTATTTAATAAAAAAAAAATGGGGAGGGGGCGGGGAGCTGATGGTGTTTCTTGCTATTTCTATTCATTGGTTCATTTTTGTGTCGTGTCAGTTGAGACCGGTGTAATTTATTATTATTATTATTATTATTATTATTATTATTATTATTATTATTATTATTATTATTATTATTATTATTATTATTATTATTATTATACGGAAACATCATATGGACTGAATTAATTCTTTTCACATAAAAATATTTTTCTAGTCCTAATACCTTATATATATATATATATATATATATATATATATATATATATATATATATATATATATATATATATATGTGTGTGTGTGTATAACATATGTGTATAATATATATATATATATATATATATATATATATATATATATATATACATATACATATACATATATATATACATACATAAATATATATATATTTGAATGATCAATATCGTATACTGTTTTGACTCCGACCCAAATTTTGTCGACATATAAATTTTTCTAGTTTAAAAATAACTATTTATTGAAATTTAAGCAAATTTTATGCACATAAAAGAAGACATTTTTTTATACATGAAATTTTCGAATGCAAATCGTTTTAAACGATCAATCAGATACATCAATTGAAACTAGGGTGCCCGTGCCGTCGAAAGTGACGGCATACCCCTTTTCATTATGCCCCGAATGAACTACAACGTTTTAACGTGGGATACGAATGGTCTGATAAAAACCGCTATTACCGGTTTAGTGACATACCCTAACAAGATCAATGGACGACGATTGAACTTAATACATTTATTAAACCGATTTAAAGATTGGATGATGACTTAAAAGCTGCTAGATGCGTGATGATTGCTTACTATTCTACGAGGCACTGTTATAGCTGATCTCATCTCTAAGGGCAGATAACTCTCCTTTTCATAGAGTGCAAGGGAGATAACTCTTCGTTGCATATTATTTTGCGGCAAAGGGTCTTACACAATTAATGTCCTTTTTCCGACCTATTTCGCATAATAATAATGATGATGATGCTTTATGTGCAGCAAGATGTTTGTTAACATTACATTTAAATTTCTACATGTTGGTATAGTTTGGGAAACAGGGAGCAGGGAGGGAATTCCAAAAACAAGTAAGAATTCCCCCGCTTCCAGAAAAAAACAGTTTGAGGAGAGAAGCTATTAGTGTATAAATTTTTTCCGGCATCTGAGGATCTCTACGGTGAAGGGGTGGGATTTTACTTCTTCTCGGGTTAATCGAGGGTATTTACTAAAAAACAAAGATATGCTAAATGCGGTTGATGTTGCGAAAAGAGTGACTGCATTATGTATGGTAATAATCACTGTGATCGGTTTGGTAACGGACCCCATCAAGATCAGTGTTTTGGATAATTGCCCTGTGGGGTAGACGCATCTTGAGGTGGACGCATTTGTGAGAGATTGTTTGGTTTGTCTTGCGCGATTTGTGCGGGTTGACCCGTATAGTCGAGTGCAAAATAAACTGTTTCTCACAGTCGGAGCTCACAGCGTTGACGGGGCCACCACGTTGACGAGACCTCAGATCAAGGGTCAAGGTGCACCTGCGCATTGGGGTTCTGTAACGTCACGGGCTTTTGTGTGGGAAGCAGAGTTTTGGCAGTCTGGGTTTTGGAAGCGGACCGAACGGACGATATCTCTATGTAGTCTTCAAATGATTAGGGGAATTTAATTCCCTAAGAGAATACAGGCATGAGATTCCTTCTTCCCCCCTCCTCGAATGGCTAAGGACTTAAGCTAGGAATTAACCATGATAGAGTAGTAATTTGGTCTCTCCCTCGACGGTAGTGAAGCATCTCCATGGCCGACAGAGATTTGACGCCTGAAATAAACAAATACAAGGAAAAGATTGTTTGTCTCGTGAATGTTGTGTTATAAAGGTTTTGTTGCAGACACAACGGACGGCGATGTTCACGGCAGTACAGAAACGAAGAAAGAACTCAACCACTAGACGACATCGAGACGGCATCCTTCCGCGACGAAGAAGTAAAGATACGAGAAATTCAAGGTATGCAGCATATACACTTTTGGTGTTAAAAATGACCAGTTGTTTGAGCGAGAACTGCCACGGCCCATTCCGGGACGAGTATACAAAGCGAGAACTGCCACGGCCCGTTCCGGGACGGCTGTGCAACAAATGGACGAAGCATGAAACTTGATACATCTATTAAACTGATTTAATGCGTGATAATTATCTGGTATTCTGAGAGGCACTTTTGTTTTTACATCTAAAATAAAGGGCGGGTAACTCTGCTACATTTTCGAGTGAACGGTAGATAACTCTTCCTTGCATATTTTTTTTAGGGTGTGGGCTTAAAACATGCACAAAATGTTATTTAAAAAAAAAAGCTGAAAGCAAAAAATAGAAATATTTATTTACATACTAAAACTAGAAGAAAATGTGACGTGTTAGTTTATCCATCGAGCGCAGGTTCGATTGTTTGAATCATCAGAAATAAAATTCTATAATCGACCTCGTCTTCAACGGCTGATCATTCTGCCCTTTTCTGGAGTGCAAGACAGATATGTCTTGAATCTTAGTTTTAGGTTGAGAGCTTAAAGGTAACCAATTTCTTTTAATTGAAAAGAGGAGGTAATGCATGAAATAATTGGAGTTTTATGTTCATTGATGTTACCAAAACATTTATTCGCTATAGATCCATCAGAATAAAAAGAAATTTCCGTTGGTGTATATTTATTTATTTGCATGACAAGAAATCATCCTTACGCGCGTTTTATTATTAGGGCAAAAAGAAATTTAAACAAACCAATTTGGCTTTATTCCTAGCATCCAAAATTCTTCAGCGGAAAAAAACTAGACAAAAAAAACAAAACAAAGTAAAAACTAGACAAAAACAGAACAAAACTAAAGGAAAAAACCTTCTAGGTTGAAGGTGGAAAAACAGTTCATAAGATACACCAGTTGAAATTAGTCATTCGTTAAAACCCCACGTTGTAAAACAGTTCATAAGATACACCAGTTGAAATTAGTCATTCGTTAAAACCCCACGTTGTAAAACAGTTCATAAGATACTCAAGTTGAAAATAGTCATTCGTTAAGATCCAACGTTGTAAAACAGTTCATAAGATACACCAGTTGAAATTAGTCATTCGTTAAAACCCCACGTTGTAAAACAGTTCATAAGATACTCAAGTTGAAAATAGTCATTCGTTAAAATCCAACGTTGTAAAACAGTTCATAAGATACACCAGTTGAAATTAGTCATTCGTTAAAACCCAACGTTGTAAAACAGTTCATAAGACACACCAGTTGAATATAGTCATTCGTTAAAACCCAACGTTGTAAAACAGTTCATAAGATACACCAGTTGAAATTAGTCATTAGTAAAAACCCAACGTTGTAAAACAGTTCATAAGATACACCAGTTGAAATAAGTCATTCGTTAAAACCCAACGTTGTAAAACATTTCATAAGATACACCAGTTGAAATTAGTCATTCGTTAAAACCCAACGTTGTAAAACAGTTCATAAGATACACCAGTTTAAAATAGTAATTCGTTAAAACGCAACGTTGTAAAACAGTTCATAAGATAAACCAGTTGAAATTAGTCATTCGTTAAAACCCAACGTTGTAAAACAGTTCATACGAAGCACCAGTTGAAATTAGTCATTCGTTAAAACCCAACGTTGTAAAACAGTTCATAAGATACACCAGTTGAAATTAGTCATTCGTTAAGACCCAACGTTGCAAAACAGTTCATAAGATACACCTGTTGAAAAAAGTTATTCGTTAAAACCCAACGTTGTAAAACAGTTCATAAGATACACCAGTTGAAAATAGTCATTCGTTAAAACCCAACGTTGTAAAACAGTTCATAAGATACACCAGTTTAAAATAGTCATTCGTTAAAACCCAACGTTGTAAAACAGTTCATAAGATACACTAGTTGAAATTAGTCATTCGTTAAAACCCAACGTTGTAAAACAGTTCATAAGATACACCAGTTGAAAATAGTCATTCGTTAAAACCCAACGTTGTAAAACAGTTCATAAGATACACCAGTTGAACATAGTCATTCGTTAAAACCCAACGTTGTAAAACATTTCATAAGATACACCAGTTGAAATTAGTCATTCGTTAAAACCCAACGTTGTAAAACAGTTCATAAGATACACCAGTTTAAAATAGTAATTCGTTAAAACGCAACGTTGTAAAACAGTTCATAAGATAAACCAGTTGAAATTAGTCATTCGTTAAAACCCAACGTTGTAAAACAGTTCATACGAAGCACCAGTTGAAATTAGTCATTCGTTAAAACCCAACGTTGTAAAACAGTTCATAAGATACACTAGTTGAAATTAGTCATTCGTTAAAACCCAACGTTGTAAAACAGTTCATAAGATACACCAGTTTAAAATATTCATTCGTTAAAACCCAACGTTGTAAAACAGTTCATAAGATACACCAGTTGAAAAAAGTCATTCGTTAAAACCCAACGTTGTAAAACATTTCATAAGATACACCAGTTGAAATTAGTCATTCGTTAAAACCCAACGTTGTAAAACAGTTCATAAGATACACCAGTTTAAAATAGTAATTCGTTAAAACGCAACGTTGTAAAACAGTTCATAAGATAAACCAGTTGAAATTAGTCATTCGTTAAAACCCAACGTTGTAAAACAGTTCATACGAAGCACCAGTTGAAATTAGTCATTCGTTAAAACCCAACGTTGTAAAACAGTTCATAAGATACACCAGTTGAAATTAGTCATTCGTTAAGACCCAACGTTGCAAAACAGTTCATAAGATACACCTGTTGAAAAAAGTTATTCGTTAAAACCCAACGTTGTAAAACAGTTCATAAGATACACCAGTTGAAAATAGTCATTCGTTAAAACCCAACGTTGTAAAACAGTTCATAAGATACACCAGTTTAAAATAGTCATTCGTTAAAACCCAACGTTGTAAAACAGTTCATAAGATACACTAGTTGAAATTAGTCATTCGTTAAAACCCAACGTTGTAAAACAGTTCATAAGATACACCAGTTGAAAATAGTCATTCGTTAAAACCCAACGTTGTAAAACAGTTCATAAGATACACCAGTTGAACATAGTCATTCGTTAAGACCCAACGTTGAAAAATAGTTCATAAGATACACCAGTTGAAAATAGTCATTCGTTAAAACCCAACGTTGTAAAACAGTTCATAAGATTCTCAAGTTGAAAATAGTCATTCGTTAAAACCCAACGTTGTAAAACAGCTCATAAGATACACAAGTTGAACATAGTCATTCGTTAAAACCCAACGTTGAAAAACAGTTCATAAGATACACCAGTTGAAATTAGTCATTCGTTTAAACCCAACGTTGTAAAACAGTTCATAAGATACACCAGTTGAAAATAGTCATTCGTTAAAACCCAACGTTGTAAAACAGTTCATAAGATACACAAGTTGAAATTAGTCATTCGTTAAAACCCCACGTTGTAAAACAGTTCATAAGATACTCAAGTTGAAAATAGTAATTCGTTAAAACGCAACGTTGTAAAACAGTTCATAAGATACACAAGTTGAAATTAGTCATTCGTTAAAACCCAACGTGTTAAAACAGTTCATAAGATACACAAGTTGAAAATAGTCATTCGTTAAAACCCAACATTGTAAAACAGTTCATAAGATACACAAGTTGAAAATAGTCATTCCTTAAAACCCAACGTTGTAAAACAGTTCATAAGATACACCAGTTGAAAATAGTCATGCGTTAAAACCCAACTTTGTAAAACAGTTCATAAGATACACTAGTTGAAAATAGTCATGCGTTAAAACCCAACGTTGTAAAACAGTTCATAAGATACACCAGTTGAAAATAGTCATTCGTTAAAACCCAACGTTGTAAAACAGTTCATGAGATACACCAGTTAAAAATAGTCATGCGTTAAAACCCAACTTTGTAAAACAGTTCATAAGATACACCAGTTGAAAATAGTCATGCGTTAAAACCCAACTTTGTAAAACAGTTCATAAGATACACCAGTTGAAAATAGTCATGCGTTAAAACCCAACGTTGTAAAACAGTTCATAAGATACACCAGTTGAAAATAGTCATGCGTTAAAACCCAACGTTGTAAAACAGTTCATAAGATACACCAGTTGAAAATAGTCATGCGTTAAAACCCAACGTTGTAAAACAGTTCATAAGATACACCAGTTGAAAATAGTCATTCGTTAAAACCCAACGTTGTAAAACAGTTCATAAGATACACCAGTTGAAAATAGTCTTGCGTTAAAACCCAACTTTGTAAAACAGTTCATAAGATACACCAGTTGAAAATAGTCATTCGTTAAAACCCCACGTTGTAAAACAGTTCATAAGATACACAAGTTGAAAATAGTAATTCGTTAAAACGCAACGTTGTAAAACAGTTCATAAGATACACAAGTTGAAATTAGTCATTCGTTAAAACCCAACGTGTTAAAACAGTTCATAAGATACACAAGTTGAAAATAGTCATTCGTTAAAACCCAACATTGTAAAACAGTTCATAAGATACACAAGTTGAAAATAGTCATTCGTTAAAACCCAACGTTGTAAAACAGTTCATAAGATACACCAGTTGAAAATAGTCATGCGTTAAAACCCAACTTTGTAAAACAGTTCATAAGATACACTAGTTGAAAATAGTCATGCGTTAAAACCCAACGTTGTAAAACAGTTCATGAGATACACCAGTTGAAAATAGTCATTCGTTAAAACCCAACGTTGTAAAACTGTTCATGAGATACACCAGTTAAAAATAGTCATGCGTTAAAACCCAACTTTGTAAAACAGTTCATAAGATACACCAGTTGAAAATAGTCATGCGTTAAAACCCAACTTTGTAAAACAGTTCATAAGATACACCAGTTGAAAATAGTCATGCGTTAAAACCCAACGTTGTAAAACAGTTCATAAGATACACCAGTTGAAAATAGTCATGCGTTAAAACCCAACGTTGTAAAACAGTTCATAAGATACACCAGTTGAAAATAGTCATGCGTTAAAACCCTACGTTGTAAAACAGTTCATAAGATACACCAGTTGAAAATAGTCATGCGTTAAAACCCAACTTTGTAAAACAGTTCATAAGATACACCAGTTGAAAATAGTCATGCGTTAAAACCCAACGTTGTAAAACAGTTCATAAGATACACCAGTTGAAAATAGTCATGCGTTAAAACCCAACGTTGTAAAACAGTTCATAAGATACACCAGTTGAAAATAGTCATTCGTTAAAACCCAACGTTGTAAAACAGTTCATAAGATACACCAGTTGAAAATAGTCATGCGTAAAAACCCAACGTTGTAAAACAGTTCATAAGATACACCAGTTGAAAATAGTCATGCGTAAAAACCCAACGTTGTAAAACAGTTCATAACATACACCAGTTGAAATTAGTCATTCGTTAAAACCCAACGTTGTAAAACAGTTCATAAGATACACAAGTTGAAATTAGTCATTCGTTAAAACCCAACGTTGTAAAACAGTTCATACGAAACACCAGTTGAAAATAGTCATGCGTTTAAACCCAACGTTGTAAAACAGTCTATAAGATACACCAGTTGAAATTAGTCATTCGTTAAAACCCAACGTTGTAAAACAGTTCATAAGATACACCAGTTGAAATTAGTCATTCGTTAAAACCAAACGTTGTAAAACAGTTCATAAGATAAACCAGTTGAAATTAGTCATTCGTAAAAACCCAACGTTGTAAAACAGTTCATAAGATACACCAGTTGAAATTAGTCATTCGTTAAAACCCCACGTTGTAAAACAGTTCATAAGATACTCAAGTTGAAAATAGTCATTCGTTAAAATCCAACGTTGTAAAACAGTTCATAAGATACACCAGTTGAAATAAGTCATTCGTTAAAACCCAACGTTGTAAAACAGTTCATAAGATACACCAGTTGAAAATAGTCATTCGTAAAAACCCAACGTTGTAAAACAGTTCATAAGATACACCAGTTTAAAATATTCATTCGTTAAAACCCAACGTTGTAAAACAGTTCATAAGATACACCAGTTGAAAAAAGTCATTCGTTAAAACCCAACGTTGTAAAACATTTCATAAGATACACCAGTTGAAATTAGTCATTCGTTAAAACCCAACGTTGTAAAACAGTTCATAAGATACACCAGTTTAAAATAGTAATTCGTTAAAACGCAACGTTGTAAAACAGTTCATAAGATAAACCAGTTGAAATTAGTCATTCGTTAAAACCCAACGTTGTAAAACAGTTCATACGAAGCACCAGTTGAAATTAGTCATTCGTTAAAACCCAACGTTGTAAAACAGTTCATAAGATACACCAGTTGAAATTAGTCATTCGTTAAGACCCAACGTTGCAAAACAGTTCATAAGATACACCTGTTGAAAAAAGTTATTCGTTAAAACCCAACGTTGTAAAACAGTTCATAAGATACACCAGTTGAAATTAGTCATTCGTTAAAACCCAACGTTGTAAAACAGTTCATAACATACACCAGTTTAAAATAGTCATTCGTTAAAACCCAACGTTGTAAAACAGTTCATAAGATACACTAGTTGAAATTAGTCATTCGTTAAAACCCAACGTTGTAAAACAGTTCATAAGATACACCAGTTGAAAATAGTCATTCGTTAAAACCCAACGTTGTAAAACAGTTCATAAGATACACCAGTTGAACATAGTCATTCGTTAAGACCCAACGTTGAAAAATAGTTCATAAGATACACCAGTTGAAAAAAGTCATTCGTTAAAACCCAACGTTGTAAAACAGTTCATAAGATTCTCAAGTTGAAAATAGTCATTCGTTAAAACCCAACGTTGTAAAACAGCTCATAAGATACACAAGTTGAAATTAGTCATTCGTTAAAACCCAACGTTAAAAAACAGTTCATAAGATACACAAGTTGAAATTAGTCATTCGTTTAAACCCAACGTTGTAAAACAGTTCATAAGATACACCAGTTGAAAATAGTCATTCGTTAAAACCCAACGTTGTAAAACAGTTCATAAGATACACAAGTTGAAATTAGTCATTCGTTAAAACCCAACGTTGTAAAACAGTTCATAAGATACTCAAGTTGAAAATAGTAATTCGTTAAAACGCAACGTTGTAAAACAGTTCATAAGATACACAAGTTGAAATTAGTCATTCGTTAAAACCCAACGTGTTAAAACAGTTCATAAGATACACAAGTTGAAAATAGTCATTCGTTGAAACCCAACATTGTAAAACAGTTCATAAGATACACAAGTTGAAAATAGTCATTCGTTAAAACCCAACGTTGTAAAACAGTTCATAAGATACACCAGTTGAAAATAGTCATGCGTTAAAACCCAACTTTGTAAAACAGTTCATAAGATACACTAGTTGAAAATAGTCATGCGTTAAAACCCAACGTTGTAAAACAGTTCATAAGATACACCAGTTGAAAATAGTCATTCGTTAAAACCCAACGTTGTAAAACAGTTCATGAGATACACCAGTTAAAAATAGTCATGCGTTAAAACCCAACTTTGTAAAACAGTTCATAAGATACACCAGTTGAAAATAGTCATGCGTTAAAACCCAACTTTGTAAAACAGTTCATAAGATATACCAGTTGAAAATAGTCATGCGTTAAAACCCAACGTTGTAAAACAGTTCATAAGATACACCAGTTGAAAATAGTCATGCGTTAAAACCCAACGTTGTAAAACAGTTCATAAGATACACCAGTTGAAAATAGTCATGCGTTAAAACACAACGTTGTAAAACAGTTCATAAGATACACCAGTTTAAAATAGTCATTCGTTAACACCCAACGTTGTAAAACAGTTCATAAGATACACCAGTTGAAAATAGTCATGCGTTAAAACCCAACTTTGTAAAACAGTTCATAAGATACACCAGTTGAAAATAGTCATTCGTTAAAACCCCACGTTTTAAAACAGTCGATAAGATACTCAAGTTGAAAATAGTAATTCGTTAAAACGCAACGTTGTAAAACAGTTCATAAGATACACAAGTTGAAATTAGTCATTCGTTAAAACCCAACGTGTTAAAACAGTTCATAAGATACACAAGTTGAAAATAGTCATTCGTTAAAACCCAACATTGTAAAACAGTTCATAAGATACACAAGTTGAAAATAGTCATTCGTTAAAACCCAACGTTGTAAAACAGTTCATAAGATACACCAGTTGAAAATAGTCATGCGTTAAAACCCAACTTTGTAAAACAGTTCATAAGATACACTAGTTGAAAATAGTCATGCGTTAAAACCCAACGTTGTAAAACAGTTCATAAGATACACCAGTTGAAAATAGTCATTCGTTAAAACCCAACGTTGTAAAACAGTTCATGAGATACACCAGTTAAAAATAGTCATGCGTTAAAACCCAACGTTGTAAAACAGTTCATAAGATACACCAGTTGAAAATAGTCATGCGTTAAAACCCAACTTTGTAAAACAGTTCATCAGATACACTAGTTGAAAATAGTCATGCGTTAAAACCCAACGTTGTAAAACAGTTCATAAGATACACCAGTTGAAAATAGTCATTCGTTAAAACCCAACGTTGTAAAACAGTTCATGAGATACACCAGTTAAAAATAGTCATGCGTTAAAACCCAACTTTGTAAAACAGTTCATAAGATACACCAGTTGAAAATAGTCATGCGTTAAAACCCAACTTTGTAAAACAGTTCATAAGATACACCAGTTGAAAATAGTCATGCGTTAAAACCCAACGTTGTAAAACAGTTCATAAGATACACCAGTTGAAAATAGTCATGCGTTAAAACCCAACGTTGTAAAACAGTTCATAAGATACACCAGTTGAAAATAGTCATGCGTTAAAACCCAACGTTGTAAAACAGTTCATAAGATACACCAGTTGAAAATAGTCATTCGTTAAAACCCAACGTTGTAAAACAGTTCATAAGATACACCAGTTGAAAATAGTCATGCGTTAAAACCCAACTTTGTAAAACAGTTCATAAGATACACCAGTTGAAAATAGTCATGCGTTAAAACCCAACTTTGTAAAACAGTTCATAAGATACACCAGTTGAAAATAGTCATGCGTTAAAACCCAACGTTGTAAAACAGTTCATAAGATACACCAGTTGAAAATAGTCATGCGTTAAAACCCAACGTTGTAAAACAGTTCATAAGATACACCAGTTGAAAATAGTCATGCGTTAAAACCCAACGTTGTAAAACAGTTCATAAGATACACCAGTTGAAAATAGTCATTCGTTAAAACCCAACGTTGTAAAACAGTTCATAAGATACACCAGTTGAAAATAGTAATGCGTTAAAACCCAACTTTGTAAAACAGTTCATAAGATACACCAGTTGAAAATAGTCATGCGTTAAAACCCAACTTTGTAAAACAGTTCATAAGATACACCAGTTGAAAATAGTCATGCGTTAAAACCCAACGTTGTAAAACAGTTCATAAGATACACCAGTTGAAAATAGTCATGCGTTAAAACCCAACGTTGTAAAACAGTTCATAAGATACACCAGTTGAAAATAGTCATGCGTTAAAACCCAACGTTGTAAAACAGTTCATAAGATACACAAGTTGAAAATAGTCATTCGTTAAAACCCAACGTTGTAAAACAGTTCATAAGATACACCAGTTGAAAATAGTCATGCGTAAAAACCCAACGTTGTAAAACAGTTCATAAGATACACCAGTTGAAAATAGTCATGCGTAAAAACCCAACGTTCTAAAACAGTTCATAAGATACACCAGTTGAAAATAGTCATGCGTTAAAACCCAACTTTGTAAAACAGTTCATAAGATACACCAGTTGAAAAAAGTCATGCGTTAAAACCCAACGTTGTAAAACAGTTCATAAGATACACCAGTTGAAAATAGTCATGCGTTAAAACCCAACGTTGTAAAACAGTTCATAAGATACACCAGTTGAAAATAGTCATGCGTTAAAACCCAACGTTGTAAAACAGTTCATAAGATACACCAGTTGAAAATAGTCATTCGTTAAAACCCAACGTTGTAAAACAGTTCATAAGATACACCAGTTGAAAATAGTCATGCGTTAAAACCCAACTTTGTAAAACAGTTCATAAGATACACTAGTTGAAAATAGTCATGCGTTAAAACCCAACGTTGTAAAACAGTTCATAAGATACACCAGTTGAAAATAGTCATGCGTTAAAACCCAACTTTGTAAAACAGTTCATCAGATACACTAGTTGAAAATAGTCATGCGTTAAAACCCAACGTTGTAAAACAGTTCATAAGATACACCAGTTGAAAATAGTCATTCGTTAAAACCCAACGTTGTAAAACAGTTCATGAGATACACCAGTTAAAAATAGTCATGCGTTAAAACCCAACTTTGTAAAACAGTTCATAAGATACACCAGTGTAAAATAGTCATGCGTTCAAACCCAACTTTGTAAAACAGTTCATAAGATACACCAGTTGAAAATAGTCATGCGTTAAAACCCAACGTTGTAAAACAGTTCATAAGATACACCAGTTGAAAATAGTCATGCGTTAAAACCCAACGTTGTAAAACAGTTCATAAGATACACCAGTTGAAAATAGTCATGCGTTAAAACCCAACGTTGTAAAACAGTTCATAAGATACACCAGTTGAAAATAGTCATTCGTTAAAACCCAACGTTGTAAAACAGTTCATAAGATACACCAGTTGAAAATAGTCATTCGTTAAAACCCCACGTTGTAAAACAGTTCATAAGATACTCAAGTTTAAAATAGTAATTCGTTAAAACGCAACGTTGTAAAACAGTTCATAAGATACACAAGTTGAAATTAGTCATTCGTTAAAACCCAACGTGTTAAAACAGTTCATAAGATACACAAGTTGAAAATAGTCATTCGTTAAAACCCAACATTGTAAAACAGTTCATAATATACACAAGTTGAAAATAGTCATTCGTTAAAACCCAACGTTGTAAAACAATTCATAAGATACACCAGTTGAAAATAGTCATGCGTTAAAACCCAACTTTGTAAAACAGTTCATAAGATACACTAGTTGAAAATAGTCATGCGTTAAAACCCAACGTTGTAAAACAGTTCATAAGATACACCAGTTGAAAATAGTCATTCGTTAAAACCCAACGTTGTAAAACAGTTCATGAGATACACCAGTTAAAAATAGTCATGCGTTAAAATCCAACTTTGTAAAACAGTTCATAAGATACACAAGTTGAAAATAGTCATGCGTAAAAACCCAACGTTGTAAAACAGTTCATAAGATACACCAGTTGAAAATAGTCATGCGTAAAAACCCAACGTTGTAAAACAGTTCATAAGATACACAAGTTGAAAATAGTCATGCGTAAAAACCCAACGTTGTAAAACAGTTCATAAGATACACCAGTTGAAAATAGTCATGCGTAAAAACCCAACGTTGTAAAACAGTTCATAAGATACACAAGTTGAAAATAGTCATGCGTAAAAACCCAACGTTGTAAAACAGTTCATAAGATACACCAGTTGAAAATAGTCATGCGTAAAAACCCAACGTTGTAAAACAGTTCATAAGATACACCAGTTGAAAATAGTCATTCGTTAAAACCCAACGTTGTAAAACAGTTCATAAGATACACCAGTTGAAAATAGTCATTCGTTAAAACCCAACGTTGTAAAACAGTTCATGAGATACACCAGTTAAAAATAGTCATGCGTTAAAACCCAACTTTGTAAAACAGTTCATAAGATACACCAGTTGAAAATAGTCATGCGTTAAAACCCAACTTTGTAAAACAGTTCATAAGATACACCAGTTGAAAATAGTCATGCGTTAAAACCCAACGTTGTAAAACAGTTCATAAGATACACCAGTTGAAAATAGTCATGCGTTAAAACCCAACGTGGTAAAACAGTTCATAAGATACACCAGTTGAAAATAGTCATGCGTAAAAACCCAACGTTGTAAAACAGTTCATAAGATACACCAGTTGAAAATAGTCATGCGTAAAAACCCAACGTTGTAAAACAGTTCATAAGATACACAAGTTGAAAATAGTCATGCGTAAAAACCCAACGTTGTAAAACAGTTCATAAGATACACCAGTTGAAAATAGTCATGCGTAAAAACCCAACGTTGTAAAACAGTTCATAAGATACACAAGTTGAAAATAGTCATGCGTAAAAACCCAACGTTGTAAAACAGTTCATAAGATACACCAGTTGAAAATAGTCATGCGTAAAAACCCAACGTTGTAAAACAGTTCATAAGATACACAAGTTGAAAATAGTCATGCGTAAAAACCCAACGTTGTAAAACAGTTCATAAGATACACCAGTTGAAAATAGTCATGCGTAAAAACCCAACGTTGTAAAACAGTTCATAAGATACACAAGTTGAAAATAGTCATGCGTAAAAACCCAACGTTGTAAAACAGTTCATAAGATACACCAGTTGAAAATAGTCATGCGTAAAAACCCAACGTTGTAAAACAGTTCATAAGATACACAAGTTGAAAATAGTCATGCGTAAAAACCCAACGTTGTAAAACAGTTCATAAGATACACCAGTTGAAAATAGTCATGCGTAAAAACCCAACGTTGTAAAACAGTTCATAAGATACACAAGTTGAAAATAGTCATGCGTAAAAACCCAACGTTGTAAAACAGTTCATAAGATACACCAGTTGAAAATAGTCATGCGTAAAAACCCAACGTTGTAAAACAGTTCATAAGATACACAAGTTGAAAATAGTCATGCGTAAAAACCCAACGTTGTAAAACAGTTCATAAGATACACCAGTTGAAAATAGTCATGCGTAAAAACCCAACGTTGTAAAACAGTTCATAAGATACACGATAGAGTAGTAATTTGGTCTCTTCCTCGACGTTAGTGAAGCATCTCCATGGCCGACAGAAATTTGCCGCCTGAAATAAACAAATCAAAGGAAAAGATTGTTTGCCTCTTGAATTTTGTGTTATAAAAGTTTTGTTGCAGACACAACGGACGGCGATGTTCACGGCAGTACAGAAACGAAGAAAGAACTCAACCACTAGACGACATCGAGCCGGCATCCTTCCACGACGAAGAACTAAAGGTACGAGAAATTAAAGGTATGCAGCATATACACTTTTGGTGTTAAAAATGACCAGTTGTTTGAGCGAGAACTGCCACGGCCCATTCCGGGACGAGTATACAAAGCGAGAACTGCCACGGCCCGTTCCGGGACGGCTATGCAACAAATGGACGAAGTAGGAAACTTGATACATCTATTAAACTGATTTAATGCGTGATAATTATCTGGTATTCTGAGAGGCACTTTTGTTTTTACATCTAAAAGAAAGGGCGGGTAACTCTGCCTCATTTTCGAGTGAAAGGTAGATAATTCTTCCTTGCATATTTTTTTTAGGGTGTGGGCTTAAAACATGCACAAAATGTTATTTTAAAAAAAAAGCTGAAAGCAAAAAATATAAATATTTATTTACATACTAAAACTAGAAGAAAATGTGACGTGTTAGTTTATCCATCGAGCGCAGGTTCGATTGTTTGAATCATCAGAAAAGAAATTCCATAATCTACCTCGTTTCTGCCCTTTTATGGAGTGCAAGACAGATATGTCTTGAATCTTAGTTTCAGGTTGAGTGCTTAAGAGTAACCAATTTCTTCTAATTGAAAAGGGGAGGTAATGCATGAGATAATTGGAGTTTTATATGTTCATTGATGTTACCAAAACATTTATTCACTATAGATCCATCAGAATAAAGATTTTTTTCCCGTTGGTGTATATTTATTTATTTGCATGAAAGGCAATCATCCTTACGCGCGTTTCATAATTAGGGAAAAAGGAATTTAAACAAACCAATTTGGCTTTATTCCGAGCATCCAAAATTATTCAGGGGAAAAAAACTAGACAAAAAGAACTAGACAAAAAAAGAACTAAACAAAAACAGAACTAAACAAAAGGAAAAAAATCACATCTAGGTCGAAGGTGGTAAAACAGTTCATTAGATACACCAGTTGAAAATAGCCATTCGTTAAAACCCAACATTGTCGAGAGATTCAACTGAACTTAAATCGCGCATGGTCGCTAGTAGGTATAAACTTAGGAAAGTTCATTCAAATTTATACCTACTTTTGACCATGCGCGATTTAAGTTCAAATTTGAAAGAGACATTTACACTGTTAAGTCCATACAACATCGGATGGCACTTCTACAAGATCAGGAAAACTCTTACGGAAAAATATGGTCAATACCTTTTTATTAGTTTAAATCTCTGACGAGGCTCGTTGTACCGAGCGAAATTATTAGAAAAAAGGTCAAGATGAAGAAAAAGATATATATATTAAAATGCAGCAACATTTTTGTAAGTAACGGATACATTTTATTAGACAGACGAACAACACAGGTAAGGAGGACTTTAAAAAAATATTTTTTTTTAATAACTAATATAAGTTAGCAAAACATTTATACGGAACAAAACTTAGGTTTAGTATACGGAACGTTTATGTTTTTTGTCTTTTAAGGGAAGTGGGTCTGAACAACTCTGCTGGGAAGCCATGAAATATCTTTATATATATATATATATATATATATATATAAATATATATATATATATATATATATATATATATATATATATATATTTCTTCATCTTGATCTGAATCTGCATTCAAATTTCAATGCATTCAAGCAGTAGAAATACTTTTACTTATAATATATATATATATATCTTTATATATATATATATATATATATATATATATATATATATATATATATATATTATAAGTAAAAGTATTTCCACTGCTTGTATGCGTTTACATTTGAATGCAGATTCTTTTTTAAACAAACATATTATCTATTTAAAAATTCGAATTTTCGATCCATACAAGAATCTTCATCAGGAAAATACAGACAATATTTTTTATTTCTTTTTTTTCTTTTTATGCGGCATGTTGTCACTTGGCTGTCGACTTCTGTTCTCGTCGAAGTTCAGTTTTGTAATGTCCGATTTCAGTTTTGTAATGTCCGATTTCAGTTTTGTAATGTCCGATTTCAGTTTTGTAATGTCCCATTTCAGTTTTGTAATGTCCGATTTCAGTTTTGTGATGTCCGATTTCAGTTTTGTAATGTCCGATTTCAGTTTTGTAATGTCCGATTTCAGTTTTGTAAAGTCCGATTTCAGTTTTGTAATGTCCGATTTCAGTTTTGTAATGTCCGATTTCAGTGGGTTTTGTGCTCTGGTCGACACGTGTGAGTTATAAGTAAAAGTATTTCCACTGTTTGATTGCATTGAAATTTGAAATTTTAAAACGGTTAAGGGTTAGAGTTAGGGTAAGGGTTAAGAGACCAGTTGAAATTCAGATTGTCTGTGTGTGTGTGTGTGTGTGTGTGTGTGTATACTCAGGCAACATTATTTTATTTAATACAAATCATTGTTCAACGGAACAAAAAATTGTTCAACAGAACAGAATATAACGAACAGGTTCTCTGTCTGTCTGTCTGTGTGTCTGTCTTTCTGTCTGTCTGTCCGTCGGCGAAGACTTTTGTAAACGTAAGAGAGAGGGGGCGGGGGGGGGAGAGTTAGCTGGTAATTACTATTTAATTAATTATTTTTTTCAAGTCAGCGTTTATAATATTTGTATACATTATAATTACGTTAGGAAACTATTAATTACTTAATTTAGATTAAATAACATATAAACAAAGTAGAAAGAAATTTCAAGACGAGACTGCGATTCGAACAGAAAACGTGTTAAGAATCTTACTTAAACTAATATTGTTACAAAAAGTCGTTCAGACACCAGACGGGTTTTACAATTTACATAATTCATTTCTTTTAAACTTCTAATAAATTCATATTTACAAATATACACTTATAACTGCTATTCTCAAATTAACGTTACTTGATTATACTTTTTTATGGTTCTAATTTTTCTAATAATCCTTTTTTGTGTCAAAATCAACAAAAATATATACATAAGTAATGTATGTTCCATAAGTATCACGAGTACTTTCGATTCTTCGTCGAATCATCTTCAGGTGACATAAGACCAAAAGAAGAAAAAGCCGGAGAAACGAAGAAAATTTTAAAAAGGCAGCCGTCACGCCGCACGTGAAGTCGTTAGACGTTAATTCTGGCGTCCCGGAATTTAAATTGTAAACGTTCTTCTGGAAACTACATACGTTTGTTAACGACTTCACAGACGGCGTCTCGGCCGCACACACACACATACAACTTCGCTTCATTAGATATTGTTATGGTGCCGTACGGAGAACTAATGGACTCGTCCACCTTATAAATACGGGAAGCACGTGACACTTGTTCTCTTCTTCCCAGGCAAACCGGCAATGGCGGTTGAGAGAAACATCTCCTTGTATCTCTTTCTTTCTATTATATAATATATCCCTTTGTTCATTTAAACCATGTGTTCCTGTGTCATTGATTCAGCCTTACCCAGGTCCACAACAAATGGCGACGAGGCAATTCGAACTCTTGGGTCAAAAAACTGAAAATACCACGTGAAAATGCACTCACACAGTTAATGCACGCAAAAAACAAAACAAAACAAAAAAAAAACAAAGGTTTTTGCCGTACGGTCGAGAGAAGAAAAGAGAACTCAACTGAAAAAAAAAAAACACGTTGAATTCTTAAGTGCGAGAAAATTGTTTTCTTTTAAGAAAAAGAAAACTGAAATGGACCTGTTGTGCTCTAAGTTTTAAAACTGCTTATCGAAAAAACAAAAAAAACAGCTTGAAATTGGGTGCGCGTTCCTCTAGTTTGGGAAAACTAGTTAAAAAAAAAAAAAAAAAACCCAACTGAAATTGAATGCGCGTTTTTTTTCTCTGGGTTGGAAAACAAAAAAACAAAACAAAAGAAATACCGAACACGAAGGAAGCGAGTATTGTTTTTTTTTTAGACGAACGTCACAGCGAGTTTTTTTTGACGAACACACACACAAAAAAAATGAAACCGACACCACGTGCTTCATTTTAAGAACAGATAAGAAACAAAAACATGAAATGAACACACGTGCGTTACTCCATAAAAAAAAAGACGCACGATAAAAAAAGGTCAGTTTTATTTTCTCTCTCTTTTTTTCCGACTTGTACTGAAATATTTTAAAATGCAGAAAGAATTAATTGTGAAACAGATTTTTTTTTTCTCTTCGTTAAAATTAAAAACGTGTATAAGAAAAGAACATTACATAATCTTTTCATAACTAAAACTCAGCGTCTTGCCAACGCTAATTTAAAGAAAATAACTTCTTGTAAATTCATTAAATAACGAGAAAATATTAATTTTCAAAATAAAAAAACAAAAAAATGAGTGAATATACGCGTATATAGAGAAAAGGAAAAGTTTCATAATCTTTTCATAATTAAAACGGCGCCTAGCAAACGCTAATTTAAAGAAAAGAATTCTTATAAAATCATAAGATAATGAGAAAATATTAATTTTCTAAATAAAATCAGAAACTAAATGGTTGAATATGGAAGATATTAAGTCTATAATCGCCGAACTAACGAAATTCCAAATCTCCCAGCAACAACAAACTGAGGAAAGATTTCAAAAGCTTTTATTACAACAGAACCAAAATATTTTATTACACAAAAAGGAGTATGATGAAAGATTGGAATTTCTGATACAAACAATATCGCGCAGTGACCAAAAAAATGAAAAAGGCGACACGTTTTCGCAGAACGCAATTTGGAACAGTATTGATAATTACTCATACACGGAAAATAATACATTTGAAGAATATTTCCGAAGATATGAAGACCTATATAAAATTGACTGTGGTGGTTGGAGTGATGCGAAGAAGCTACGCCTCCTTCTGAGAAAACTAAATACCACAGAACATACGAAATTCGTGGATTTCATTTTGCCACGGAAAACCAGCGAGCTAACTTTCATAGAAGCGGTTGGTTTATTGACAGAACTGTTTAGTCCAAGTACTACACTATTCCACAAACGATGGAAGTGCATGAACCTGGTAAAGAAAGACGAGGAAGACTACGCTACTTTTGCATCGATAGTGAACAAGCATTGTGACGATTTTAGACTAGCTGAATTAAGTGCAGATAATTTCAAGTGTCTAATTTTTGTACAAGGTTTGATCTCAGGAAATGACACGGAGATAAGGCGTAGAGTTCTAAATAAATTAGAGAATGAACCAAGCCTTACGCTGCAAAAGTTGGCTGAGGACTGTCAAAGATTTGTAAATGTAAAACAGGACTCAAAAGACATTGAATTGTCCAGCATTGCGCACATAAAAAAGGTACATCAAAAAACAAAAGCTCAACCTTATAGAAAAATAAGAAATAATAATTTTGATGTAACAAAGACCAACCAAACCAGTAAAAAAATAAATAAATTGCCACCAAGCCCTTGTTCACGCTGTGGTAATCCACATTGGTACAATGAGTGCCCATTCCGTTTTAAAACCTGTATGAAATGCAAAAAAGTTGGACATAAAAGTTCGCACTGCAGAACGGGCAGAGGAAATAAAATGCGGATTCAAGCCACTAGGACAAAGAAGGAAACTGGCACGAACATAAGAAAATATGTACAGGTGAAAATCCTGGATAAAAATATAAAATTGCAATTGGATTCTGGTTCAGACGTTTCCATTATAAATTTACATACATGGAGGAGATTAAATAAACCTACTCTATCAAGAACAAACAGGCTGGCAAGCACAGTTACTGGTGAAAGAATTACATTTGAAGGAGAATTAATCACAAATGTGTCCCTAATGGGAAATACTAAAAAACTCAAACTACTGGTACTGAAGGATTCGAATAATCTTTTTGGTTCAGATTTTATGCAGGCATTTGATTTATGGAAGTTGCCGATAAATACATTTTGTAAAAAAATAAATAGTCGCGCAACAGAATCGGAAAAACTACAACGAGAATTAAAAAAACTCGTTTCCAGAGGTTTTTCTGGCGGTCTTGGATGCTGCACTAAAATGACTGCAAAATTCCGTCTAAAAGAAAATGTACTGTCGGTATTTAGAAAAGAAAGGAAAGTACCCTTCGCCTCGATTGAAAAAATAAACGCTGAATTAGACCGACTGGTAAAGATGGGTATTTTATCAAAAGTACGACACAGCCAGTGGGCAGCACCCACGGTTTATGTAAAGAAAAAATCTAATGAGATTCGTGTATGTGCAGATTTTTCAACAGGACTGAATACTGCCCTCGCGGACTATCACTACCCACTCCCTACCCCGGAAGAAGTGTTTACAAGCTTAAATGGAGGAAGATTTTTTTCAAAAATAGACCTAAGTGAGGCATACCTACAAATACCGGTGGATAAAGATTGTTCTAAGCTGTTATGTATAAACACACATCGTGGTTTATATAAATTCGAAAGATTAGCGTTCGGAGTTAAGGTCGCGCCAGCCATTTTCCAACAAGTAATGGACACAATGCTGGGCGGACTCGATTTCGCAATAGCGTATCTCGATGACATCTTGATTAACAGCAAAGATATCGAACAACACTAAAAAATGTAAATCAAGTGTTTGCGAGAATTCAAGATTATGGGTTCAAAGTAAAAGAAGAAAAATGTGATTTTTTCCTGGAGGAAATAAAATATCTGGGTCATGTGATCGACAAGGACGGCAGAAGACCAGACCCAGAAAGGGCTACCGCAATAAAAAACATGCCGGCGCCAGAAAACGTCATGACATTATAGAGTTTTCTGGGCCTAGCAAATTACTACCAGGCTTTTATCCCAGAAATGCATAATTTGCGTGCTCCATTAAATGAGCTATTAAAAAAAGGTAAAGCCTGGGTATGGACACCTGAATGTCAGGATGCATTTAATAAAATCATAGAAAGACTTACGTCAGAGTTATTTCTAACGCATTACAACCCAGAATTGGACATAATCGTAGCTAGCGACGCTAGTTCATATGGTTTAGGAGCATGTATCCTACACAAAATGCCTAATGGAACCCATAAACCCATTGCACATGCATCAAGGACCTTGCTCCCAGCGGAAAAACAGTATTCTCAAATCGAGAAAGAAGCCCTAGCAATAATATTTGCAGTAACAAAGTTTCACCGATACATACATGGTAGACAATTTACCTTACAGACAGACCATAAGCCGCTAATTACAATTTATGGATCTAAAAAAGGCCTACCTGTATATACAGCTAATAGACTACAAAGATGGGGAACTATCTTATTAAACTACAACTTTAAAATGCAACATTTGCATTCAAATAAAATCTATCATGCAGATGGATTGTCGAGATTAGTGCCAAAACAGAGAGAGACTCTAGAAGACACAGTGATCGCGTCTCTTCAAACA
Organism: Sepiola atlantica; assembly: GCA_963556195.1. NCBI lineage: Eukaryota > Metazoa > Mollusca > Cephalopoda > Sepiida > Sepiolidae > Sepiola > Sepiola atlantica. The sequence continues at coordinate 52,983,396 of OY744549.1, read as the reverse complement.
GAAGGAGATTTTAAAGAGATTTTGTGCAACGCAGTGAGAGAGCTCCCGGTGACACTATACGAGATAAAAAAGAAGCTCAAGAGGATGAATTTATCACCAGAACAAAAATGAAATTGGTAGATAAGGATTTACATGCGGCAAAGAGTTTCTTACTCATGCATAACGAAAGGGTGGTCATCCCAGAAAAACTACGAAAGCAAATTCTGAAAGAATTTCATGTTGGCCATCCAGGGATAACCAGGATGAAGGGGTTAATGAGGAGTTTTGTGTACTGGCCAGGTATGGACAATGACATTGAAAAAGCAGTAAAGCTTTGTAAAGGCTGTGCCTTAGCGGCAAAAGCACCGCATATAAAGCATAGCCCATGGCCAAAGACCGACCGTCCGTGGGAAAGAATTCACGTGGATTTCGCGGGACCATTGGAAGGATTTTACTACTTAATCGTAGTCGACAGTTTTTCAAAGTGGCCCGAGGTACTACGTTGCAAGAGTCCCACGTCAGAGGTTACGATAAGATTCCTACATGAACTATTTGCCCGTTTTGGGGTAGTGGATTGTTTGGTGAGTGATAATGGGACACAGTTCACGTCATCAGATTTTGAGGAGTTCTGCGCGACGTTTCAAATCAGACATATAACGACGCCCCCGTATCATCCTAGGTCAAACGGCCAGGCGGAACGCTTCGTAGACACATTAAAAAGAGCTTTTAAAAAGGCCGGTGATACTCCTAAGGAGAAGGCTTTACAACAATTCTTACAGGTATATAGAATTACAAAAAACATGAACATAGCATCATCATTATCCCCCGCAGAGATGATGTTTGCGCGGAATGTGAAGTCCGTGTTTGATAAATTATTACCTAAACATAATAATTATGACCGAATCTCTACAGTACCGAAGAAAAAATACAACCCAGGAGATAGGGTATATTTTAAGATGTTCAAAAACAATGCATCGTTCTGGGAACCCGGTACAATTGAAAAGAGGATCGGATCGATGGTCTATATCATAAAAGGACCACGGTTCTCGCATAAGAGACATCTAAATCAGATCAGAAAAAGACTGTCAGATGACACTGACAGCGCCCCACAAGGAGAAGACGTGATGGACGTGATATATGACACCTTCAACTTACCAGCACCCCAGGTAGTCACACGTAAACGACAACCAAAAAGAAAACGAATGGCTCCGGACTACCTAGAGATAGATCCTAAAAGGAAACGTTATTAAGACTCCTGAGGAGGTAAGGCTTGGAAGGGGGGTGTTATGGTGCTGTACCTACCTACAGAGAACTAATGGACTCGTCCACCTTATAAATACGGGAAGCACGTGACACTTGTTCTCTTCTTCCCAGGCAAACCGGCAATGGCGGTTGAGAGCAACATCTCCTTGTATCTCTTTCTTTCTATTATATAATATATCCCTTTGTTCATTTAAACCATGTGTTCCTGTGTCATTCATTCAGCCTTACCCAGGTCCACAACAGATATAGAAGTCGAATACGGCAGTATGTGGGGAAGAGGGAGCTGTTGGTACCTGAGAAGGCGGAAAACGTTTGAAATCCAGTTAAGACTCAGCTCGTGTCTTTCAATCGTAGGCGTGCCCCTTTTTTTCCTGAGATTCTACTGGATAGCTCTGCTCTTGAGGAGAAATCGACTCTGAAACTTCTTGGTCTTTTCTCTCTCATCAAATCTTTCTTGGAGTTCATACATTAGATCCATTGTTCTTTCTGCTTCTCCTAAAGTCGGTTCTCTCTATCGCTCAAAACACTTTCTCACACCTGAGGTTATTCTCTATCTCTACAAATCTACAATCAGACAATGTATGGAGTACTGTTGTCATATTTGGGCTGATGAATCTCCGTCTCATTTGAGGGTTCTTGATAAGGTGCAGAAGCGTATCTGTAATTTGATTGGACCTACCCCTTTCTTCTTCTCTACACCCTCTGTCTCACAGACGTGATGTTGCTAGTCTCAGTCTTTTCTATGAATACTATTATGTCATGTGTTCTTCAGAATTATGTGATCTATTCTCCGCTTCTTTTGTTCCAGCTCGTTTGACTCGTTGGTCTAGTGGTCTCCATCGTTTCGCTGTTTTGATACATCATGGCAATACAGCTTCCTATTCCAGTAGCTTCTTTCCAAGAACTGCAGGCTTGTGGAACTCTCTTCCTGCTGACTGTTTTCCTCCTACCTATAGCCTTGGTCTTCTCAAGACTAAGGCCAATAGATATTCTCCTGTCTTTACAATAATCATATTTCGTTTTTGTAAGCTCCTTACATCAAGTGGCTTCATCCCTTGTCTGGAGCGATTTCCATAATTTTTTTAATTTTTATTTAAATACCGGGAAAGAAGACAACAATCTTGATTCATTTCTTCTTGTTCTGTTGTGTATGTTTCGTTTCGTGCGTTCGACTCTCGATTCGTTTCTTTTTACAATCTTCTTTTTAGTTAGCGTGTCTAAGACATTGTCCATTTTTTCGTCTTTTTAACCTTTGATTCGCCATTTTGTTTTTTTGCTTTCTTAGATTCGTGACAAAACAAAACAAACTTTACGATTGAAAGATCGTGAAATTCACGGGGGTGGGGGTAAGTTTACTGCCTGCCTGTCTGTCTGTCTGTCTGTCTGTCGATCTAAGTATGACCATCTAAATAAATAAATGCGAAAGTTTGACCCATTTCTAACGATAACGATAAAGTCAAAACTGCATATTTCAAGAAAGGAGATGCCTATTAACCTTGGTCTTGAAAAGACTAATATATGTACGAGGAAAACAGTCAGCAGGAAGAGAGTTCCACAAGCCTGCGGTTCTTGGAGAGAAGCTACTGGAATAGGAAGCTGTATTGCCATGATGTATCAAAACAGCGAATTGGTGAAGACCACTAGACAAACGAGTCGAACGAGCTGGAACAAAAGAAGCGTGGAATAGATCACATAATTCTGAAGAACACATGCCATAATAGTATTTATAGAAAAAACTTAGTTGAATAGTTATTTCTACACTGACGATTCCGCAGAGATGAAACGTATACGTATATACATAATATATATATATATATATATATATATATATATATATATATATATATATATAAAATTGTTTTTATACCTACAGGCGAGACAACTATCATCAGTGCAGTAGTGGAGGTAGAATATATATATATATATATATATATATATATATATATATATATATATATATATATATATTTGTATCCAAAATATGACTACGCTGCAGTCCACAACCTACGAAAGAAACAAACCGGAAGTCATAGACTCGAGTTTCGCTCTCATTTGGGCTCATCAGTAGAACACATCCGAACTCAGGATTCGAAATCCGAGTCATTTGCATGCGAAGCGAGTACTCTGCCACTGAGCTACCTCGCCACAAACAAGAATGTCTATTAATTTACACAGATGTGTTCTACTGATGAGCCCGAAGGAGGGCGAAACTCGAGTCTAGGACTTCCGGTTTGTTTCTTTCGTAGATTGTGAGCTGCGGCGTTGACTGATTGCGGAAATAATTATATATATCATCTCGCATTCAAAAAGAAATCTAATATATATATATATATATATATATATATATATATGTGATTTTATGAAGGCTTACCAAAGCATTGCTTTCAGGACACCAATGATCACTATTAAAAATATTTTTTCTTACAAATATTATTTATTCAAATTAAATGTTTTTACCTACACGTGTTTCACTACCAAGCAGTTACTTGCTTGGCAGATCATCAGGGAAAGGAATGCTTTGGTAAGCCTTCATAAAATCACATATAAATGCTCTGTACTCTGTAATCGAGTATCATCGAGCTTGTTTTTATTGGAACAACCCCGGTCTTCACTGAATGATCTATTTTATAAGTGAAAAATCTAAATATATATATATATATATATATATATATATATATATATATATATATATATATATATATATTATAGATGATTGGTGGCATTCAACCAGGGGATTTTACCACGCCTAATAAACCGGTATCATCCGGGCCTTTGGGTCTGGATTTACGCCGGTCTATTGGGGGTTGGCGGTCCTGTGCAGTTCTAGGGGGGTGCACCCTCCCAGGATTTGCCTCCCCTCTTTGGGGAGGAGTAAGTTCATTGCTTACTGTCTGAGGCGCCTCTACCGGGGAATGCCGACGGGGCTGCCGAGGCAATTTTTAAATGTCCAGAGTGCTCATCTCTCGAGCGCTGGCTTATCTAATCCCACTTTCCCGGCCTTGTGTCACATCTTACCTTGTGGGAGGTAGATAAATAACTGGTGATGTATGAAGCATTAAGAACGATGTTGTTGTTTTTTAATTGTTTCTATTTTGATATTTCGACCTGTCCTCTGGTCTTTGTCAAAAAATGAAGAAAACTGAGGATTATTGGGCAAATTGTAATCTCAAACTGTGCAGCGTTCGTTTTTTTTGTCATGGCGCGTGCGATGGATTACAGTTTGCCCAATAATCCTCAGTTTTCTTCATTTTTTGACAAAGACCATAAGACTGGTCGAAATATCAAAATAAAATTAAAAAAAACAACTGTTAGAAATAATTTTTTATTTCTAACGCACCTCTTTTTTTTTTCTTCTGTTAATTCCTTTTTATCCGAACAACTTCGTCAATTTAGAAAAATAAGTAACACCAACAAAATCCTTGTACTTAAAATTGCATATATTTTACAAGTAAAACGCAAAAAAGGTAATGTATATGTCGGGTTAAAGTTTTCCAAAACAGTTGTTCTGGAGAGATTTTCCTTTTGTTACACAAAGAAAGAATAATATATGAGAAGTACTTGCTGTTATTTTTTTCTCTTCTGGGGAGAAAAAAAAACCAAAAAAACTTTGTGATTCAAAAACAACTTAACAACAAATTTCAACAGTAACAAGAAAGTTCAATAACGAAAATGTCCAACAAGTAACAAATAACAGGAAATTCAATAATAAGAAATAACAGTAATGCACGTAATAAACACAAACCAATAATCAAGTATCCTTGCAAAGTGAGTCAATAATATATAAGAAGTGCTTGCTGTTAATTTTTTCTCTTCTTTATTGTTGCAAGCAACTCCTCAAGTAATAGTGGGTAATTTGCATAAGTGACTTTATGCAAATTACCTTACAAAGTTGGAGTACAAAAATAATTCTAACACAACAACATCGTTGTTAATGCTTCATACACCACCAATCATCTATAAAATACTTCTCTTGGAGCATACGTGGAAATTCATATATATATATAGAGAGAGAGATTAGCCGCAGGCATTATTCACTTTGACCTCAGTTGGATCCGGTTCTATTCTCCTTAGTCGGCAAAACTTCCTACCCAAAGCAGAATATTCAAGATGATATATAAAACTTTTGAAATATCAAAATAGAAACAAATAAAAAAAAACAACATCGTTGTTAATGCTTCATACATCACCAATCATCTATAAAATACTTCTCTTGAAGCATACGTGGAAATTCATATATATAGTCTCGGAAGTTTCTCAACAATTAAAACTATATATAAAAAAAAAATATATATAAAAAAAAAAAACTTATAGTCTCAAGTCTTCCAGTGGAAAATCACTCATGTAAATCAATTTATTACAGTTATTATATTAGTTAGTTTCTAACACTATTTTAAGGGATCATCAGTTGTTTACCATGAAAAACTGTTTCGGGAATTTAAAAACAAGACAGTATTTAATTTCATGGCTTCCCAGCAGAGTTGATCAGACCCCACTTCCCTTAAAAGACAAAAACATAAACGTTCCTTATACTAAATCTACGTTTTGTTCCATATAAATGTTTTGCTAACTTATATTAGTTATTTATATATATATATATATATATATATATATATATATATATATATATATATATATATATAGATTAGCCGCACGCATTATTCACTTTGACCTCGGTTGGATCCGGTTCTATTCTCCTTAGTCGGAAAAACTCCCTACCCAAAGCAGAATATTCAAGATGATATATAAAACTTTTGAAACATTTCTCTGCCAGGGAAGCCAGCAATTTAAGGCAGAAATGAACTTTTCCGCATAACGCCTTTCAACAGACAATCTTAACCTCGGATTTGCCGAATTGGATATTTAAAATACCAATCCAGGATTTTTACTTGTAACTCCACGGAAATATACTATAACGGAGTACGAATCCATACGGACCAAGTGAGATATTTTGAACCCTCCACCTTTTATTTGTTAAAAAACTTTCTTCAATTCTACAAAATGTTACTTTTACTATTAACTATCTACACCTTAACGTCCCTTTCGTCTTCAAAATCACCTCGCAATACTGCTAATTTTTACTTCCCGGCTTTTTATTTTTTAAATTTTTTTTATTTCTTTATCCCCAATTTTGTTTTTGGTTTTTATTCTTCAATTTTTCAAAGTGAAATGGAACTAGGTAATATTTAATTGTTATAAATACCATATTACCAGATTTATCCTCTGACGAGAAGAGTTTTATCTTTGAAAAACCATGGTTTAAGGATTAATGTAACTCCTTGCATCTGAACTTTCGATGTAATAAAATTTGTATTAATTTATGTAACTTTATGTAGTTTTGTACAATTTTTTTATCTTCATCTTTCTTTCTTTAATATATATATATGTATATATATATATATATATATATATATATATATGAAGCAATCCAACAAAAGATATAAGCGTCAACTAATATCTTATAATTAGTGAAACATCCGGATAAAAAACTGAAGCTCAATATACTGGATAGAGCATTAATCTTATAATATAAAATGAAGTAATAAAATAAGGTGTCAATCAAATTTTATTAGAATTCAAAGTTCATGCAAAGCATCCTTAAGTCCTTAGCTCATGAGTTTTCAAAGATAATTCTTCTCTTCAGAGGACCATTACCGCAGTTATACTACTACAGGCAATAAAATTACGATTTGAAAATATATAAAATTATATACACAAATATATAAAAATACATAAATATATATATATATATATATATATATATATATATATATATATATATATATATATATATATATATATATATATACAAGTTATAGAATCAAACTAACACTTACCGGCATAAACGCCTCAACTGGCATCCATCTCATAGAAGATTACTTATTCGAATGAATGAACATTTATACACTAGAATGGCCACTTATGAATCTCAGCCAATCAGAACACAGAGAATGGACTTTCCCTTCTGAGCATAATGGAACATTCTAGCCTTATTGTAAACCGGCATTTTGATGTGCTTGGCAGTCTGACTTATCTTGCTGCTCAACTGGTCGTACAATTGAGCCCTAAGCATTTATTATATATATATATATATATATGACAATAAACAGATAAAATATATCCGATGGTACGAGTTAAAATTGAAAAGCGGACGGCATTAACTAAACGTTTCGCCCAACTTTTGCGTTGGCTTTTTCAAGAAAAAAGCTAAAAGTGGCAAATAAACGAGAATTTTTTATTTACTCCTCCCCATGAGTTAGGCACAAGGCCAGTTTTATCTTACTCCCACAAGTAAGATGTGACCCAAGATCGGGTCGAGAAAGTGGGGTTTGAAAAGCCAGCGCTCGAGAGGTGAGCTCTCTGGTCATTTAAAAATTGCCTGGGCAGCCCCGTCGGCATTCCCCGGTAGGGGCGCCTCAAACAGTAAGCAACAAACCCACTCCTCCCAAAAGAGGGGAGGCAAAGCCTGGGAGGGCGGACCTTCCAGAACTGCACAGGACAGGCGTGCAGTATCCATCGGAACAGATACTACACTTTGATCTTAGCAAATAAACGAGAAGATCCGTAATTTCGGAGAATATATATAGAAATCATGGTATTCATACACGAAAACAGTATGTCCGGTTTGGTCCCCTGAAAGTGGATTTTGTAATTTGTTTATTTGCGTTTCTAATCTGGTTTTCCATCTGGGCTTAGTTGGTTCATTTATTAGTGGTGTTTCATGGAGTCTGAGTGACAACAAGCCTCCCCACATTTCCAGTACCAACCAACTCTTCTCGATAACCACCGCAAATTACCTGGCGGTATCGCAACATCCGTTTACCATTGGTTTCTCGCCGTTAAGGACCATTGGTCTTCTCTGGGATTTGGGTGGCAATAAGCCTCCCCAAGGTTCCAACATTCTCCGCACTTATCCAGTGGAGGTCTGGTTTGTGTTGTCCCTCCTCAGTCTTCTCATCCTCCTTCTTGACCCTCTACAAATAATATTTTGTGTGGTGTCAGCCTAGGCCGATGTAATTTTTTTTTGGGTGGGGGGTATGAAGTGATGTTTCTTGCAGTTTCTGTCCTTGTTTCGTGATGTGGTGATCTTTCTATGATTTTGTTTTCTTCCTGTTGTAAATTCCATGTGACTGGTTACCATTCATAGCTTATTTTATTATTATTATTATTATTATTATTATTATTATTATTATTATTATTATTATTATTATTATTATCATTATCATTATTAATTATTATTATTATAATTAATTAATTATTATTATTAATTATTATTATTATTATTATTAATATTATTATTAATTATTATTATTATTATTATTATTATTATTATTAATTATTAATTATTATTATTATTATTATTATTATTATTATTATTATTGTTATTATTATTATTATTATTATTATTATTATTATTATTATTATTATTATTATTCAACTTTTGGATGTTTTTAGTTGGGGTTTTCTTTTTGAACATCAAGTCAATTCTTTTGACCTTAGATATTCAAGCTGTACCTTAACACTTAAGCGCTCCAATTACAACGGGAATCACCTTTACTTCTTTACATTTCCATATTCTAACTAATTCTCATTTTAGGTCTTGATATTTATTAATTTTTTCGTGTTCTTTCTCCTGCACTCTGGTATCGAAGGGGCAGACTGTATCAATTATTATTATTATTATTATTATTATTATTATTATTATTATTATTATTATTATTATTATTATTATTATTTACTCACTAGGAGTTATCACACTGGTCATCGTCAGTGGTCACCCACTTCCGACAACCTGTGGTATTCCCTGGAGGCTGAGTGACAACAAGTCTCCTCAGGCCTCCAGTATGCTCCACCTCTTTTCGTTCATAATTTTCGTGGCGTCAGCCTATGCTTGCGCCTCTCTCGTGCGGTTGTATTTTCCCCGGTTCTGTTGTTTTGTGCTTCCATGTGTTTGTTCTCCATTCGTTGCTTATGTGGGTTGGTTTCCGCATTCGCGGACATTTCTCAGGATTGTAGCTGTTTTGATCATTACTGTCCTTTGTATGGTCTCAGTTATCTCTTTGATTCCTATTTCTCCTAGTCTTTTCTCCATGTTTTTGGGGACTGTTCCTAGTGCTCCTATGATTATTGGTGTTATACTGACTTTCTTCATGTTCCATATTCCTTTCAATTCTCTGGCAAGTTCAGTATATTTGCTTCTCTTTTCCATCTCTTTGATCTTCACTCTGTGGTCTGCTGGAACGGCAAAGTCCACGATTTTGCAGGATTTTTATTTCTTGTTGATTATTATCATATCCGGTCTCTTTGCTGTTATGGGTTTGTCTGTTTGTACATTCATATCCCATATGATTTTGTGTTTTTCGTTTTCTAGTACAGTTTCTGGTTTGTGTTTGTACCGTTTTCTTGCATATTCGAAATTCAGTTGTTTGCACATTTCCCGGTGTACTTCTTTCCCCATGCTGTCATGTCTGTTCTTGTATTCCCTTTGTGCTAGCTTGCTGCATTCACTTATTATATGATTTATCGTTTCGTCTCTTTGTCCACACAATCTGCATTTGCTGTTTTCCTGGGTTTTATCTATCTTTGCTTTAATAAAGTTTGTCCTAATCGCATTGTTCTGTGCGGCCGTCAGCAGAGATTCCGTTTCTCTGTTCAGGTGTCCTTTTCTTAGCCATGCCCAGCTGTTTTCATTGGCTTCATCGCTTGTGAGTCTTATAAAGCGTCCATGTAGTTGTTTTTCTTCCCACTTTTCCTTTCTTGTCTTTTTGTTTCTGGGTTCAGTGCTTCCGGGGTTGTTTGTTGGGCTGGTGTATCTTGCTGTGGCGATCAGTCTTTCCGTGTTCTGGGTTACATATTTCTCCAGCTCTTTTTTGGTGTCTTCCACACAGTCTTCTATACTTACCAGTCCTCTACCTCCTTCATTTCTTTTCACGTAGAGTCTGTCCGTGTCGTCTTTTGGGTGCAGTGCATTGTGCATAGTCATTAGTTTTCTAGTTCTTTGGTCAAGGTGCCTGAGTTCTTCTTTGGTCCAGCCTATGAATGGTCCAGAGTATCTTATTAGTGATACAGCCTATGTGTTTATCCCTTTTACTAGGTTTCTGCTATATAGTTTAGTTTCTAAGAGTTTCCTTGTTCTTCGTAGATATTCTTTTCCAATCTTCTCTTTCATTTCTGTATATTTGATTGTGTCTGCTTCCATTATTATTATTATTATTATTATTATTATTATTATTATTATTATTATTATTATTATTATTATTATTATTATTATTATTATTATTATTATTATCATAAGTAGCAATAAAATGATAAATTATTACAATTCTCTCTAATATTTGAATGTTGACTTCCGCCTATGATACGTCTGGATCCCCAACGACTCTTCATGATAAATTATTACAATTCTCTCTAAAATTTTTGTTTGTTATTTTTAGTTGTTTTGATAGTATAATTTAAACTTATTTATAATACTTCCGGCGCGTTTCTTGGTGGCTTGGCGTCAATTTTGGTACAATTGTGTCGAGTTGTTTCGGAGCCTATATAAATTTCGACTTTAGTATTATCAGACCCATGGCACACCAAACACATGGAAGGATGATTCATACCGAATTTGGTGTCATTCTGTCGAGCAGTTATGGAGTTTATACGTGTTTATTATTTTAGAAGTAGTAGTAGTAATAGTAGCATTAGTAGCATTAGTAGTAGTACTAGTAGTAGTAGTAGCATTAGTAGTAGTAATAGTAGTAGTAATAGTTGTAGTAGCATTAGTAGTAGTAATATTAATAGTAGTAACAGTAGTAGTAGTAATAGTAGTAGTAGTAGCATTAGTAGTAGTACTATTAATAGTAGTAACAGTAGTAGTAGCATTAGTAGTAGTAGTAATAGTAGTAGCATTAGTAGTAGTAATAGTAGTAGTAGTAGTAGCATTAGTAGTATTAGTAGTAATAGTCTTAGTAGTAGTAGTAGTAATAGTAATAGTAGTAGTAATATTAGTACTAGTAGCATTAGTTGTATTATTATTATTAGTAGTAGTAGTAGTAGTAGTAATTGTAGCATTAGTAGTAGTAATATTAATAGTAGTAACATTAGTAGTCGTAGTAATAGTAGTAATAGTAGCATTAGTAGTAGTAGTATTACTAGTACTAGTAATAGTAGTAGCATTAGTAGTAGTAGTAATAGTAGTAGTAGTATCATTAGTAGTATTAGTAGTAGTAATAGTAGTAGTAGCATTAGTAGTAGTAGTAGTACTAGTAGTAGTAGCATTAGCAGTAGTAGTAGTAGTAGTAGTAGTAGTAGTACTAGTAGCATTAGTTGTACTATTATTATTATTATTATTATTATTAGTAGTAGTAGTAGTAGTAGTAGTAGTAGTTGTAGTAGTAGTATAGCTAAATATTATTTAGGTCGAACTGTTAAAATGCAAACAATATAATTGTATGTATTAGATTGATTTGCTTTGGTCTTTATGTAGATAAAATAAAAATCTATTTTCTTTAATTAACCATGGCGTTTTCGCGCGCTTTGCTATTCATTATAATTACATAGTCTTTTGGACACACATTGTATACGTAGTATAGAAGAAAAAAACATGGAAGCTTAGAAAAAAAAAATAATAAAAAATATATATACATATATATATCGGCTCTCGACAACCAATCAAAACGCTTTCAGCACAACGATCTTTTTAAAAAGAACCAATCAAATTGAAGACAATATTATTATTAGTATTATTGTTTTAATTGTGTCTTTGTTTTTCTTTTTTTTGTTTATTCTCATCTGTTTGTTTGTTTGTTTAAGCAAATCGTGAGACAGTTTTGTTTGTCCGAAGTCTCCTGTCAACAATAGCGTATCACGGAAACGTGGGACATTTTTAATATCCGAACGAAAACGAAGACAAAAAACAAAAACAAACAAACAAACAAACAAACAAAAAAAACATATGGTCATATGTGATAACTTCTGATCTATCCCTAACCCTAACCCTAACCCTAACCCTCTATTCACAGAACGCTGTCTAAACGGGTGCAAGAAAGTCGAGTTATATGTCACAGGGGAAAGTCGACCATTTTGAAGCGGGATATTGGAAGATATCGAGAGACACAAAACAAAAACAAAAAAACAGAAAAGATAAGAAAAGGGAAGAAAAGGAGCGGCCATCTTGCGTGTGTAATAGAAGTTAAGCAATGTTTAGTCTGGTCAGGATCAAATGGGTGACCATTGGGGAATAGCAGGCGCTGAATGTTTTTTTCTGTTGTTGTTAAGCAAGTTGGTATTCTGCTTTGAGCTCACAAAGATCGTGTCTCATGGTTGCCTGGTCTGCATCAAGTCCTTCTCGTTGGGTTAGAGTTAGTGGTAGGGTCCACACCTGACACGTCTTTGCTTTCCACATAGAGTGGCAGTGGACGACAGATCCTGGTGCACCCTGCTCATTGATTTTCAACCAGAGCCCTGTTAGCTGGGTTGCAGCTCTGTTAGATAGAGGGCAGAGAAAGAGCGCCCAAACAGATGGGAAGACGCCCTTAAAATTGGTGTTAGGGTTAGGGTTAGGGTTACGATTAGGGTTAGGGTCCACACCTGACACGTCAGATCCTGGTGCCAACTCCTCATTGATGTTCACCAAGGCCCTGTTAGCTGGGTTACGGTTTTGTTAGATAGTGAGGGGGCCAGAGAAAGATGGCCCCAACAGGTGGGAAGACGCCCTTACAGGTGGTATAGGTAGCAGGTAAATCGGAAGTGATGTCACTTCCGTTTCGAGTTGTTTCTGCCCTTTTTTTTGTTCCTGGCGACCAAAGAAGAAGCAGGCGCAAATGGACTGAATAGCTTATCCAGTAGTAAATTAATGCTTTCTCTCTCTGTCTCTTTCTCTCTTTCTTTCTCTCTCTCTCTTTCTCTCTTTCTTTCTCTCTCTCTCTTTCTCTCTCTCTCTCTCTCTCTCTCTTTCTCTTTCTCTCTCTCTCTTTCTCTTTCTCTATTTCTCTTTCTATCTCCCTCTTTCTCTTTCTCTATCGTTCTCTTTCTCTCTCTCTTTTTGTCTCTTTCTCTCTCTCTCTCTCTCTCTCTCCCTCTGTCTCTGTCTCTCGTGCAAACGAACCCAAAAAGTGTCATCGGTTCTGTTTTAAATAAATCTACGAAACGAAAACCCGGAATCCATGTTATCGATCACGGCCAAAGGACAAAGGTATACTAATAGATGAAGATGAAGCCTGGGTACACGCCCGATATGGAGTATACAACATATCTTCCTAATAAAGCTTGCTGCCAAACCTGTTCGCCATGGGTGGCCCTGAAAGTTTCTGACACTACCACGTTGCCCATGCCCCTTTACCACCGTTCGGAATGGTGGGACTTGAGGGGTCACTTGCAAAAACTAACGGCACCAAAATGGTATCTGCAAAGCAGCAGGAGGTAAGTCAGTGATCTTCATAATGGCTTCTGTACTGCGTGAGATGATTTCTCGGGAAAGAACATCCGGTGAAAAAGTGTTAAAGGGCTTCAATACTGTACCCAAGGAAAAACAATGAAATAGTAAACCAAACTGGTGGTCCCAGAAGAAACATGAATTGAACTTAATAAGTAGAAAAATAAAACGAAAACCCCCCCCCAACATTTTACGGTATTATATTTTATACTTTATTTTAGACAATATTAATTATATAGAACACTGCCACCCCTCTTGACGACCGTCGACCACAACGTTGTATGTGCCGTGGTTTTCTCTCGTTCTTGTTCTCGTTCAGGCCATGTCGTCTATTCCACTGACGAATCGTCGAGGGAACAAGTAGTTGCTCAGTAGAAAGTGATGTCTCTCAGAACAGTCATAGAAATGTTGTTGTTTTTTATTCTCTTTTTGGCTGGAATAATAGGAGCAATAAAAAAAGAACAACAAATAACTCCATTCTATTGCTCTGGGATTTGGTTTTACTTAATACAGTAATTTATAGCATGAATATCCAGATGAAGTGTATCCTCTTGACCAACAATCGTTAGTTAAGCTCTTAAAGACCAGATATTCTTATAACAGATTTGTTCAAACTGAAACATACTAAGATAATGTACGTTCAGATAACTACAGTACTTATGTAAGACGACATGCGTCCCTCGCGACGATAGCTGCCAACCCCAACGTTGTGTCTGCCGTGGTTTTCTTCTCGTCTTCATCTTTCGTTCTGGCCATGTCGTCTATTCCACTGACGAATCGTCGAGAGCACAAGCACTGCTTTACAAAGATATAAAATAAAAGAAAAAGCAAACTCACTAGCACAACACAAACTCAGATACATTGCGTTTCAAACAGTTGTATATGATTGTGTACGATACAGATAATGACACCCAAACGTTAACGCCTACATTATAGTTAGCTGCGATTAAATTTCATGTCGAGGCTATCAGTGCCGTCGCTCCTCAGCTCATCTCATCACTTTGCCGAACTCTGCCTGCGATCTGTTCACTTCCGCTCTCTCCCGAGGTTGACTAACAACTGCTCGTCTCCTCTCCGAGTCGCCAACTCGTAAACTGTCCTTAACTCACCACTCGTAACTTGCAGCGAACCGTCAACTGCCGTAAAACTAACGTACTGTCGTCAAACTCCCAATGAACCCAACCCTATCCTGTCTTTTGTCTTAGTCACCGACAATCCATCGCCCTATAAACAATACACATTGACTACTTTTGCTTTTGTGTTGATGAGTTATTTCCTATTATTGTCTTTCCACCCATCCTACTTCATTTCCCATCACCTGTAGGGGATTCGCTCTCCATTCACTAGTCCATAGTATCACAAATATAAACAATACGTACTCCATAGTATCACATCTATACACAATACATAGTCCATAGTATCACACCTATACACAATACATAGTCCATAGTATCACACCTATAAACACTACGTAGTCCATAGTATCACAATTATAAACAATACGTAGTCCATAGTATAACAATTATAAACAATACGTAGTCCATAGTATCACAATTATAAACAATACGTAGTCCATAGTATCACACTTATAAACAATACGTAGTCCATAATATCACACCTATAAACAATACGTGGTCCATAGTATCACAATTATAAACAATATGTAGTCAATAGTATAACACTTATAAACCATACGTAGTCCATAGTACCACAATTATAAACAATACGTAGTCCATAGTATCACAATTATAAACAATACGTAGTCCATAGTATCACACTTATAAACAATACGTAGTCCATAGTATCACAATTATAAACAATGCGTAGTCCATAGTATCACACTTATAAACAATACGTAGTTCATAGTATCACAATTATAAACAATACGTAGTCCATAATTTCACAATTATAAACAATACGTAGTCCATAGTATCACACTTATAAACAATGCGTAGTCCATAGTATCACAATTATAAACAATGCGTAGTCCATATTATCACACTTATAAACAATACGTAGTTCATAGTATCACAATTATAAACAATACGTAGTCCATAATTTCACAATTATAAACACTACGTAGTCCATAGTATCACAATAATAAACAATGCGTAGTCCATATTATCACACTTATAAACAATACGTAGTTCATAGAATCACAATTATAAACAATACGTAGTTCATAATATCACACCTATAAACAATACGTAGTCCATAGTATCACAATTATAAACAATATGTAGTCCATAGTATCACAATTATAAACAATGCGTATTCCATAGTATCACAATTATAAACAATACGTAGTCCATAGTATCACAATTATAAACAATACGTAGTCCATAGTATCACACTTATAAACAATATGTAGTCCATAGTATCACAATTATAAACAATACGTAGTCCATCGTATCACACTTATAAACAATACGTAGTCCATAGTATCACAATTATTAACAATACGTAGACCATAGTATAACAATTATAAACAATACATAGTCCATAGTATCACAATTATAAACAATATGTAGTCCATAGTATCACAATTATAAACAATGCGTATTCCATAGTATCACAATTATAAACAATGCGTAGTCCATAGTATCACACTTATAAACAATGCGTAGTCCATAGTATCACAATTATAAACAATACGTAGTCCATAATTTCACAATTATAAACAATACGTAGTCCATAGTATCACACTTATAAACAATGCGTAGTCCATAGTATCACAATTATAAACAATGCGTAGTCCATATTATCACACTTATAAACAATACGTAGTTCATAGTATCACAATTATAAACAATACGTAGTCCATAATTTCACAATTATAAACACTACATAGTCCATAGTATCACAATTATAAACAATGCGTAGTCCATATTATCACACTTATAAACAATACGTAGTTCATAGAATCACAATTATAAACAATACGTAGTTCATAATATCACACCTATAAACAATACGTAGTCCATAGTATCACAATTATAAACAATATGTAGTCCATAGTATCACAATTATAAACAATGCGTATTCCATAGTATCACAATTATAAACAATACGTAGTCCATAGTATCACAATTATAAACAATACGTAGTCCATAGTATCACACTTATAAACAATATGTAGTCCATAGTATCACAATTATAAACAATACGTAGTCCATAGTATCACACTTATAAACAATACGTAGTCCATAGTATCACAATTATAAACAATACGTAGACCATAGTATAACAATTATAAACAATACATAGTCCATAGTATCACAATTATAAACAATATGTAGTCCATAGTATCACAATTATAAACAATGCGTATTCCATAGTATCACAATTATAAACAATGCGTAGTCCATAGTATCACACTTATAAACAATACGTAGTTCATAGTATCACAATTATAAACAATACGTAGTCCATAATTTCACAATTATAAACAATACGTAGTCCATAGTATCACACTTATAAACAATGCGTAGTCCATAGTATCACAATTATAAACAATGCGTAGTCCATATTATCACACTTATAAACAATACGTAGTTCATAGTATCACAATTATAAACAATACGTAGTCAATAATTTCACAATTATAAACACTACGTAGTCCATAGTATCACAATTATAAACAATGCGTAGTCCATATTATCACACTTATAAACAATACGTAGTTCATAGTATCACAATTATAAACAATATGTAGTTCATAGTATCACACTTATAAACAATACGTAGTCCATAGTATCACAATTATAAACAATATGTAGTCCATAGTATCACAATTATAAACAATGCGTATTCCATAGTATCACAATTATAAACAATACGTAGTCCATAGTATCACAATTATAAACAATACGTAGTCCATAGTATCACACTTATAAACAATATGTAGTCCATAGTATCACAATTATAAACAATACGTAGTCCATAGTATCACACTTATAAACAATACGTAGTCCATAGTATCACAATTATAAACAATACGTAGACCATAGTATCACACTTATAAACAATACGTAGTCCATAGTATCACAATTATAAACAATACATAGTCCATAGTATCACAATTATAAACAATATGTAGTCCATAGTATCACAATTATAAACAATGCGTATTCCATAGTATCACAATTATAAACAATACGTAGTCCATAGTATCACAATTATAAACAATACGTAGTCCATAGTATCACACTTATAAACAATATGTAGTCCATAGTATCACAATTATTAACAATACGTAGTCCATAGTATCACACTTATAAACAATACGTAGTCCATAGTATCACAATTATAAACAATACGTAGACCATAGTATAACAATTATAAACAATACGTAGTCCATAGTATCACACTAATAAACAATCCATTGATTCGTTTCCTGGTTCTGTTTTGGTAACATTAATATTGTTTGAGTTCCTATTTACTTGCCTTCCCACTAAACGACAGAGTTAGACACAAGGCCAGTTTTTTATGTGAATAAAATCGAGCTCCTCAAAGGGATACTTTGGATTAGAACATAAATTAAAATTGCCACAATCTAGAAGGATTTCCCCTTCATTGACCGGAGACAGTAAAGATGAAATATATCAGAAAATATATATATATATATATATATATATATATATATATATATATATATATATATATATATATATATATATATATAAAGGTAATAATCCAGGTGAAAAATATCCACAGGGTGGTAATCCAGAGAATTTTAACCGGGTTTATAAAAAGTGCTCAATATCAAAGTAGAGCTTTATATATGATAATTTTATTTACACAGACATGTACAAAATCTGATTCTCTCCAAATATGATCTGAGGTTAAGATCGGATTCTAACTCTCCCTGATGAGATCTCAGTTTATAGTAACTGTTGATCGATAACATCGACATGCCAGTGTCGCAGATTTTGTACATTCTGTATAAATAAAATTATCATATATATATATATATATATATATATATATATATAATGAAAACTATGGAAATAATATTCCCACGTAGTGCAAAATGTAAAAAAAGAAAGCAAAATACTCTATATATTCATCAACGTTTCGTCTTTATTTAAAGACTTTCTCAGAGTGGAAGATAGACGGATATAAAAAGAGATAAGGGGAACAGAGCGGGGCATAAGATGAGGAAATAAGGAGACAGAGGGAGAACGAGACATGGAATATAAAAAATACTGATTCGACGTGTCAAACGTCCTCTTGCATATATATATATATATATATATATATATATATATATATATATATATATATATATAGGCAGTATCTTCTCTAGCAGGCAAGTAGGGTTGAATATAAGAGAAACCCATGTCTAGATATCCTTTGGCAGATCCTTTCAATAGTCCTAATTAGGATCTTAGTTTCGGAGAGGAATTGGCTGATGAATTTGCCATAGTTTGGATTTGTCTCCCAAGTACTTTCCCCTCCGAAACTAAGATCTTGAATCGGACTATTGAAAGGGTCTACCAAAGAATATCTAGACATGAGTTGTCTATTATAATATATATATATATATATATATATATATATATATTATAATATAAAATGAAGTAATAAAATAAGGTGTCAATCAAATTTTATTAGAATTCAAAGTTCAAGCAATTTATATTTAAGTCCTTAGCTCATGAGTTTTCAAAGATAATTCTTAAGGATACTTTGCTTGAACTTTGAATTCTACTAAAATTTTATTGACACCTTATTTTATTACTTCATTTCATATTATAATATTAATGCTCTATCCAGTATATTGAGCTTCAGTTTTTATCCGGATGTTTCACTAATTATAAGATATAAGTTGACGCTTATATCTTTTGTTGGATTGCTTCATATATATATATATATATATATATATATATATATATATATATATATATGTGTGTGAAAAAGACAAACGGAAAACAGGTTAAAATGCAGGAGAAAAACAAAAGACGAGATTTGGCCGGTTTCGTTCGTATTAACGAATGTCTGAAGACGAAACCGGTCAAATCTCTTGTTTTGTTTTTCTCCTGCATTTTAACCTGTTTTCCGTTTGTTTTTTTCACACATTTTGTCTACCACGGCATTTCATTTTCATGACTTATCGTGTACCTTACCCCATATAAACGTATATAAATGTTATTGAATACGTTTGAGAATATTCATTGTCGTCTTCGAGTTAAAGTGAATCTGACGTCGACTTTGGTAATTTGACATTTCGTTTTTGCTTTCATTTTTTTTAGGAGACAATCCGTTCGTCGAATCCCGTACGGCTCTTTTCTGCTGTCTTGATGTAATAAGTGTGTTTAACAGTGGAAGATCCAGCAACCCAATCATTTGAAACGCGTCGCTTCTCTTAAAGACCGGTTCCATTTCCGGAGATCGCACGTTTCTCGAAGAGCGACCGTTGCTGTCAGTTGTGCAGTTTTCAGCTTGCGTCGGAACTAGTTTCGCGTCGTGGTGAGCTGCGAATTGTCCGCGCCACCGGAGCCTTTTGACAGTACAAACCCCCACCACTTCAGTGACGAGCGCAGTTGGCCTTTTGGCTAAGATCAAAGTGTAGTATCTGTTCCGATAGATACTGCATCCCATAGACTGGTATTGTCTTGGCCTTCGGGGCTTGATTTACGCCGGTCTATGGGTCTGTCTTGTGCAGTTCACCCTCCAAGGTTTTGCCTCCCCTCTTTGGGGGGGAGTAAGTTTATTGCTTACTGCATGAGGTGTCCTTACCGGGGAATGCCGACGAGGCTGCCAAGGCAATTTTTAAATGGCCAGAGTGCTCACTTCTCGGGCGCTGGCTTATCTAATCCCACTTTCCCGACCTTGTGTTACATCTTACCTTGTGGGAGGTAGATAAATAAAAAAAATAAAAAAAGAACTATGATATGACATATATTTGTAGACATTGGACTTGAAAACGATAATGTTGTAGCCCGTAAGGAAACATTACCGCGGTAACGTGTTCCACAGGTGGGATGTTCTTAGAAATAAAATATTTCCATGGGAATTCCGTTTGGTTCTAGATAGACGAATGAAATAAGGAGAGTTATTTGAATTTTTTAGTAGAAACACTAGTAGTCACTCAGTTTTTTTATATGGTGGGCGGGGGAGACCACAACTTGAATCTCAGTCGAGCACCTACTGTGCTGCCCCCGACCAAAATGCTAATTAACATCTTGCCTAGACAGCCAGATAAACTCGGATTCACAAAGTAAGAAACAAACAAATTCCAGTTTTGGCTCTTGTATAGATCGGGTACACGAGCGAGATTTATTTTA
The DNA here is from genome assembly GCA_963556195.1 of Sepiola atlantica. Taxonomy (NCBI): domain Eukaryota; kingdom Metazoa; phylum Mollusca; class Cephalopoda; order Sepiida; family Sepiolidae; genus Sepiola; species Sepiola atlantica. The sequence continues at coordinate 52,962,453 of OY744549.1, read as the reverse complement.
GAAGAGTTCCAATGGTGTAAGGGGCAGATAACTCTCTTTTTTTAGTACGCAATGTCTCCGAAAATGGAAAATATCCATTATTAAATAAGAAGTCATGCTAATTCAATTAATAGAACATTTTTCGAAGAAATAACAATATTTAAGAAAATCAACAGTATATTGATAGAACATTTATTGAAGAAAATAGAATTTGAGAAAATCAACAGTATATTGATAGAACATTTATTGAAGAAAATAGAATTTGGGAAAATCAACAGTATATTGATAGAACATTTATTGAAGAAAATAGAATTTGGGAAAATCAACAGTATATTGATAGAACATTTATTGAAGAAAATAGAATTTGGGAAAATGAACAGTATATTTTTTTCATTTCAAAACCAGTAAAACGAACAGTCCTATTGTTTGGATTAACAGATTTTTTATTTTTTTTATAGTTTAAAATATTAAATTATCGCAGAAATTAACATTTGTGAAAATCAACAGTATATTGATAAAACATTTATTGAAGAAAAGAAAATTTGGGAAAATCAACAATATATTGATAGAACATTTATTGAAGAAAATAGAATTTGGGAAAATAAACAATATATTAATAGAACATTTTATTGAATCACACACACACACATACACACGGGCACAACAGCCAATTCGGCGACAGGACAATAAAAAATATTAAATTTCAAAAGAAAATCCAAGCACTTGAAGAAATGGAGATGACCGATGAAATAAAGGCCAGAATCACACGCATTTAATAAACACACACGAATTTAAACGCGTTATATAAAATCATAAAAATGATAAAATAACAAAATGATAAATAAATGTTGAAATTAAAAAAAAATGTTGGTAGCTTTACTCCTTTACACACACACACACACACACACACACACACACACACACACACACACACATATATATATATATATATATATATATATATATATATATATATATGAATAGATAAAAGGATAAAATAATCCGACTGTATGAAATTAAAATGGAATAAGCGGAAGACCTAAAAAGCTCAACGTTTCGCCCAAATGTTATATGGGCTTTGTCAAGAGCGAACGAAAAAAATGCAAAAAATGACAAAAGACGAGAAAGTCTATAAATTATGAGGAATATATATATAGTGGTAGGGTTCATGTAGAGAGGGAAGATATGTAAATATGTATAGAGTCAAAGATAAATACATAGAAAAAAAATTAGTAACGGGAAAGAAAAGAAAAGAATAAAGAGTAGAAAGGGGTCTGAAGGAAGACTAATTCAAAACTCAGAAAATCAACCGGTGTCTAGATATATCTTGTTATCATGAATAATTGCTTTTGATAAGTTAGGGGAGATAAAGTAGAAGCCCATTCTCTGTTTAATTTTATTTGTGGAAAGGGCTATGAGTGCAGATTCTTCGTTCGCTCTTGAGAACACCCATATAACATTTGGGCGAAACGTTGAGCTTTTTAGGTCTTCCGCTTATTCCATTTTAATTTCATATATATATATATATATATATATATATATATATATATATATATATATATATATTCCATGATAAATGCCAGTATACTGAAATCATATGCCCTTAATAGGATTAAGATGAAAATTCATATACACTAAATGTACAAAAGCAAGGAAATTCCCAAATGTTTACACTTTTATTGTCATTAAGGGTATGCGAGCACAACAGGGCTATGTATTTTACTTGTAGGAATTTTTCTTCAGCGCACCTCACACACTTCATCCACTCATGCATAGATATTTATACTGTAGTGATGTGATAATGAAATGGTTTGGTTGATATGTAGTCATACCCTTAATGACAATAAAAGTGTCAAAATTTGGGAATTTCCTTGCTTTTGTACATTTAGTGTATATGAATTTTCATCTTAACCCTATTAAGGGCACATGATTTCAGTATACTGGCATTTATCATGGAATGTCACTACAATGGTAATTACAATGGTAATTTTAAAGGGTTTTTGGAATTTTCTGGAAAACTAAGGTATATGGTAAACTGAAATTAAAATGCCATCAACTAGACCCTAGAACCTCTATTTCTGCCAAAAATCAGCTGAATCCATCAAATAGTTGATGAGATACAGTGTGTCACATACGTATGTACACACAGATAACATGATTTCATGATTGAACTTTCTGGATCTCTGGGTTGCCTTGACTAATAATGCTGAAATTCTACACACTTATAGAACCTATCAAAAAACATTTCTGTGCAAAGTTTTAACTAATTGTGTTTATTGGTTTTTGAGTTATGACTGATCAAAGAAATGAGATTTCTAGCATAGGTCGTTTTTGAAGTCTATTAAGGGATAGAGCGCTATCGCGCCTCCCTTGATATATATATATATATATATACATATATATACATATATATATATATATATATATATATATATATATATATATATATATATATATATATATATATATATATATATATATATATATATATATATATATATATAAAGATTGGACTTTTTACCCTTTTGGATTTTCTATTTTCGCCGTACCTGAAGTTGTGGCTTCTTGGAATTTAACTTTGAATCCTCTCTCATTACATCTCGTGCCTTTAACGACCTACCTATCTACATCTTATTCTCTCCGCTGGACTTTTCGACACCGGACTTTTTAGCAATCGGACATTTGCTTGCATTCGGGCACAGTTTTGCCCTGCGTTTCTTTCCCTACAACTTTTATTTCATTTTTTCAAATTTTAAATCTTGGCCATTGCCAACTTATCTATCCCAGCGACTTCCTCTGATGATAAGATTTTGATCTTTGAAAAGCCTGGCTTAAGGAAAATTTAACTTGAATAAATTGCCTTTTTGCGGAATATACCTTGCTCTGAGCAATTGAATTGAATTTTGATTTGGCTTTTGCTTCTCTAATTCCTTTCCATTCTTCTTCATAAATATATATATATATATATATATATATATATATATATATATATATATATATATAAACATACCCAACTTTATATATAGAGAGATATATGACTTTGTTTTATTGAATCACACGACGTAAATATTCTACTGATATTTCTATTTTGCAACCAATTCTTGTAGTTTTCTGCTTGAGTTCTTTACTTCAAAAAAATTTCGATCCTTCAATATATTTCCCTACTTTTCTGACTGCGGATCGCTTAGTACTTCAGCGATAATAAAAAAAAATAAAGATGGCCGCCTGCAAAGCCTCGTATCTTCTCCCTTTGATCCAACCCCGTACGTCATCACATTTGCCATCACTCCAATATCTTTTGAAATGCCTGTAAATGAAAACAGACAACTGCATTAAATTGGCATGCATGCTTTTACGATCGGAATTGAAGACGGGGTTCCCCATTCTATTTTTTCTTCAAATAACCATTTCGAAGAGTATGATTATTTTTTTGTTGTTGTTAGTTACGACCCATTTTTATATTAAATAGTGAATTATCTGTGACTCACTGGTGCCGCCGTCTCTCCTTAATACAAATGTGAAAAAAAAAATTAAACAACAAAAAAACAAGCAAAAATAAATAATAAAAAAATAAAATAATAACAATACATTTTTTTTTAAAACTTAAAATAAAATAAAATAAAATAAATTGAAAAAACAAAAATCATAAATAAAAAATAAATAAATAAAATAAAAAAAATAATAATTAAAAAAAAAAAAAAAATAAAAAAAAAAAAATAATAAATAAAAAAAAAATAAATAAATAAATAAAAAATAAAATAATAAAACTTATATACAACTTTGCTATACGTAGGGGATTATCACTTTTTCTTTTTACCTGTGAATCACTGGTGCCGCCGTCTCTCCTTAATACAAATGTGAAAAAAAAAATAATTAAAAAACAAAAAAAAACAAGCAAAAATAAATAATAAAAAAATAAAATAATAATACATTTTTTTTTAAAAACTTAAAATAAAATAAAATAAAATAAATTGAAATAACAAAATCATAAATAAAAAAAAAAAAAAATAAAAAAAAAATAATAAAAAAAAAAAAAAATAAATAAATAAATAAATAAATAAAAAATAAATAAATAAATAAATAAAAAATAAAATAATAAAACTTATATACAACTTTGCTATACGTAGGGGATTATCACTTTTTCTTTTTACCTGTGAATCACTGGTGCCGCCGTCTCTCCTTAATACAAATGTGAAAAAAAAATAATTAAAAAACAAAAAAACAAGCAAAAATAAATAATAAAAAAATAAAATAATAACAATACATTTTTTTTTAAAACTTAAAATAAAATAAAATAAAATAAATTAAATTGAAAAAACAAAAATCATAAATAAAAAATAAAATAAATAAAATAAAAAAAATAATAATTTAAAAAAATAAATAAATAAAAAAAATAAAATAATAAATAAAAACTAAATAAATAAATAAATAAAATAATAACAATACATTTTTTTTTAAACTTAAAATAAAATAAAATAAAATAAATTGAAAAAACAAAAATCATAAATAAAAAAATAAATAAATAAAATAAAAAAATAATAATTAAAAAAAATCAATAAAAAAATAAAATAATAAATAAAAAATAAATAAATAAATAAATAAATAAATAAAAAATAAAATAATTAAACTTATATACAACTTTGCTATCACGTAGGGGATTATCACCTTTTCTTTTTAACTTGAATTCACCCCAGACAAGAAACATTACCACCGAGACGGAAGGGGTTACTGTGAATTAAGGCCTAGAAGTTAAAAGGGGAAACCCTAAGCGAAGAGCTGTGCAGCGAGATGTTTGTTCACATTACATTTAAATTTCTTCATGTCGGTTGAGTCGGGAAAACAAGGAGCAGGGAGGGAGTTCCAGAGGCCGGGAGCTCGAGGAAAGAAGCTATTAGGGTAGAAACACATCCAGCATCTGGTGACCCCCCACAGTGAATGGATGGGATTTAACTGATTGTCGAGATGGTCGGGTATATTTACGTCGAGGGGAGACCAGAGCAACAAGTTCATCTGAGCACATTTCATTGAACTACTTGTAAAACAAGCATAAGAAAGCAACATTGCGGCGATGGGACAGACGCTGGAGCTTGGTGGATAGTGAAGGACCTATCAAGTTGGCGACTCTTTTTTTGGACCTTGTCTAAGAGGGAGAGACTAGAAGCTGATGCACCAGCCCAGATGTGGCAACAATCCTCCATGCTTGGGTGGATGGTTGCTTTGTAGAGATATAGGATAATGTCAGGTGTGAGAAGTTTACAGGCACGGTTGAGAGAGCCCACCTTCTTTGCAGCAGCTCTGGCAATGTTTTCAATGTATTTGTTCCAATTCATGTTATCTGTGAAAGTTAGGCCGAGGAGTTTGAATGATGAACATGCCATGACAATCGGTGGTTGAAGAGGTTTCTTGTAGTTATTGAAAGAAAGTAGCTTTGTGTTTGCGGCATTAAAAGTTACCATCCATTTTTTGACCCCATTCTACTACAGACTGGAGGTCAATTTTTAAGGATTCAGCCACTGCTTCACATATGTGCGCGTCGGTTTTGCCCACATGACGAGAGTATTGATTTACTCCTCTCCAGGAGTTAGGCACAAGGCCAGTTTTTATCTTACTCCCACAAGTAAGATGTGACCCAAGGTCGGGTCGGGAAAGTGGGGTTTAAAAATTGCCTGGGCAGCCCCGTCGGCATTCCCCGTTAGGGGCGCCTCAGACACTAAGCAATAAACTTACTCCCCCCCCCCCAAAGAGGGGAGGTAAAGCCTGGGAGGGTGGACCTCCTAGAACTGCACAGGACAGACCCATAGACCGGCGCAAATCAAGCCCCGAAGGCCTTGACAATACTAGTCTATGGGGTGCAGTATCCATCGGAACAGATACTACACTTTGATCTTAGCCAAAAGGCCATGCCCACATGACGAGAGTAGAGCGTGGTGTCGTCAGCAAATCGATAGAGAGGAACCTAAACGAATATTTTTTCGACCTTGTCCAAGAGAGGGAGAGAGAGAGACTGGTGGATGCTGCACCAGCTCAGACATGGCAACAGTACTCCATCTTTTCTCGTCCATACAGCCTCTTTCCCACAGAGGAGATGTTGCTAGTCTCTCTTTCTCCCTACTGTATCATTTTATTCATGGTAGGTGCTCTTCTTTTGACTTCTTGTTTTCTTACGTCACTTTCTTTGACACGTTAGCTTAATTTATTAACCTTCATTTCGAAGTGGTAACTTTGTTTTTTTTTTACATGATGCAAACATCGCACGTACAATCGTGTTAACATGTCGGTCACAGTTGCAAATCGCTTTGCGTTCTCGCAGCATCTGTTTATGTTTACGCACCAATCTCTGATATTTCTACAGATCTATGCCTGTTAAACAACACAATCACATCCACAGGTGCATGTGGATTAACCTCATTTAAATCTCGTCCCTGTGGCCTCTTTCATACAGACCCTAACCCTAACCCTTTCTACTGTATTGTTATGTTCATGGTAGGTGCTCTGCTGAGCTAAGCTGAACTCCAACCCCCGAACCCCTTTCTCTGTAAAACATTCACAGCAAGAACTCGTCTAGCTACAACCACATCTAATAACTTTCTCTCTCGTTTCTAAAAAAAAACAAACGTAACTTCCATGAAGAAAGTATTTTGCTTAGTATATCCAATCTGTTGAACAAGATACAACGAGTCTGCTTCCCAACTGACTGCAGCATGGTCGTCTTCAGATGTTGCATAGTCTTTAATTACTCCTGCCTTTTCTTCTACGTCGTGGAGGGGGTGTCGTCTCGATGTCGTCTAGTGGTTGAGTTCTTTCTTCGCTTCTGTACTGCCGTGAACATCGCCGTCGGCTGTGTCTACAACAAAACCTTCATAACACGATTCAGGAGGCAAACAATCTTTTAAGTTTTGATTAGTTTTATTCAGGCGTCAGTTTTCTGTCGGCCATGGAAATGTTTTACTAACGTTGAGGGAGAGATCAAAATACTACTTTATCATAGTTAATTTCTACCTTAAGTCCTTAGCTATTTGAGGAGGAGGGGAAGAAGGAATCTCATGCCTGTATTCTCTTAGGGAAATAAATTCCCCTTTTCATTTCGGACTACATAGAGAAATCGTCTGTTCGGCTTGCTTCCAAAAACCAGACTGGCAAAACTCTGTTTCCCACACAAAGCCCGTGGTGTTACAGAACCCCTATGCGCAGGTGCACCATGACCCTTGACCTGAGGTCTCGTCAACGTGGTGGCCCTGTCAACGCTTGTGAGCTCCGACTGTGAGAACAGCCCTATTTTGCACTCGGTTGTACGGGTTCACCCGCACTCAATCGCGCAAGCCAAACCAAACGATCCCCCACACATACGTCCACTTCAACATGCGTCCGGCCTCCCAGGGCCATTATCCAACACAAGTCTTATGTAAACAAGTACTTGTTGATCCGCCCTCTTGGATAATCAATTCCTCTGGGAAATCTTCTACTCTCCCCACCCCCATTGTTACTGGTCCTCTCGTGGCGAGGATCATCCCCCAGTTGACTATCCCTTTAAACCTTATCCTCGAGTGACTTCCCGGCCTTGATAAGTGGTGTCCCATCAGTAAAAAAAATCCCAAAATATCATTGTGATTATTATAAGAATCATATGTTGGCTTGCGGTCAAATGATACTTAAGTCCACCGTTCGAACCCAGCGACCGGTGTTATAACCTTATTCACCCACACTGACGAATCGTATTAAGACGAAACATATAGGTATGTGAACAAATAAAACACATATTATATATATATATATGATTATTTTTATTTACACAGACATGTACAAAATCTGCGACACTAGCATGTAGATGTTATCTATCAACAGCTATTATAAACTGAGATCTCATCAGGCAGAGTTAGATTGCGATCTTAACCTTAGATTATATTTGATATATATATATTTATGAAAACATTGTTAAATATAACAGAATTCGTCTGTTTTATTATACCTTTTTTATTTTTTTCAATTTTTCTGATGGTCTTTTTTATATTAAAATAAAAATCTATATAATACTAAAAGTCTATTGATCTTGTATGTTTGCAATCAGCTTTCAGCTTTCCGGTTTTCAACATCCGGTTGCGCATGCGTAAATAGCATCGTCTTCAATCTGTTATTCCAATTCCGTTATTCTCTATTATGATTAACGAACGCATGAAATTTTTCATTCTGGAAATTTTTATATCGCTTTTAATATAAACAATTTCATTTAATTTCATCAAATAGTTTTTTTGTTTTCTTCACGGCTAAAAACATTCAACGGGAGGACTTCGTAAAGTCTGTCGCAGTTTCAAAAAAACTCCTCCCTTTTAAAAAACAAAAACAAACAAACCAAAAACAACACTCATTATTAATATCAGCCATACTAGCGGTCGGTGAACGAAACCACCTCCCACTTTCCCTCTCATAGATTTCACCACTCCTACTCCCTCTGTTTTCGTTACGTACGCGAGAAAGCCTGCTGTACCCCCTTCCTTTCTCAAATCGCCATTATTAACATGTGGAGAGTGTTTTTTTATTATTCTGTACTTTCAACTAACAATTTCATTTAAAAGATGATATATCAAAATTTGAATTTAACTATAATAAGTATTATGGTACCTGTTCAGTGCATATTTACCTATAAGTATGGCCAACCACTGATAATTCAGTAACTGTAATTTAAAAAAAAAACAATTATAATAAACAGAACGACTCATAGAAATCTATCTATATTCTTTTTTCATTTTAATATACTTTCATAGAAATGCTTCTGTTATGTAAAAAAAAAACCTATTTTCTTTATGCCACAAGTGTCACGCTCATACATGAATTCCATAGCTAATATAACAAACTGACCCAACGGGTCACGGGTGGTCTAGTAATTAATAAATGTTCCATAGGTTTCACAAGTTTCACAAACGTTTTCGATTCTTCGTCAAATCATCCTCAGGTGTCAAAAGCAAATAAACAAAAAAGCTGGCGAAAGAAGAGAATTGTAAAAAGACGGCGGAAAATGCGCAGAGAACGTTTTTCGCATTGTTCCAGGAAGTCGTTGATGATTTAAATTCAGCAACGCTGGATGGCATCACAGAACAAAATCGCATTACGTTAATCATTTTAAAATGTTACCACTGGTTTCATATGTGATGTTGTTAATTTTAGGTTGTTGTGTTTTCATGTAGATAGCTTCGAGTATTTCTAATTTTTTACATGTTTGTGAAAACTATAGAACATTTTTATTTTATTTTAATACACCAAAGACCATCAGAAAAATGAAAAAATTTAAAAAAGATATAATTAAACAGACGAATTCTGTTATTTTTAACAATGTTTTCATAAATGATAAAATGCTGCCTAAATACACAATATTCATATATATATATATATATATATATATATATATATATATATATATATATATATATGAATATATATATGAATATATATATGTATACACATATACATATGTATATATATATATTTAACATATATATATATATATATGAATATATATATGAATATATATATGTATACACATATACATATGTATATATATATATTTAATATATATATATGTGTGTGTGTGTGTGTGTGCAAAAAAGACAAACGGAAAACAGGTTAAAATGCAGAAGTAAAAACAAAAACAAGAGATTTGACCAGTTTCGTTCGTATTAACGAACGTCTTCAGGAAAAGTTCATACGAACGAAACCGGTCAAATCTCTTGTTTTTGTTTTCCCCCTGCATTTTAACCTGTTTTCCATTCATCTTTTTTCATACATTTTGTCTACATCGGCATTCTATTTTCATGACTTATCGTGTAACTTGCCCCCTATATATATATATATATATATATATATATATATATATATATATATATAGAGAGAGAGAGAGAGAGAGAGAGAGAGTTAGAGAGAGAGAGAGAGAGAAAGAGTGCTCGATTAATTGAGAATCAAAGTTAAAAATTAAAAATTAAGAGCGTAATATTTATTTATTTTGGTACAGGAAAATTAGTACAACATTCGTACCGTCGGTTTCCAGCACAGAAGGACTTAGCTATCCGTTGTCATCTGTTTCGAAACAGATTACAACAGAAGCTGAATAGAGCCGGGTGACTAAGTCCTTCTGTGCTTAAAACCGACGGTACAAATGGTGTACTTATTTTTCTGTACCAATATATATATATATATATATATATATATATATATATATATATATATATATATATATATATATATATATATATATATATATTATTTGTTATTAAACCGGGACTCATCAGCATGAAGATATGACTATTCACTACCGGTCATGCGATTCAAAACCCCAGACTACGAGTATTTTACAACTCAAATCTGACGCCAATTTTAAATAGCGAATAAACTGTAATAATTTTAATACGTTATCGGCGGCTACTTTTTTGAGGAAGCTAATGACGTCATGCTGTGTTAATACTACACATACAGTGCTCTACTTTTTCGAGGAGCGACAAATAATAATATTTGTTATTGCTGTATTATCTATGTACGTATACGTTTCGTCCTTTAACCGGGACTCATCAGCATAGAGATATGACTATTCACTACCGGTCATGCGATTCGAAACCCCGGATAACGAATATTTTACAACTCAAATCCGACGCCTTAACCACACGACCAATTTTAAATGGCGAATAAACTGTGATAATTTTAACACGTTATCGGCGGCTATAATGTCTGAGAGCGTTCTACTTTTTTGAGGAAGGAACAATGCATTTAACGCTAGTGACGTCATGCTGTGTTAATACTACACGTACAGTGCTCTACTTTTTCGAGGATATATATATATATATATATATATATATATATATATATATATATATATATATATATATATATATATATATATATATATATATATATAGGGTGGGCAAAAATAAGGGTCCTATTTTTAAAAATTCATAACTTTTTTATTTATTGATTTTTTAAATTTTTTTTTTTAGAATAAGTAAAGGACCCCTTCCGAAGCAAGCATGAGCCGTATTAGCCCTAAGGAACGTACCCTCATTTAGAAAACATTATGTTTGCTTAAAAACTCAAAACAGTGTAAAAAACAATACTTTAGTTTTTGTAAGTTTTAAGAAGTGTTTTTCGGCTAAAATTTGTTTTGTTTATTTCAAAAAATCTCGGAAGGGTCAGTCTACACACACATAAAGTTTGGTGAGTTTAACTTTTATTTTGTGGAAGTTATTCAAATTCAAGTTATTCAAATTTAAAGATAGGACCCTTATTTTGGCCCACCCTAGGCCTGGAGAATCTATTCTTCATTAGTAGTAGATACGAAATCCTTGATTGGTTTGAATTATAAAATCCACTGACAGTGTGAATATTCAGTGTCCGTGTTATTCCATTCACCACAAACGCCGCCTTCTCGCGACGGGGATTGGATTTCAATATGGCTACGCTATCGTATCAAGCGTCCGTATCAAGCCACTAGACGACCACGAAAGAAAATGGTATAGTTTTTAATTAGAAAATATGCTACGTGCATTGTTTGTACACTTTGTGATTCGATCGCCTCGAGCCTTCCATTCCGACTCGCCAAGTGAAGCGTAGCTTTATATCTTTAAGGTAAATCGCCGAAGCGCATAATAGGAAACTCATAAAACTGGACATGACACATAATGAGAATTTTTGCCCGCGAAAACACTTTCAAAATGGCCGACAACTTTGAATGCGATCTCAAATTAACACGACAAAGATTAAACAGTGTAGGTTTTTATAAAAAAAAATCTCCCTCTCTCTTTCTCTCTCCCTCTCTCTTTCTCTCTCCCTCTCTCTTTCTCTCTCCCTCTCTCTCTATTTGTGACTAGGAGTCAGTGGCGATTTGTAAAACCGGGTTCGAACTGAACCCTTCACGGTGGTAGATTGTTAGATTACACAGTTTAAACAATGTAGTTTTTTAAAAAAAATCTCCCTCTTCCTTTCTCTCTCTGTCTATTTGTGACTACGAGTCAGTGGCGACTTGTTTTTTTTTTTTTTTTTTTTTTTTTTTTTGTAAAACTTAATTATGTTCTACAAAACCAAAAACAAAAACAACAGCCCCTCTCCCTTTCTCCCTCCCCTTTTTTATTTTTATTTTTCCTACCCTACTCCCGGTCCTGGATATGACCTTAAACTACATCCGATGGTGAGATCCGGCTTACGGACTTTGGGGAATGTGGAGCCTCCTCTTAATTACCATTGCTCCCAGGTCCACCCTGACCCGGAGTGGTAGTACCTGTTAGGGTCCCAACTATGGGTTAAATAGAAACAGATATTAAATGGGGAAAGAAACAAAAAAGAGAAGAAAACAAGACCAGATTCGGCATTAAATAACCCAAAAAGGGTTGATATGCCGTAAAACAAAACTACCAAACCAAATCAGTGGCGACTTGGAAACCGGGTTCGAGCCCTCCGACCGACGTGAATTAACATCTCTACACCGAAGATTGCGTAAGCATGAAACGTCGATGTCTGTAGGTAATAATAATTAATATTTACTTTAAAAAATGTTATTATAGCCCCCTTTACAAGGATTCGTGCACTCTGAGAGAATTTTATAATGAGTAGTAATACTACGGCTTAAATGCGGGATTCCAACCCCTTTTTCGTTGTTGTTGAATCCTGACCCTCTGTTCACTGTGTCGGCCACTGATTTGGTGTGTATAGAGTTAAAGCTCTCCTAATTACCATGCTAATAATTCGAAGTTGTTACAGCGATTTGCCGTTTTACCTCTGTCCGTAAAAAATGTAGTTTTATGAAACACCATATATATCTCAGAACTTTGATTGGACTTTTTGTATTATTTTGATTGATTTATTTATCATTAACATTGAATATGGACACATTTCGCGACTGGATAACTTTGCCGGCCCCTTCAATTTCACATATTTGGACTGCTGTTTGTATCTTGGAGTAATGTCCTTCCTGATTATGCTTCTCAACTTGTATGACCTGGATGGACTGTATGGATTCAACAAAAGTATGTTTTTGGATTGATATGTTTGATGTTATGTATTTTTATATATTTGTGTATATAATTTTATATATTTTCAAAGCGTAATTTTATTGCCTGTAGTAGTATAACTGCGGTAATGGTCCTCTGAAGAGAAGAATTATCTTTGAAAACTCATGAGCTAAGGACTTAAGGATGCTTTGCATGAACTTTGAATTCTAATAAAATTTGATTGACACCTTATTTTATTACTTCATTTTATATTATAATATTAATGCTCTATCCAGTATATTGAGCTTCAGTTTTTTATCCGGATGTTTCACTAATTATAAGATATTAGTTGACGCTTATATCTTTTGTTGGATTGCTTCATATATATATATATATATATATATATATATATATATATATATATATACAGGGTGGGCCAAAATAAGGGTCCTATCTTTAAATTTGAATAACTTGAATTTGAATAACTTCCACAAAATAAAAGTTAAATCACCAAACTTTATGTATGTGTAGACTGACCCTTCCGAGATTTTTTGAAATAAACAAAACAAATTTTAGCCGAAAAACACTTCTTAAAACTTACAAAAACTAAAGTATTGTTATTTACACTGTTTTGAGTTTTTTAAGCAAAAATAATGTTTTCTAAATGAGGGTACGTTCCTTAGGGCTAATACGGCTCATGCTTGCTTCGGAAGGGGTCCTTTACTTATTCTAAAAAAAAAAAAAAAAAAATCAATAAATAAAAAAGTTATGAATTTTTAAAAATAGGACCCTTATTTTTGCCCACCCTGTATATATATATATATATATATATATATATATATATATATATATATTTGTTTTTATCTACATATGTATACGTTTCATCCTTACGGGAATCGTCAGTATGGAGAAGATTATTCATACCGGTCGTCGGACTCGAACCTCGGAACACGAGTCATGTTTCAATACTACGACTTAACTGCGAGATTTCAACTGTTGCTGTTGTTGCTGTTGTTGTTGTTGTTGTCGAATCCTGCCCCTCTGTTCACTGTATCGCCCACTGATTTGGCGTTTATACAGTTAAACCTCTCCTCATTTTCATGCTAGTTGAGGACAAACCAAGGGAAAGATTCTCGACTACGAGTCAGTGGCGACTTGGAAACCGGGTTCGAGCCCTCCGACCGACATGACTTAACATCCCTACACTGAAGATTGCGAAAGCATAAAACATCGATGTCCGTAGGTAATAATAATTAATACTTACTTAAAAATATTATATATATATATATATATATATGAAGAGTTCGAATGCAAAACGCGATAAATCCAATCAGTTCAAAGTGAGACATTGAATGATAAAAAGACGAATCATTTAAATGTAGACTTCGAAATAAAGATTATTTTAATTGAACGCAAACATCAATTTTGCCAGTATTATATTATGTAAAACAAAATGTTGTGGTGTGGTCGAGTCTTTAAATACTTTTTGTATTGATAGCTTTGTAATTTTGGAAATGGCGTTTATCGCGTTTTGCATTCGATGAAACAGTTTTTCATGGTAAACAACTGATGATCCCTTAAAATAGTGTTAGAAATAAACTAATATAATAACTGTAAAAAATAAATTGATTTACATGAGTGATTTTCCACTGGAAGACTTGGGACTATAAGTTTTTTTTTGTTTTTTTTAAATATAGTTTTAATGGTTGAGAAACTTCCGAGACTATATATATATATATATATATATATATATATATATATATATATATATATATATATATATATATGTGTGTGTGTGTGTGTGTGTGTGTGTGTGTGTGTGTGAAAAATGACAAACGGAAAACAGCACTAGCTAGGATAAACACACATAGGAGTGGGCATGAAATTGATACACCGAACGCGAGCCCCCCAAAATTAATCGGAATATATCAGAAATAGGTCTGCTTTCTGATATATTCTGATATATTCCGATTACTTTGTGGGGGCTCGCGTTCGGTGTATCAATTTCATGCCCACTCCTATGTGTGTTTACCCTAGCCAGTTCCCCTGTCTTCTTCCCTCTTATCGCCTTTACCCCTCCGCCTACCGCTCCCCATTACTAGCTCAGTAGGTGTGAATGTGAAAAAGAAAATAAATAAAAATATAAAAAGTAAAATAAGAAATAAAGAAGAATGTGTCACCCACTTTTCATATTTCAATGCCACTAAAAGACTTCTCATATGGTCCAATCGGAACATCTTTTCCTTCTCCCATGTGTGTGCCTTTCAAAATAAAATTATTTCCAAATCTTCACTTTTTCTGAAGACGTTCGCTAAACACGAACGAAACCGGTCAAATCTCTTGTTTTTGTTTTTCTCCTGCACTTTAATCTGTTTTCCGCCTGTCATTTTTCACACTTTTTGTCTACCACGGCATTTCATTTTCATACCTTATCGTGTATCTTACCCCATATATATATATATAAACATTATACGTACATAAAAGTAATCCATGGACACGTGTTTCTGGCTCACAGCCGTCATCAGCATGGTTAACTTAGACGAGGATCGAACCTTCGATATTGATTTTTTACCACTGGACTACGACGCCCTATCTCGAAATATGTACGAGCTTTATCACCTAAATATTTAATGTATTTTATGTAATTGTATTTATTGGTGATTGCAACGTTCATTGTTTTTGCTTACTATTATTTCGATTATTTCACTTCCTAAGTGATTAAGATGCAGAAAATTGCATTATTAGTCGCCCTTAACTTTAGAGGACGTATTGTTCGTTAATATATATATATATATGTATTTAGGCAAACATTATTAAATAACACGGAGTGGTTTTGTTTGATGCGACTTTTTTTTTTTTTTTCAATTTTCCGAATTGTCCATCTAATGTTTCGGTCAAATTGATGTAAATATGATCCATGGGTTTCTTGTTCCATTCTTTTTTCTTTTTTGCAAGTACTTTCGATTTGAATCGTCAAATCATCTTCAGGCGGTATTAGTTTTAGTGTCTTTACTGTTGTGCTCATTTTTGAATTATAACGGCAAGTAGTTTATATTTGAAAACGCGTCTGTAAAGTTGAAATGTACATGAGAGCGTGATGGCGTTCTACACATATGAGAGATTTAAAGTTTGACTGTTTAAACCGTTAAGAAATTGATGACGTTAAAGAAAGTGCATACAATTCAAACGCATAACTACCTAATGGCTAAGAATTTGGTAATGTTAATTATTATGCTAGACACTTTAAAATGTTGCGACTAGTTTCATAATTGACATTATTAATTGTGGGATGTTTAGTTTTTATGTAGAGGGCTTCGAGTATTTTTAATTTTTTGATATTGGTATCATGGTGTATTATTTTGTTATTGTTAACAAGGATGTTTCTATATTGGGAGGGGGTGCAATTATGTTTTTTTAGGTGTTGGCATATAGAGCTAGTGTCGGAGAGATGTAGGATGAGTCTTCGGGATAGTGTTGTATATATATATAATTAATTAATGTTATACGTAACGAGGGGGAGAACTATGGGTCGGATTTTTTAAATTCAAGCTTATTATGTAGTAATTTGAAAAGAAATCAATGTAATATGTAGTACTTTAACTATTGTGAATATCATCATTTCTCTTCGAACGCACATGATTTATTAGTGCTCTGTAGGCCACCTTAATTATATTTGTGTGTTTCGGGTAGTGCTCAGGAGGCATACTCATTTTTTTTTCTATTTTCTTTTTTCTTTTTTCTCTTTTTTTTTCTAGGATCAAAAACAAAAAATCAAAGTCAAAATCAAAAACAAAAAATCAAAATAAAAAAAAATGAAAATCAAAAACAAAAAACAAAATCAAAAACAAAAAATCAAAATCAAAAACAAAAAATCAAAATCAAAAAAAAAAAATCAAAATCAAAAACAAAAAATCAAAATCAAAATCAAAAACAAAAAATCAAAATCAAAAACAAAAAAATCAAAATCAAAATCAAATACAAAAAAATCAAAATCAAAAAAATCAAAATCAAAAACAAAAAATCAAAATCAAAATCAAAAACAAAAAATCAAAATCAAAAACAAAAAAATCAAAATCAAAATCAAATACAAAAAAATCAAAATCAAAAAAATCAAAATCAAAAACAAAAAATCAAAATCAAAAACAAAAAATCAAAATCAAAAACAAAAAAATCAAAATCAAAAAAAATCAAAATCAAAACAAAAAAATCAAAATCAAAAACAAAAATCAAAATCAAAAATCAAAAATAAAAATAAAAATAAAAATAAAAATAAAAAAATGAAAAATAATGCTGTAAAAAATATATATATAAAATATAAAATATAA
>OY744549.1:52917687-52942687 GCA_963556195.1 Sepiola atlantica | reverse complement strand
GAGAAATATGTAACCCAGAACACAGAAAGACTGATCACCACAGCAAGAGACACCAGCCCAACAAACAACCCCGGAAGTACTGAACCCAGAAACAAAAAGACAAGAAAGGAAAAGTGGGAAGAAAAACAACTACATGGACGCTTTACAAGACTCACAAGCGATGAAGCCAATGAAAACAGCTGGGCATGGCTAAGAAAAGGACACCTGAACAGAGAAACGGAATCTCTGCTGACGGCCGCACAGAACAATGCGATTAGGACAAACTTTATTAAAGCAAAGATAGATAAAACTCAGGAAAACAGCAAATGCCGACTGTGTGGACAAAGAGACGAAACGATAAATCATATAATAAGTGAATGCAGCAAGCTAGCACAAAGGGAATACAAGAACAGACATGACAGCATGGGGAAAGAAGTACACCGGGAAATGTGCAAACAACTGAATTTCGAATATGCAAAAAAACGGTACACACACAAACCAGAAACTGTACTAGAAAACGAAAAACACAAAATCATATGGGATATGAATGTACAAACAGACAAACCCATAACAGCAAGGAGACCGGATATGATAATAATCAACAAGAAAGAAAGATCCTGCAAAATCGTGGACTTTGCCGTCCCAGCAGACACAGAGTGAAGATTAAAGAGACGGAAAAGAGAAGCAAATATACTGAACTTGCCAGAGAATTGAAAGGAATATGGAACATGAAGAAAGTCAGTATAACACCAATAATCATGGGAGCACTAGGAACAGTCCCCAAAAACATGGAGAAAAGACTGGGAGAAATAGGAATCAAAGGGATAACTGAGACCATACAAAGGACAGTAATGATCAAAACAGCTACAATCCTGAGAAATGTCCTCGAATGCGGAAACCAACCCACATAAGCAACGAATGGAGAACAAACACATGGAAGCACATGACAGCAGAACCGGGGAAAATACAACCGCACGAGAGAGGCGCAAGCATAGGCTGACGCCACAAAATTATGGACAGAGGGTCGAGGAGGGAAAGCGCAAACCAGACCTCCACTGAAAGAGCGCGGACAGCTCTGGGACCTTGGGAAGGCTTGTTGCCACTCGGGCCCCAGAGGGGACCAATGGCCTTTATCAGCGGGAAATCGCTGGTAGGTGGCTGTTGCGATTACCGCAAGGTCATCAGCGGTGATGAACGAAAAGAGGTGGAGCATACTGGAGGCCTGAGGAGACTTGTTGTCACTCGGACTCCAGGGAATACAACAGGTTGTCGGCAGTGGGTGACCACTGACGATGACCAGTGTGATAACTCCTAGTGAGTAAATAATAATAATAACAATAATAATAATAACAATAATAATAATAATAATAATAATAATAACAATAATAATAATAACAATAATAATAATAATAATAATAATAATAACAATAATAATAATAATAATAATAACAATAATAACAATAATAACAATAATAATAATAATAATAACAATAATAACAATAATAACAATAATAATAATAATAATAATAATAATAATAATAATAATAATTACAATAATAATTACAATAATGATAATAATAATAATAATAATAATAATAATAATATCAGAAGACTAGGAAACTGATGATCATGCACCTGGAATTATATTGACCGACTCTACGTAAAATAAAGTAAATTCGTATGAATCAGAATGGTACAACTTTGTTGATTTGTTTGATTCTGTTGTCGGTATTCTTGCTGGAAGACCACATAATGGTTGTCAACATCCCTAAGTGAAAGTGGTATTATGGAATTGATTGGATTCGAACTTGGCACACCCAGGTTGTCAGTCCGTGTCGTTATCTACTTGTTGGATAATGGCACCATGGGAATGGACGTATCTGTTGGAAATCGTTGGTTTGACTTGCGCGAATTAACGCGAGGTGGACCCGGCAGTCGAGTGCAGAATAGGGCCTGTTCTCACAGTCGGAAATCACAGACTTGACAAGATCACAGCATGACGAGATCCCAGATCAAGGGTCAATGTGCACCTGCGAGAAGCTCTGTGACGTCACAGGCCTTTGCGTGGGAAACAGAGGGATCTGTGACGTCACTCGTTCTTCGTGAGAAGCGAGTTTAAGAGTCTGGGTTTTGGAGGGAACCTATGAGACATGATTTTTAGCATGTAGTCTACAACCGATTAAGGGAAATATTTCACTAAGAAAATACAGGCGAAATATCCTTCCCCCTCTCCATGAATGATTAAGACTTATTTGATAAGTGACTACGATAAAGTAGTAATTTGCTTTCTCTCTCTCTCTCTCTCTCTCTCTCTCTCTCTCTCTCTCTCTCGACGTAGTGAATGTCTCTCAGCTGACGGATAACTTCGCCTGTAATAAAAAGAATTGAAAGTTAAAGGATTGTTTGTCGATTGAGACGGCGATGAGGCTCTTTGTTGCAGTGGCGTGGTTCACGGCAGGAAGGAAGGAAGAAAGAATTCAACCACTAGACGACATTGAGACGGCGACCCTTTACACGGCGAGAGAAATCTAAAGGTATGCAAACAATGTATGAACTATTTGATTTATGATGTTTTTAAAATGACGAGTATTAAATGTGAACTGCCACGACCCTTTCTGGGACGAGTATACAAAACGAGTGTCGCTGCGGCCCAAGGGTGGGGCTATGTAAATAATAATAATAATAATAATGATAATAATAATATCAGAAGACTAGGAAACTGATGATCATGCACCGGGAATTATATTGACCTACTCTGCGTAAACATACTTTACAACCATCACCTAGAAGAGGGAAGCGTAAAAGACAGTGTGGATGACGCAAAAAAGAATTGGAAAAAATTCACAATACTAAAAAAGTTGATCACCGCAGCAAGAGATAAGGTCAACATGAGCAATACACGGAGCAGCGAAACGCGAAACGAAAAGATAAGAAAAAATGTGGGAAGACAAACAAGCTAATTAACCTGGACATGGCTATGCAAAGGACACTTAAACAGAGAAACTGAATCGCTACTTACAGCTGCACAGAACAATGCGATTCTAATTAAATATATTAAAGCTAAAATAAATAAAACAGAGTACTGGAAAACGAAAATCACAAAATCACCTGGGACATGGAGGTTCAAACAGATAAACTCATACAAGCAAGGAGACCTGATGTTATTATAATCGACAAGAAGGAACATTCTTGTAAAATCGTAGACCTCGCCATTCCAGCAGACCACAGAGTGAAGATCAAAGACACGGAAAAACGAAGTAAATACACAAAACTAGCCAGAGAACTGAAAAGAATATGGAGCATGAAGAAAGTTTGTATAATACTAATAATCGTAGGAGCACTAGGAACAATCCCCAAAAACCCGGAGAAAAGACTGGGAGAAATTGGAATCAAAGGGACCATCGATACCATACAAAGGACGACAATGATCAAAACAGCTGCAATCTTAAGGAAAATCCTCGAATGAGGAAACCAACACGCATAAGCTACAAAGGCTAACCAGTCACAAGGAATTTACAACAGGGAGAAAACAAAACCACATGAAGAACACCACAACAAGTACCAAGGAACAGAAACTACAAGAAACAGCACTTCATAATCCCCCCCCCTTCCCAATAAATTACATCGGCCTCAGCTATCACTACACAAAAATGAACCAAAGAAACAGAAATTACAAGAAACACTATAAGCTCCCCCCCCCCCCCAAAAAAAATAAAAAGAATTAAAAAAAAATTTTTTTTAAATAAGGAAAGAGAAAAGGAAAAAAATTAAGGAATTTTTAAAAAAAATTATTTTATTTATTTATTTATATATATATATATATATATATATATACATATATATACAAATCTTTATTATTTTTTTTTAAATGGTGCCGGCCTAGGCGGACGCCAAACACAATATTTGTAGAGGGTTGAGGAGGATGAGAAGACCGAGGAGGGACAGCACAAACCAGATCATCACTGGAAAAGTGCAGAGAATGCTGGGACCTTGGGGAGGCTTATTGCCACCCGAATCCCAGAGAAGACCAATTGTCCTTGCCAGCGAGAAATCAATGGTAAGAGGCTGTTGCGATACTGCATCGTTATCGAAAAGAGGTGAAGAATACTGGAAATATGGGAAGGCTTGTTGTCACTCAGACTCCAGGAAATACCACTGGTTGTTGTCGGTGAGCAATCACCGACGATGATCTGTGTGAGAACTCCTAGTGAGTACAAATAATAATACTACTACTACACCGGCACGACACAAAAATGAACCAATGAACAGAAATAGCAAGAAACACCAAAAAAAACTCCTAGTTAGTACAAATAATAATAATAATAATAATAATAATAGAGATCATACAAAGGACAGTAATGATCAGAACAGCTACAATCCTGAGAAATGTCCTCGAATGCGGAAACCAACCCACATAAGCAACGAATATAGAACAAACACATGGAAGCACAAAACAACAGAACCGAGGAAAATACAACCGCACGAGAGAGGTGCAAGCATGGACAGAGGGTCGAGGAGGGAAAGCGCAAACCAGACCTCCACTGGAAGAGCGCGGACAGCTCTGGGACCTTGGGAAGGCTTGTTGCCACTCGGGGCCCCGGAGAGGACCGATGGTCCTTAACAGCGGGAAATCGTTGGTAGGTGGCTGTTGCGATTACCGCAAGGTCATCAGCGGTGATGAACGAAAAGAGGTGGAGCATACTGGAGGCCTGAGGAGACTTGTTGTCACTCGGACTCCAGGGAATACCACAGGTTGTCGGCAGTGGGCGACCACTGACGATGACCAGTGTGATAACTCCTAGTGAGTAAATAATAGATAGAGAAATAAAAAAAATATAATATCAAGACCTAAAATGGGAATTAGTTAGAATATGGAAATGTTAAGAAGTAAAAGTGATTGCCGTTGTAATTGGAACGATTTGAACCATAACGAAAAGCCACCATAAATGGGTTAAACAGATTGACGAGACAATTTCTGTTCCAATTCTGCAAAAGGCTTGCTTGTTATGAACGGCGAAAGTGTTAAGGTACAGCTTGAATGTGTAAGGTCAACGGAATGGACTTAATGTTCAATAAAGAAAAATCCAACTAAAAACATCCAAAACTTGAGACTACTATGAAAATGAAAAAAAAAAAAAATAATAATAATAATAATAGTAGTAGTAGTAGTAGTAGTAGTAATAATAATAATAATAATAATAATAATAATGATGATGATGATGATGATGATGATGATGATGATGATGATGATGATGATGATAGTAGTAGTAGTAGTAGTAGTAATTATAATAATAATGATGATGATGATGATGATGATGATGATGATGATGATGATGATGATGATGATAATAATAATAGTAATAATAATAATAATAATAATAATGATAATAATAATAATGATAATAATAATAATAATAATAATAATAATAATAATAATAATAATAATAATGATGATGATAATAATAATAATAATAATAATAATAATAATAATAATAATAATAATAATAATAATAATAATAATAATGCCCAAAATAATACAAACTGGCCCCAAAAGAATACCAAAAACAGACATGACCGCGTGGGGAACGCAGCACACTAGGATCTATGCACGCGACTGCATTTTGAACACTCGGACAAATGGTACAAACATAAACCAGAGACAGTACACGAAAACAAAAAAAAACACGAAATCTTCTGGGATATGGATATACAAACAGATAAACTAATACAAACAATGAGACCAGATGTCATAATAGTCAACAAGAAAGACAAATCCTGACAAATCATAGATTTTGCTGTCCCAGCAGGGTTAAACCAACGAGACAGAAAAACGAAGCAAATACACTGAACTCGCCAGAGAGCTGAAAGGGATATGGAGCATAAAGAAAGTAACTATAATACCAATAATCGTAGGAGCACTAGGAACAACTCCGAAAATCTTGAAAAAAGACTGGGAGAAATTGGAATCAAAGGGTAGACTGAGACAATATAACGGACGACGATGATAAAAACAGCTGACATCTTAAGGAAAATCCTTGAATGCGGAAACCTTTCCACATAAGCTACGAAGACTAACTAATCACACGCAAGGTGTGATAGGAAGAAAACAAAATCATATAAAGAGCACCACAAGAACTCTATAAACTGACCCCCTTCCTCCAAAACAGTCGTGAAGAGTCAAGGAGGATTGAAAGACCGAGGAGGGATAGCACTAACCAGACCTCCGCTAGAAAAGTGTGAACATAACTGGGGCATTAGGGAGGCTTATTGCCACCCAAATCACAGAGAAGACTAATGGTCGTTGCCAACGAGATACTGATGGTAAGCGTCCGTTGTGATAACGCAAATTCATTTGCAGTAGCTATCGTTAGCTTCAGGTGTGAGAAAGTGTTTGGAGCAATAGAGAGAACCGACTTTACGAGAGGCAGAAAGAGTAATAGATCTAATATATGAAATCCAAGAAAGGTTTGATGAGAGAGAAAGACCAAGAAGTTTCAGAGTCGATTTCCCCTCAAGAGCAGAACCATCCATGAGAATCTCCGGATGAAAAGGAACACGCCTACGATTGAAAGACACTAGCTGAGTCTTAACAGAATCAAACGAAACAACCCACTTCGTACCCCCAATCCACAACTGAACAGAGGTCAACCTCTAGACCAGCTGCATATTTCGACTGATCCGAGGGAGATGGGCGAGAAGCCACACCAGAATAGAGAGTGGTATCGTCAGCATAGATGTTAATTTTCTGAACAATACTTTTGGGAGGCATGAGACGTCGTCCATTTCTATTGTCTATTGGTCTTCGTTCACAAAGAACAAAAGGAGGAATGAAAGAGAAGGGTGTTACTTTTCTTTGCAACACCAGAATAGAGAGTGGTATTATCGGAATAGATGTTGATTTTCTGATTAATATTCTGTGGGAGATCATTGATATAAAACAAAAAACGAATTTGAATTCATAAAATTTATTTAAAATTGTATCAATTAGAATTATGAAAACATTTTATGTAAAGTTAATGACTTCGTGACACAATGTCACGCATAAATATTTGAGAAACTTCTAGATCAGCTGCCTATTGCAGGTTTAGGAAGGACGTGTTTTTTAATGACTTTTGACATTGACATTTTTTAATACTAAAGTTTAATCAGGAACATTGACTATACAATAGATTGTTCACTATATGTTGTTATGCATGTGTCCATTATGCATGAGTTTGTTGAATGAAGAATTCTGTACTGAGTTCTAGTCTGTTGTTGATTGGTGGTTTGAGCCTAGCTATAAGTATTGCCTCTTAATCGCCAACATTAATTTCAATTCATGCAGTTTATTATGTAGCAATTAGAATTATGAAAACATTTTATGTGACGTTGCATTACCACAAAGTTAATGACTCCGTGACAGATAACCATAAGAAGCAATATCACGCATAAATAAGTTTTATATGTGGCACCCGTACAGAATATAGCGGCCACTACTTGCAGTCTTAGACGAATCAATTTGGCAGTTAGTTTCGAGCTTATCGCGGCAAAATACCTGAGTCATTTATCTTAATTAATCTTTTAACCTTTTGATATGTTAACCTTTGACCTTTCAACGAGGTACAGACAAAGCTCGAAACCGAATTTTATCGATTGGTCAATTTGTTTGCACTATTTCTTATGACACGGTTGTTGTTGGATTCGGGGGGGGGGGGTAATGGAAGGGTCCATTAATCTTCGTTCTCCCCTTCCTCCCCCGCGAAGTTCAATTGTGTATACATTGTACACATCGCAACTTTATTTTCTTAGCGGAATAAAAACGCTATATTATTTGGATAATCCGGCCAACTATTCTCATATTGCTTGTAATATTCACAACGTTTCGGCCGATGTAACATCCGACCTTCTTCACTTATAACTTCTCGAACTTGGGAACCTAATAATCGAACTTATAATATTTATGTCGGACTCGGGAATCCATACAGAATTTCGAACCGAACCCTTCAGTTTATTCACGGGGTTAGATTGTTAGGTTACAAAGTACGAATATATGCACTTAAAGAAGGACGGAGGTTACACCGGCCGAAACGTTTTGAAGTCACCTTTGTACGTACGTTATAACTTTCCTCAACATGCAAAATGAAAAATTCTGATTTTATCCATTTTCAAATGAATTGTTCCGAAATCGAATTCTGCCGTCCTGTCACCTTGTAACCTTTTTACAACCTAGTTTTTGCGATTGGAGATAAATTCTATGCGTTGTTCTTTGTGGAGTGAGGGGCGTCTACTTTTTAAAGCATGTGGTTTTACGACTTTGCTGACTTAGGGTTAATAGGTAAAAGAATTTAGTTAACATTGGCTCTCCAGTGTAATTTGAATTTCATGGGGATACAAAGTAAATATTCCAGACTTCACTTAATCCTATCCCTCTTATCGAACCTTTTGAAATGTTCAAATTTCTTTTCGCAACTATTTGTTAAATATTTATATGATGCCGCTCAGAGAGTTAAGTTTCAGGACAAGCTTTTGGGGTGGCGAACGTAATCTCCAGATTTTAAATAAAAAACCCGCTAAATTGGCAACACTGACTCTCAGTGAATGTTATTGCCCCTCCTCCTTGTGGTCGGTCTACTAACATCACCGCCGTCCCCAACCCTGAAGCAACAGGGCAGGCCAAGCGTCACACAGATGATAACAATTTTTTAAATTTTAATGTCATTTTCATAATTCTAATTGCTACAATTTTAAATAATTTTTATAAATTGACATTAATTTGTTTTAATAAAAGAAAATACTACTTCAAGGTCAAAAAGTAGCCAATAATAAGTGTTAGATGGATAGATTCCGACTCAGAAAACAGCAATTCTCCCCCCTTTGTCAGAAACATCGCTAATGAATGTGAAAATTAAAGGACAGAATAAGGGAAACGAGAGTTAGGAAGCTGCCGAAAGTAACCCTAAGGTCCACTTTCTACTCTCCTTGTTGCCATTGTTTACTAAACTGCACAAGTCTTGGAGAGGAGAAAGTGCTTCCAACCCATTCAAAATGCACTTTGAATAAATCAAATTCATTCTTTTCAGTTTAATGTCGGTTTTATTAAAAATCAAAATCAAAATCAAACAGGGGTGAAAGAAAATAATAGTATGTACAAGATGTGTTTAATATTAAGGAGTATGATAGCTAGTATAACTATTAGCTAAACTATTTGCTCGGATAAATCCAGCGTTCTAGTGTAAACAGGAAACATTTCCGACAAGGGGCCACGAAGGGTTCAAACGCTTAAATAAGCTAAAATTCGTGAGAACAGAGGTAAATAATATCTAGTCGGATATAACGTTAGATATTGGCGGATATTTTGCAAGTACAAATATCAGCTTAGATAAATGTAACGTTATGTAGTAATCAGAAAACATTTTCGACAAGATATCACAAAAAGTTCAAACGTTTTACACACCTTAAAATAAGCTAGAATTCGTGAGGACAGACGTAAATAATATATAGTCGGATATAACGTAAGATATTGGCGGATATTTTGCAAGTACAAATATCAGCTTAGATAAATGTAACGCTATGTAGTAATCAGAAAACATTTTCGACAAGATATCACGAAAAGTTCAAACGTTTTACACTCCCTAAAAGAATCTAGAATTCGTGAGAACAGAGGTAAATAATATCTAGTCGGATATAACGTAAGATATTGGCGGATATTTTGCAAGTACAAATATCAGCTTAGATAAATGTAACGTTATGTAGTAAACAGGAAACATTTTCGACAAGATATCACGAACAGTTCAAACGTTTTACACACCTTAAGATAAGCTAGAATTCGTGAGGACAGACGTAAATAATATCTAGTCGGATATAACGTTAGATATTGGCGGATATTGTGCAAGTACAAATATCAGCTTAGATAAATGTGACGTTATGTAATAATCAGAAAACATTTTCGACAAGATATCACGAAAAGTTCAAACGTTTTACACACCTTAAAATAAGCTAGAATTCGTGAGGACAGACGTAAATAACATCTAGTCGGATATAACGTAAGATATTGGCGGATATTTTGCACGTACAAATATCAGCTTAGATAAATGTAACGTTATGTAGTAATCAGAAAACATTTTCGACAAGATATCACGAAAAGTTCAAACGTTTTACACACCTTAAAATAAGCTAGAATTCGTGAGGACAGACGTAAATAATATCTAGTCGGATATGACGTTAGATATTGGCGGATATTTTGCAAGTACAAATATCAGCTTAGATAAATGTAACGTTATGTAGTAAACAGGAAACATTTTCGACAAGGGATCACGACAGGTTCAAACGTTTTACACGCCCTCAAATAAGCTAGAATTAAACCCAAGGTCGACTGTCTACTTTCCTAATGAAGACGATTCTCTTTCTTTTTAAATGGTTGTGATTGATTAGTTGGTTTGAGTCACGTGAGACAAATCCTTGATTGTGCTTGGTGGCGGAGGCTGGCGATGTATGGCGGAAAGTGGCGGCGATAAAAGGTTGTTGCTTTTATTGTTTGTACTCGCTAGGAGTTCTTACACAGGTCATCATCAGATATTGCTCACTGATAATTTCCAGTGGTGTTTCCCAGACTCCAGGAAACACCACAAGTCTCCACAAATTTCCAGTACTCTCTACGTCTTTCGATAACCTATGCAAATGAATTTGTGTTATCGCAACAACCGCTTACCATTGATTTCTCGCTGGCAAAGCCCCTTGGTCTTCACTGGAATTCGGGTAAAAGTAAGCTGCCCCATCAAGGTCTCAGTACTCTCCGTACTCTTCCAGTGGAGGTCGGGTAGGTGCTCTTCCTCCTCGGTCTTTCCATCCTCGTTTACCCATCACAGCTATTTTGTGTTGTATCACACTACAATTGTGAGATGTTACATGAGAGCGTGATTACGTTCTAAAAACGTGCAAGATTCAAAAGTTTGATTGCTTAACCGCTAAGAATTTGATTACGTTCTACTACTAAAATAATACACGACGATACAAACATCAAAAGATTAAACATTCTTGAACACGTCTACATATTAACAAAACATCCTACAATCAATAATGTGAATTACGAAACTAGTCACCACATTTTTAAGCGTCTAGCATAGTAATTAACGTTACCAAGTTCTTAGCCATTAAGCAATTATAAGTTGTAATCTTGAACGCGCTCAGAACGTTATTAAATTCTTAACGGTTCAGCAATCAAACTTTTGAATCTTGAACGTTCTTAGAACGTAATCACGCTCTCATGTAACATCTCAATATTATAGACGCTTCTTTTTAAGTTGTAAATTACTTGCCGTTATATTATATATAAAAAAAATTAACAGTAAAGACATATTTTTAAAGACAGGAAGACAAACACAGCTTCAAGATGATTTGACGAATCAAATCGAAAGTACTCGCGAAAAAGAAAAGAAAATGGAACAAGAAACTCACGAAACTTACATACACCAATTTGACCGAAATACTAAATAGACCATTCGGAAAATTGAAAAAAAAGTCTTATCAAGCAAAAACACTCCGTGTCATTTAATTATGTTAGCCTAAATGAAAATCTGCTGCCTAAATACACGCACACACACATAATATATATATATATATATACATATATATATATATATACATATATATATATATATATATATATATATACATATATATATATATACATATATATATATATATATATATATATATATATATATATATATATATATATATATATATATATATATATATGAGAAAGGAAGGATAAGAGTAATCCGACGTAATAGGAAATGAAAAAGGAAAAACCAAAGGATAGTTGTTTATATATTCATCAACGTTTCGTCTTTATTGTAAGACTTCCTCAGGATGATAATTTGAAGAAAAATGTCATGCAGGTACATCGAAAGGTGGCTTGACATGTAGTAGACCTCCGGCGCTCATAATAGACACGGCTACTACATCCCATCATCTCTCCACCAAACTTCGATGTACTTGCATGACATTTTTCTTCAAATTATCATCCTGAGGAAGTCTTACAATAAAGACGAAACTTTGATGAATATATAAACAACAATCTCATGTTTTTTCTTTTTTCATTTCCATATATATATATGTATATATATATATATATATATATATATATATAACTCATTTGTAATATAGCAGGAAAAATCCCAGCAGAGTGCTCGATTAATTGAGAATTAAATTTAAAAATTCGCAGCGTAATATTTATTTATTTTGGTACAAAAAATTAGTACAACATTCGTACTGTCGGTTTCAAGCACAGAAGGACTTAACCATCTGGCCATCTTTAGCTTCTGTTGTTATCCGACGGTACGAATGTTGTACTAATTTTTCTGTACCAACATAAATTATATATATATATATATATATATATATATTTATTTTGGTACAAAAAATTAGTACAACATTTGTACCGTCGGTTTCAAGCACAGAAGGACTTAGCCCTCCGGCTATCCGGCTCTCTTCAGCTTATGTTGTCATCCGACGGTACGAATGTTGTACTATTTTTTCTGTCCGAAAATAAATAAATGTATGTATAATATATATATATATATATATATATATATATATATATATATATAGGGTTAAAATTTCGCATTAGGGTTTTTGCAATATATATATATATATATATATATATATATAGAGAGAGAGAGAGAGAGAGAGAGAGAGTTTTAGCAATATATATATATATATATATATATATATATATATATATATATATATATATATACATACATATAGGGTTAAAATTTCGCATTAGATTTTCCAGCATAGAACGACTTAAGCATCCGGCTCTCTTCAGCTTCTGAAGAGAGCCGGATGACCAAGTCCTTCTGTGCTTGAATGTTGTACTAATTTTTCTGTACCAAAATAAATCAATGTATATATATATATATATATATATATATATATATATATAGGGTTAAAATTTCGCATTAGAGTTTTTGCAATAACATCGTGGGGTCTTCGTTCGCGCCGGACACCAACAAGCAACAAAGACAATGTTTACCTTATTCATAAAAAAGAGAATGAAAATGATAACATGAGGTCAAGCGCAAGAAGCAGGGATACAAAAGGGGTACTCATTGATCCCGGACAACACCGAAGGGGCCTGCCAATACATGACAAATGTTAATAAAATGTACTGATGATAGATCCTTGTTGATTGTGACAGCAGGATTTATATTAAAATAAGACAATCAATACAGCAAGTCCTCGAATTACGACGCTCCCGACTTACGACAACTCGTTGTTACATTACACTTACCAATATTGTAAAATATGATGAACTTTATATATATATATATATATATATATATATATATATATATATATGTATACAATAATATTTTTATAAATAAATATTAAATATTTAAATACCTAGAGACATCGATGTTTCATGCTAACGCAATCTTCAGTCAAGGAACTAATTCCCAACGGTCGGTGTGCGCGAACCCCGAACACAAATCACCATTGATTCGCAGTATATATATATACCCTCTGGATATTTGTAACAAGTTAATTATATATATATATATATATATATATATATATATATATATATATATATATATATATATATATATATATATATACATAGCATTAGATAAAATGAAAACATAAAATGAGGTGCGAATCAAATTTTATTACAATTCAGAGTTCAAGCAAAGTAATTGAAAGTCCTTAACCCATGGGTTTTCAAAGAAAATTATTCTCGTCAGAGGATCATTACCGCAGTGGAATTACAGCGAGTAAATAAAACTTTACTTTGAAAACATAAAGATAAAAATATAAAAATATAATAATAATAAACAAAATTAATAATAAAATTAATAATATAAATAAATATATGCAACACAAATTGTATCGGCCAAAAACATATATTTAAGTTGAAATACCCCATCAAGGTACGGCTAGAAATAATATTGATTAAAGTAGAATCAGGAGTCAAAATATCTACGTCAAACGTCAGATGTATTTTCACAAGTTTCGTTCGGAAGTTAAACCTTATACACACACACACACACACACACACACGCATATATATATATATATATATATATATATATATATATATATATATATATATATATATAGGAGAAATAAGAGTGATAGACATATATATAGGAGAAATAAGAGTGATAGACATATATATAGGAGAAATAAGAGTGATAGACATGTACGAATGTCCAGATTTATTTCAAACTTCGATTGTTCAATGCAAGGTACATTCTGTAATAAACTAATGTTTATTATTCTTTCCTTAAGCCAAGGCTTTTCAAAGATCGAAATCTTATCATCAGAGGAGATATGCAGATAGATAAGTTGGCCGTGGAAAAGCCAAAGTTCAAACATTTGAAAAAATACAATTAAAAATGGAGTGAAAAGAGTTTTTGTAAAAAAGTATATGGTTTGTCCAGATGGTAATTGTCCGTTGAAAGAATGTCCAATGAAAAGGAGATTTTGTAGAAAAACGAAAAGAATATTTTCGTAGAGGCAGTATGGAGAAGGTGTTCAAAATGAAGTAAATCCAATGGTGGAATGTTGAGTTAAAAACGTAGATGGAGCGCACTTAAATGGAATTGAAATGAGAGGTCTGGCCATTTAAAAATACTTCCAGGGCCATTGCAGTAGAAATAAATGACTTTGGAGGTGGAATATTTCAGCTATAATGAGATATGAACTTTAAGCCGAGAAGCGAGGCCAAAATTAGGGGATGGGTTGGAGAGGAGGGAGAGTGAGAAATGAGGGAGGGAAGTGGAAGGGTTAGTTGCTCTATCTCGTATATTGAGCTTTAACCATTTCACTATAGGTTAGCTACTAAAAGTTCACTTTTAGTTTATACTTGATTCTAGGAGAATTCTCCAACTGGAGGCAACCATGTAAGTGTTTCTTTTCAGATTCATGTAACTTGGCATCCTCTACAAAGATGTTGGATCCCTGACATATAATCATAAGAAGCAACGTCACGCATATATATTTGAGAAACTTTACAGACTTTCATGTACGCTCTCCGTAAAGTATAGTAGGGTAAACACTGTAACGAGATCGTCCTGGGTGATCGGAGTAACAGGATAGTGAATAAGAATTATAATCTAGATGGCAATGTGAGTAGAGGTCAGATGCCGTATGTGGTCACGTTTGGAATGAGCAGAGGAGGAAAGTGTAGTATCTGTGCTGACACGGCACTTTATCTTTTCTGTCCTCAGTCAGTGAAGGAGATATCCTTCCAGACTGGGAGAATTTTAAATTTGAATCTCAATCCAGAGTGCCTCTTTTGTGGAGCAGGATTTTTTCCCACATCAAATATTGACCTTGTGTCTAACTCTGCCCTAATGGGGGGGGGGGCAAGTAAATAGGGACTGTTTTTTATGATAATTTCAAGTTTCGGAGGGGGGATGGACATATAAAAAATATTGGTTGATTGTTTGAGTCATTTTGAATTGAGGTTAGGGTTTAGGGTTATGGTTAGGGATAGGGTTAGGGTTTAGGGTTAGGGATAAGAGTTGGGGTTTGGGTTAGGGTTTAGGGATAGGGTTAGGGGTTAGGGTTAGGGTTAGGGTTTAGAGTTGGGGTTAGGGTTAGGGTTTAGAGTTGGGTTAGGGTTAGGGTTTAGAGTTGGGGTTAGGGTTTAGAGTTGGGGTTAGGGTTAGGGATAGGGATAGGGTTAGGGTTAGGGTTTAAGGATAGGGTTAGGGTTAAAGTTAGGGTTAGGGTTTAGGGATAGGGTTTAGGGGTTAGGATTAGGGCTAAGGCTTAGGTTAGGGTTAGGGTTAGGGTTTCGGCTAAGGGTTTAGGGTTTTGGGTTAGGGTTAGGTGAGAAGAAAACACTTTTTAGAAATACGGTCACTAATTGAGAAAGAATCGGGGAAAACAACAAATTGAGGTTAGGTTTAGGGTTAGGGTTAGGATTAGGGTTTAGAGTTGGGTTAGGGTTTAAAGTTGGGGTTAGGGTTAGGGTTAGGGTTAGGGTTTAGGGTTAGTGTTAGGGTTAGGATTAGAGTTAGGGTTAGTGTTAGGATTTAGGGTTTAGGGTTTATGGTTAGGGTTAGGGTTAGGGTTAGGATTAGAGTTAGGGTAAGTGTTAGGATTTAGGGTTTAGGGTTTAGGGTTTAGGGTTAGGGTTAGGGTTTTGGGTTAGGGGTTATAGTTAGAGTTAGGTGACAAGAAAAACACTTTTTATAAATACGGTCACTAATTGAGAAAGAGCTAGCATCGATATCAATATAAGTAGACGTTCCGTCATTTTCTCCTTCCAGCGGGGGCTGGGGAGTTTACTGTATATATAAAGCTGAGTATGCCAAGAGAATGTCGGCATTTCGCTACATTAAAATGTAAGCTATTAAAAACCTTTTTTGTTTGTTTCGACTCTTCATTTTTGCTGAATGCGAATGCGTCTCCCAACATCTTTCGCATTTTGAGATAAGTAAAAAAAAAGGGGGCATAACGCTAAATACGTTACAATCTGAACCGCGGGTGACGTCGGGTAATCTGCTCGTCAAAGCTTAAAGAAATCAGTTCCTTACATCAAGTGGCTTCATGCCTTGTCCGGAGCGATTTCAATAAAAAGAAATCATGAATATTTTAATTTATATTGATATGAATTGAAAAATATTTTTAAAGCTATGAGTCATTTTATCACGTGCATAATATTGTCAGACATTGGTGGAAGTCTGCGCTCTAAGGGTGCTGCTGATTTATTTATTTATTTTGGCCACGGTTTGAACATTGGATGACTGGCGGCCCCGATACCACACCGGTGCATCCGTAAGTAATTTAACCAGTTGACCCGCTTACATTTTCTTGCTGTATTCTTAGGAAGTCATTGCCGCAAAATTCTTGCACCGACGGCCTGACCCGAAAGCCACAGAAAGTTCCAGGCATTGATCCTGGCAAAAGGCCAACAAATCTTGGTTCCCGGTTAATGAAGGAAACGAAGCAAATAAATAAAAAGTAGGTTGCCCCAACCATCACCACCACCACCACCACCACCACCACCCAAATAGAAAAAAGAAAGATAGAGAATGAAAAGGGAACATGAGAGAGAGAGAGAAAGAGAGAGAAAGAGAGAGAAAGGGAGAGAGAGATAAACAGCGAAAAAGAGAGAGAGAGAGTTCATAGGTTGATAGGTTTATAGATAAATGAATAAATTAACCCATCAATATACAGCTATAAAAATCTGATAGAGGAAGAGAGAGAGAGAGAGAGAGAAAGAGAAAGGATGAAAGAGAGAGAGAGAGAGAAGGAAAGAGCGAAAGAGAGAAAGAGTAAGTCCGAAAGAGAAAGAGAAAGAAAAGGAAGGAGAGAGAAAGTACGAAAGAGAAAGAGAGCGAATGAGAGAGAGAGAGAAAGAGAGAAAAAGAGCGAGAGAGAGAGAGAGAGAGAAAGAGCGAAAGAGAGAGAGAGAGAAAGAGCGAAAGAGAGAAAGAGAGAGAGAAAGAGCGAAAGAGAAAGAGAAAGAAAGAGAATTAGAGAGAAAGTACGAAAGAGAGAGAGAGAGAGCGAATGAGATAGAGAGAGAAAGAGAGAGAGAGAGAGAAAGAGATGGAAAGAGAGAAAGAGAGAGAGAAAGAGAAAGAGAGAGAGAGAGAAAGAGAAATATATATATAGAGAGAGAGAGAAAGAGAGAGAGCGATAGAGAAAGAGAAAGAGAGAGAGAAAGAGAGAGGAAGAGCGAAAGAGAGAGAGAAAGAGAAAGAGAGAGAAAGAGAGAGAGAGAAAGAGCGAAAGAGAGAGAGAGAGAGAGAGAAAGAGAGAGAGAGAGAGAGAGGGGGGGCTAGAAATAATGTGACCCGTTTTGTCATCTATTGGTATTCTGGTGATCTCCCAATGTTTGTAATAGACTATTCCGATTATTTTATTTACAGTTAGTTATATTAGTTATATTAAATAGTTAGTTATATTTAATATATTAAATTTAATATAGATAATTTAATATAGTTAAGTTAATATACTTACTTATATATTAGTTATATTATATAGTTAGTTATATTTGATATAGTTAATTTTATATTCTTAATATAGTTAATATAACGCAGTCAATTTAATATAATTAGTTATATATTAGTTATATTATATAGTTAGTTATATCTAATATAGTTAATCTAATATACTTAATATAGTTAATTTAATATAGTTGATTTAATATAATAATTTTAATATAGTTTGTTATATATTAGTTACATTATATAGTTAGTTATATCTGATATAGTTAATTTTATATTCTTAATATAGTTAATTTAATGCAGTCAATTTAATATAGTTAGTTATAAATTTGTTATATTATATAGTTAGTTATATCTAATATACTTAATTTAATATAGTTGATTTAATATAATTTCTATGTATATCTTAGTTATATTATATAGTTAGTTTTTATTTAATATAGGTAATTTAATATATTTAATATAGCTTATTTTATATTGTTAATGTAATGTATTTAATTTAATATATATATATATATATATATATTTATTTTTACATACAGATTTTAATCAGACATGGACCAGTGGTTTCTGACAAGAAACGGGTTTAATTCTCGATTCCGTCTTCTTCAGCATAGTAATAAGAGAAAGAAACACGTGAGAAACAACTTATACATAAATAAATATTTGTTATTGTTCACAGTTGTTTGTGTGTGTGTTCAATTCACTCTAAAAAAGGCAACTTAGGGTTAGGGTTAGGGTTGGTGTTAGGGTTGGTGTTAGGGTTAGAGTTAGGATTAATATTAGGGTTAGGGTTAATTCTATAATTATTTATTCATAATTTTTATTTTTATTTTATTTAAAAAAATGTAGTTCACCATCTCTCTCACCCTCTCTTTGTGCCATGTGGCGTCATTGTTTCGTTTACACCTCATGTCATGCATACAGAAAACAAAGTTGTCGTCATAATTAGAAAAAACACATTCAATTCACAAATTGTATTTATACCTTGGTGGCTGCTTGCTACAGGATTCACTCCTAAACTTATTTTTTTATCATAGTTTACCGCAAAAAAGGCAGGTTGCCACTGTAGACGTAAGGGGCTGCTGAGAATTTCTGGTTACCTTTCAAACACAACGCAGACAGAGAACGATTCAACTCGTGAAAACAATGATCATGATTAATTAAAAACACGTACTTTACTCAATAATCTCTATTTATATGAAGTTAAGCATGTGTATATATTCCTATGTTTCCATGTACATGATTCAATCCTCAACTAATTAACCGATCATTATGGATTTTGGGACAGAACTGTTACGCCTTAAGGGTTGTAATGTTAGCTATATTTAGTTGAATTTAGTTTTATACAAAAATGGTTAAAAACGGAATAGAATCCCTTTGGAATGCAGCATGTAAGTGTAAGGGTGGGTAATGTGGGTTATATTTAGTTTGTAGATGCATTGTTTTGATGAATTGTTTCAGATAAATTGTTGTAGATGAATTGTTGTAGATTAATTGTTGTAGATAAATTGTTGTAAATAAATTATTGTTGATGAATTGTTTCAGATGAATTGTTGTAGATGAATTGTTGTAGATGAATTGTTGTAAATAAATTGTTGTTGATAGATTGTTGTAGATGAATTGTTGTAGATGAATTGTTGTAGATGAATTGTTTTAGAGGAATTGTTGTAAATAAATTGTTGTAGATGAATTGTTGTAGATGAATTGTTGTAAATAAATTGCTGTTGATAGATTGTTCTAGATGAATTGTTTCAGATGAATTGTTGTAGATGAATTGTTGTAAATAAATTGTTGTAGCTGAATTGTTTCAGATGAATTGTTGTAGATAAATTATTGTAGATGAATTGTTGTAGATGAATTGTTTTGATGAATTGTTTTAAGTAAATTGTTGTACATGAATTGTTGTAGATTAACTGTTCTAGATAAATTGTAAATAAATTATTGTTGATGAATTGTTTCAGATGAATTGTTGTAGATAGATTATTGTAGATGAATTGTTGTAGATGAATTGTTTTGATGAATTGTTTTAGATAAATTGTTGTAGATGAATTGTTGTAGATTAATTGTTGTAGATGAATTGTTTTAGAGGAATTGTTGTAAATAAATTGTTGTAGATGAATTGTTGTAGATGAATTGTTGTAAATAAATTGCTGTTGATAGATTGTTCTAGATGAATTGTTTCAGATGAATTGTTGTAGATGAATTGTTGTAAATAAATTGTTGTAGCTGAATTGTTTCAGATGAATTGTTGTAGATAAATTATTGTAGATGAATTGTTGTAGATGAATTGTTTTGATGAATTGTTTTAAGTAAATTGTTGTACATGAATTGTTGTAGATTAACTGTTCTAGATAAATTGTAAATAAATTATTGTTGATGAATTGTTTCAGATGAATTGTTGTAGATAGATTATTGTAGATGAATTGTTGTAGATGAATTGTTTTGATGAATTGTTTTAGATAAATTGTTGTAGATGAATTGTTGTAGATTAATTGTTGTAGATAAATTGTTGTAAATAAATTATTGTTGATGAATTGTTTCAGATGAATTGTTGTAGATGAATTGTTTTGATGAATTGTTGTAGATGAATTGTTTTGATGAATTGTTGTAAATAAATTATTGTTGATTAATTGTTTCAGATGAATTGTTGTAGAGTAATTGTTATAGATGAATTGTTGTAAATGAATTGTTGTTGATAGATTGTTGTAGATGAATTGTTGTAGATGAATTGCTGTAGATGAATTGCTGTAGATGGCTTCGTTTGACATCGCTGATGAAATCGACATACATCTTAATAAGGTATTGTGATATTTACAATTATTTCTTAAGGCTACGCAATTCTTTTCTTTTTCTTTTTTGTGTTTTCTTTATAATAACGTCTTTTTTTTGTTTTGTCGTGTTTCATTAATTTCTTGGAATTGAGATGATGAAGTTGAGCCAAGATAAAACGCTTTCTTGGACAGTTGCTTCCATTTTGGGTTTGAGCCGAAAATTTGAACTGTCCATGTCGATGATCAAAAGA
Source organism: Sepiola atlantica (assembly GCA_963556195.1). NCBI lineage: Eukaryota > Metazoa > Mollusca > Cephalopoda > Sepiida > Sepiolidae > Sepiola > Sepiola atlantica. Next base: position 52,921,729 of record OY744549.1, on the reverse strand, counting down.
AGATTTTTGATCTATCGATGTGCTTATTTATTTTAGAGTGATCTTTGCAGTTAAATCATTATCTTCATCGCATTATATATGTACATAGTATATATATATATATATATATATATATATATATATATATATATATATATATATATATATATATATATATATATAATAATGGTAATAATCCAGGTAAAAAATATCCACAGGGTGGTAATCCAGATAATTTTAACCGAGTTTATAAAAAGTGCTCAATATCAAAATAGAGCTTTATATATGATAATTTTATTTACACAGACATGTACAAAATCTGCGACACTGGCATGTCGATGTTATTGATCATATTTGGAGAGAAATTCTCTCCAAATATGATCTAAGGTTAAGATCGAATTCTAACTCTGCCTGATGAGATCTCAGTTTATAGTAACTGTTGATCGATAACATCGACATGCCAGTGTCGAAGATTTTGTACATGTCTGTGTAAATAAAATCATATATATATATATATATATATATATATATATATATATATATATATATATATAATTATTAAAATTGAAAATGGAAGCCTTAACAATTCAAGATTAATTTATATTTTTTTTTTACTTAAATCTTATTAATTTCGGAATAATATTCCATCATCAGACTTAACCCTAATTGTGTCATTTTTTCAAAATAAAAACAAAATTAAACAATTTTCTTTTTTTATATAATGTCCTTGTAATTAGTGTTATTCGCGGTGATGTTCTTGCCGGTTATAAATTCAAATCCTGGTTGTCGAACGAACACGCATTCTCACGCTCGAAGTTTAGAAAGATAGGTCGTTCATTTAAAACATTGGTTGGTTAGAATTATTAAAATTGAAAATATAAGCCATTTTTTTTTATTACTTCAATCTTATTAATTTTGGAATGATATATCATCATCAGAGTTGTGTCATATTTTCAAAAAATAAAAATAAACAAACTTTTTCTTGTTTTTTGATATAATGTCCTTGCAAAGGGTGTTATCCGCGGTGATGTTCTCGGCGGCTATATATATATATATATATATATATATATATATATATATATATATATATATATATATAGTCTAAAGAAGCTTTGAGTCATTTAAAAAAGAAAAGAAAAGTAAAATGCAGTTTAAATTCCCAGACAAACTAACTAAATCCAAGATATTGCAGACTTAACATTCGTTGAAAATTAATAACTGAAAAAATATAAGTAAAAAAAAAAAAAAAAAAAAAAAAAAAAATGGGGGTTAATTATCTAAGAGTGAAACAAACACAGGAGACTTTAAGCGTCTAATATTAACACGGGGATCATCAGCTGTTTACCATGTAACTGTTTCGGAGATTTAAAAACAGGACAGTTATAATATTCATGGCTCTCCAATGGTACTGATTATACGACCATTTCCCCAATAATCAAGTGTCGAAATAATTCAGCTTAAAATACCACTAATATGTACATAAATAAATAATAATAATGATAAAATAATAATAATAATATATTACCCTTAAGACTACCGTATGATATAGTAATTTGCATATCAAATAACATTAATTATAACAATAATAAAAAAATAAAAAATAATAATAATACTATCTAAACACTACATCCAAGAACCATTCTGCAATATGGTAGCTAGCAATAAAATTATATAGGAATAAAAGTTGCATTAATTGTGTATTTATCCAGCTGGATAAATACACAATATATATATATATATATATATATATATATATATATATATATATATATATATATATATTGTGTATTTATCCAGCATTCTTTCATTTGAGCAAACATTGTTAAACGTGACAGAATTTCTGCTTGATTATACCTTTTTTACTCCTTCATGTTTTTCTAATATTTTTTTGTGTCAAAATTAGAAAAAGGTTAGTTAGTGTTCCATAAGACTTCGAATAAAAGTTTGACAAAATGTTGATCAAAACGAAGTGAATTAAAAAAAAATTAACTCCTTCCCAAAATATTAGAAAAAACAATGTTATCTATAAGTTCAAATGTGCTTTGGGAGAATGCAACTCCTATAATAATAATAATAATAATAATAATAATAATAATAATAATAATAATAATAATAATAATAATAATAATAATAATAATAATAACGCTCATAGCTACATTGGTTTCACTTCCACTACCATTTCACGTAGAGTCACCATGCACCTGGTAAACTCCAGTTCAATTTAGCAGCATTTAATAAAGCACAAGACCGAAAACACTCGAGGATATGACTCATCAGTGTGGCTATATACAGCTGATTCGCCGACCGTGCAACACGACTCTCTTCTCATCTCAGTCAGCAGTGAATCATAAAATATCTGCGTGAATGAGAAAAAACTATCACATTTCTTTTAAAGATATACATTGTAAGTATATATATATTATGTCTCGACATCTATCTATCTATCTATATATTCAATTTATTTCTTTTGTACTGGCTGGCATCCATTCTGAGACAATTTTTATCGTAACACGCAATAAATGAAACTATAATTGTTTCAGGTTGCCAAAAAGATCAAAGATAAACGAACCGCATAACGATCCCCCATTTCCTATCTCTTACACGCGACGGTATGAATACAAACTGAAACGCACATTTTAATTATATATATATATATATATATATATATATATATATATATATATATATATATAAAGATAGGAGAAATAAGAGTGATAAACATGTACCAATGTCCAGATTTATTTCAAACTTCGATTGTTCAATGCAAGGTATATTCTGTAATAAACTAATGTTTATTGTTCTTTCCTTAAGCCATATCAATTCCATATAAGTGCGCTCCATCTACGGTTTGAACTCAACATTCCACCATTGGATTTACTTCATTTTGAACACCTTCTCCATACTGCCTCTACGAAAATATTCTTTTCGTCTTCTACAAAATCTCTTTTTCATTGTACATCCTTTCAACGGACAATTACCATCTGGACAAACCATATACCTTTTTACAAAAACTCTTTTCACTCCATTTTTAATCATATTTTTTCAAATGTTTGAACTTTGGCTTTTCCACAGCCAACTTATCTATCTGCATATCTCCTCTGATGATAAGATTTCGATCTTTGAAAAGCCTTGGCTTAAGGAAAGAATAATAAATATTAGTTTATTACAGAATGTACCTTGCATTGAACAATCGAAGTTTGAAATAAATCTGGACATTCGTACATGTTTATCACTCTTATTTCTCCTATCTTTATAGTTGCTCTATCTCGTATATTGAGCTTAAACCATTTCACTATAGGTTTTATCTACTAAACGTTTACTTTTAGTTTATATATATATATATATATATATATATATATATATATATATATATATATATATATATATATATATATATATATATAAGTAGAGAACTAAAAGCGAACTTTTAGGAAAGGTAAAACCTATTGTGAAAAGTATACAGCTCAATATACCGGATAGAGCAGATAGATAGATAGAAGGATGAAAAGGAATTAGAAAAGCGACGGAGGCAGATCTTTTTTCAATTCAGTTGCTCAATGCAAGGTATATTCCACAAAAAAGCAATTTATTTAATTAATTTTTTCCTTAAGCCAGGCTTTTCAAAGATCAAAATCTTATCACCAGAGGAAATTGTTGGGATAGATAAGTTGGCGAAAAGCCAAGATTTAAAATCTGAAAAAGAAAAACAAAGACTGTGGGGGAAAAACAAGGCGAACAGCTGCCCGAATGCAAGCAAGTGTCCGATTGTAAAAAAATCCGGTGTCAAAAAGTCCAGCAGAGAAAGTGGTTTGTAGGTAGGTAGGTCGTTAGAAGGCACGAGAAATAGATTGAGAGGTTTCAAAGTTAAACTCCAAAAGCCAACGCCTTCAGGTGCAGCCAAAATAGATACAATCCAGAGAGTAAAAAGTCCAATAGAGGGTTTGTTCGTGGATGCAGCAACGTCGCTTTTCTAATTCCTTTTCATCGTTCTACTTTCTACTTTCTTCTCTCTCTCTCTCTCTCTCTCTCTCTCTCCCTCTCTCTCTCTCTCTCTCTCTCTCTA
>OY744549.1:52907687-52915187 GCA_963556195.1 Sepiola atlantica | reverse complement strand
GGTTAGGGTATGGGTTTAAAGTTAGGTTTAGGGTTAGGGTTAGGGTTAGGTTTTATGGTTAGTGTTAGGGTTAGGGTTAAGGGTTAGGGTTAGTGTTAGAGTTGGGTTTAGGGTTAGGGTTAGGTTTTAGGGTTAGGGTAACCTAACCCTAACCCTAAAACCCTAAAACTAACCATAAAACCTAACCCTGTATATCATCGAAAGTGCTCAAGTTTTTAGGATAAATAAATAATTTATTTAAACAAAATAAAAATGCGTTGTCCAGTTTTTTCTAAATATTTTTTTCAAAATATTCTCCTTATTATTGCCATTTCATCAACGGTTCCAAGTTTTACTTTTCATTCTACCCTATTCACGTAACGGCGTGCTACACACACACACCAATTAATCATTAATCGTCGATAACATCAAGACGAATTTCAACTTGACTGCGATAAATATGTCTCAATCAAGAAGGATTAAACGAAAAAAGAAGAAAGAAAAACAAATATGCTTATACTTTTGACAAAGGTGTATATCACCGATAGTGCTCAAGTTTTTAAGATAAATAAATAATTTATTTGTAAAAACAAAGAAATGCGTTGTCCACGTTTTTCTAAATATTTTTTTCAAAATATTCTCCTTATTATTGCCATTTCATCAACGTTTCCAAGTGTGACTTTTCATTCTATACATATATATATATATATATATATATATATGTGTGTGTGTGTGTGTGTATGTATAGTTCGGCAGCAAGTCATTTTTATGCAAGCGTATTTAGGGACCAAGGAGTTCTCTTCTTCACTATCTTTCTTGTCAATTTCTCGACGCGGCGAGCGATATTTCGGTTTTCGGGTGTTAACCGGTGGAGTATGGCACCTAGCGTTGTGTCGTGGGCCATTACTCAAGCGCTTTCGATCTCCCAACCGTCTTCAGGAGGCTGTGTCTTATTGATACTAAGAGCCGTATTTATAGTTTTATTATTAGTTATATATCTATTAATTTACACATGTATAAATAAATCAAGATATATATATATATATCAATATATATATATTTATTTATTTATTTTATTTTATTTATTTTTGTTGTTATTTTTATTATTATTATTATTATTATTATTATTATTATTATTATTATTATTATTATTTATTGTTAAAAACTGATAGAGAGTTAGTACCAGTGGTGAATGCTATTTTATTAATTGTGGGTTGTAATTTTTTAATGTGTAGAGCTTCGAAGATTTTTAGTCTGTTGGTGCAGTTGTTTTTATGTATGATCTATATGTATGTTTTCATGTATGATTTATATATTAGTTGTTAATATTTGTCTTAGTTCGGTTGATTTTATGCTTTTTGTGTGGTAATGTGTCACTGGATGGCACTAGTGTCATTTAAGTGATGTGTAAGGCATCGGGAGAGGGTTGTAGTTGTATGGCCAATATAAGTACTGTGTTTGTCTGTTTGGGTCTTGGGAGAACATTCCTCGAATGGGCATTGGAACAAATACACTACGTATGTTTGGTTTAGAGGGGGTAGAAGTGTTATTATTTTTTATTATTAAGTTAGAGGTTTTGAATTTTGTGTAGTAAATTATTAGTTTTATTTTTTGTTGTTGGTCAGTGGGTTTAGTGTGTCGGTTTATTATGTTAGTTATAGCTTTTTCGTCGAGTTTGTAGTTAGAATGCATTTGGTTTTTATAGTACAAGGAAAGAGTGTAATTTTTTATATATTATACATTTAAAGCGACTTCCTCTGATGATAAGATTTTGATCTTTGAAAAGCCTGGCTTAAGGAAAATTTAACTTGAATAAATTGCCTTTTTGCGGAATATACCTTTGAACTTTTGAATTGAATTTTGATTTGGCTTTTGCTTTCTCTAATTCCTTTCCATTCTCCTTCATTATTATACATTTATATATATATATATATATATATATATATATACATATATATATATATATATCCATATATATATATATATATATATATATATATATATATATATATATATATATATATATATATATATATATATTAGACAGACAAGCCGCTAATGTTAATGATAAATAAATCAATCAAAATAATACAAAAAGTCCAATCAAAGTTCCGAAATCCCGACATGTGCAACCCAAGTCAAATCCAAATTCGTTGTTTAATTAGAAAACCCGTGGACACATTTCGCGACTGGATAACTTTGCCGGCCCCTTCAATTTCACGTATTTGGACTGCTGTTTGTATCTTGGAGTAATGTCCTTCCTGATTATACTTCTCAACTTGTATGACCTGGATGGACTGTATGGATTCAACAAAAGTATGTTTTTGGATTGATATGTTTGATGTTATGTATTTTTATGTATTTGTGTATATAATTTTATATATTTTCAAAGCGTAATTTTATTGCCGGTAGTAGCAAAACTGCGGTAATGGTCCTCTGAAGAGAAGAATTATCTTTGAAAACTCATGAGCTAAGGACTTAAGGATGCTTTGCATGAACTTTGAATTCTAATAAAATTTGATTGACACCTTATTTTATTACTTCATTTTATATTATAATATTAATGCTCTATCCAGTATATTGAGCTTCAGTTTTTTATCCGGATGTTTCACTAATTATAAGATATTAGTTGACGCTTATATCTTTTGTTGGATTGCTTCATATATATATATATATATATATATATATATATATATATATATATATATATATATATATATGTATATATATATATATATATATATATATATATATATATATATATATATATATATATATATATATATATATATATATATATGCATTGATTGGGTAATTTGTCTGAAAGTTTACTATTGCCGATGAAGGAACTTAAGAACAATTAACTATATATATATATATAGTTAATTGTTCTTAAGTTCCTTCATCGGCAATAGTAAACTTTCAGACAAATTACCCAATCAATGCAAATCAGTTTCGATCGTATAATCTTGTCTTGTACTGCATGAAAACTTAGAGGTCAGAGGTCAGGAAGATGAGTGCTGCTGTCACTACTCGCGAAAATCGGACCAGGCACGCGATTTTGATCGGGCTCAAGATATGCCAACACGTGAACTAAGACAATTAGAAAGAAATCACAACACACAGTGATTGTTACGCCATATATATATATATATATATATATATATATATATATATATATATATATATATATATATATATATATATATATATAGATCTGTATGGCTAGGTTTCCTTCCTCTTATCTAATTAGTTTTCTGGTACCTAAGGTACTTAAGCTTTATTTTTTATTCATTTTTTAATGCAACTTTGATTCCTATATAATTTTATTGCTAGGTACCATATTGCAGAATGGTTCTTGGATGTAGCGTTTAGATAGTATTATTGTTATTATTATTTTTATATATTTTTTTATTTTCTTATTTTTTATTTTATTTTTTATTTTTTTATTATTGTTATAATTAATGTCATTTGATATGCAAATTACTATATCATACGGTAGTCTTAAGGGTAATATATTATTATTATTTTATCATTATTATTATTTATTTATGTATATATTAGTGATATTTTAAGCTGAATTATTTCGACATTTGATTATTGGGGAAATGGTCGTATAATCAGTACCATTGGAGAGCCATGAATATTATAACTGTCCTGTTTTTAAATCTCCGAAACAGTTACATGGTAAACAGCTGATCATCCCCGTGTTAATATTAGACGCTTAAGGTCTCCTGTTTTTGTTTCACTCTTAGATAATTAACCCTCCCCTTTCCCCCCCTTTTAAAAAAAAATTTTTTTTTACTTATATTTTTTCATTTATTAATTTTCCAACGAATGTTAAGTCTGCCATATCTTGGATTTAGTAAGTTTGTCTGGGAATTTAAACTGCATTTTACATTTTTTTTAAAATTTTTATTTTTTTTTATTTTTTATTTTTAATGCCTCAAAGCTTCTTTAGACTATATATATATATTTGAAATTCACACATTAGAAGCGTTGGCGAAATGCCAAAGATAAAGAATATTTTTTTATAAAATATTTAGAAAACCTTCACAACGCAGATTATTGTTTTTAAAAATAAATTATTTATTTATCTTAAAAACATTTTTTTTTTTGAACTTGAGCGCATTCGGTAATAATATCACCATCTTCAGAAAAATAAGCATATTTTTTCCTTTTTTTCTTCATTTCTTTCCCCCCTCCCGACTGAGACAAGCAGTAAGGATGAATTCGTCTCGATGTTATGGACGAAATGTTTATAAGTCGTGTGTTATCACGTGGTACGTGGAAAGTTATTTGAAAATTCACACATGAGAAGCGTTGGCGAAATGGCAAAGATAAAGAATATGTTTTTATAAAATATTTAGAAAACCTTCACAACGCAGATTATTGTTTTTAAAAATAAATTATTTATTTATCTTAAAAACATTTTTTTTTTTGAACTTGAGCGCTTTCGGTAATAATATCACCATCTTCAGAAGAATAAGCATATATATATATATATATATATATATATATATATATATATATTGTGTGTATTTAGGCAGCATATTTTCATTTAGGCAAACATTATTAAATAACACGGAGTGGTTTTGTTTGATGCGACTTTTTTGTTTTTTTTTCAATTTTCCGAATTGTCCATCTAATGTTTCGGTCAAATTGATGTAAATATGATCCATGGTTTTCTTGTTCCATTCTTTTTTCTTTTTTGCAAGTACTTTCGATTTGAATCGTCAAATCATCTTCAGGCGGTATTAGTTTTAGTGTCTTTACAAATTATGACTTTACTGTTGTGCTCATTTTTGAATTATAACGGCAAGTAGTTTATAACTTGAAAAAGCGTCTGTAAAGTTGAAATGTACATGAGAGCGTGATGGCGTTCTACACATATGAGAGATTTAAAGTTTGACTGTTTAACTAATACCGCCTGAAGATGATTTGACGATTCAAATCGAAAGTACTTGCAAAAAAGAAAAAAGAATGGAACAAGAAAGCCATGGATTATATTTACATCAATTTGACCGAAACATTAGATGGACAATTAGGAAAATTGAAAAAATAAACAAATGTCGAATCAAACAAAACCACTCCGTGTTATTTAATAATGTTTGCATATATATATATATATATATATATATATATATATACAGGGCGTCTCAAAAAAATGTACTCACTCTTAGAATGACGAGAAAACCTTTATTTACCTTGGTGCGCGTTATCAGCTTTGTTTGAACAATAATGGTCATCAGTTTGAACATTTGCGAACATGATTCTTCAATTACATCTGTCTCATGTATTCGATGCTATTTCATTTCACTCTATGTTCATAAATAAAAGTTTTCTCGTCATTCTACGAGTGAGTACATTTTTTGAGACACCCTGTATATATATATATATATATATATATATATATATATATGTTAGAAAGGAAGGATGGGAGTAATCCGACGTAATGGAAAATGAAAAAGGAAAAACCAAAAGATTATTTGTCATATATTCATCAACGTTTCGTCTTTATTTGTAAGACTTCCTCAGGATGATAATTTTAAGAAAACTTCTCTCAGCCCGGAGCTTGGTCCAGTGCTGCCAGCAGCCACGGCTACTACTTTTTCTCATCGACCCATCATGTCTACCCAATATTTCGATGTACTTGCATGACATTTTTCTTAAAATTATCATCCTGAGGAAGTCTTATAAATAAAGACGAAATGTTGATGAATATATAAAAACTAATCTCTTGGTTTTTCCTTTTTAATTTCCCATATATATATATATATATATATATATATATATATATATATATATATATATATATATATATATATATATATATATATATTTATGTGTGTGTGTGTATCTCTAGAAAGCCACTATCCGCCCATGCATGGAGTATTGTGGCCACATCTGGGCTGGGGCACCATCCACTAGTCTCTCTCTCTTAGACAAGGCCCAAAAAAGAGTTGTCAACTGGATAGGTCCTCACTATCCACCTAGCTCCAGCCCCTGTCCCATCGCCGCAATGTTGCTTCCTTTGTGCCTGTTTTACAAGTACTTCAATGGATTGTGCTCCGATGAACTTGCTACTCTGGTGCCCCCACGACGTAAATTCAGTAGACCAACCCGACAATCTGCCAAATCCCATCTATTCACTGTGGAGGTCCCCAGATGCCGAAGAGCTTTCTACTTGAAAAGCTTCTTTCCTCGTGCTGCTGGACTCTGGAACTTCCTCCCTGCTCCCTGCTTTCCTGGCGTTACTGACATGCAGAAATTTAAAACTAATGTAAACAAACATCTCGCTGTGCAGCTCCCAATTTAAGTTGACCCCCTCCAAAGAAACCTCTCACCCTTTTTCTCAGTAGCCTTTCACGTCTACAATGGCAGCCTGCCTTGTTTGGTGTGAACTATGTTATATATATATATATATATATATATATATATATATATATATATATATATATATATATATATATGCGAACGTTGTTAAAAATAACAGAATTCGTCTGTTTAATTATACCTTTTTCATTTTTTCAATTTCTATGATGGTCTTTTTCTATTAAAATCAAAACAATTAATAAATGTCCCATACGTTTCACGAACGTTTTCGATTGTTCGTCGAATTATTCTCAGTATGTATATGTATCATCTTCAGGTATCAAAAGCAATTGTAACAAAGAAAAACAAAAAGCAACCCCAAAATCGTGTAGTGAAAAACAACTACCCAACCCGAAAGTCCTTAGAAAGAATCAATGTTATTTTTAAGTTTAAATGCTCTTTGGGAGAAATGTAACTTTCATAATAATAATAAAGCTAATTGCTACATTGGTTTTACAAGCACTACCCTATCCCGCCGGCTCACCATGCATCTTGTAAACTCTAGCTCAGCTTACCAACATCTATTGTTTTAAATGTTTATATATATATATATATATATATATATATATATATATATATATATATATATATATATATGAAGCAATCCAACAAAAGATATAAGCGTCAACTAATATCTTATAATTAGTGAAACATGTGCAACTCCAATCAAATCCAAATTTGGATTTGATTGGAGTTGCACATGTTGGGATCTCGGAACTTTGATTGGACTTTTTGTATTATTTTGATTGATTTATTTATCATTAACATTGAATATGGACACATTTCGCGACTGGATAACTTTGCCGGCCCCTTCAATTTCACATATTTGGACTGCTATTTGTATCTTGGAGTAATGTCCTTCCTGATTATGCTTCTCAACTTGTATGACCTGGATGGACTGTATGGATTCAACAAAAGTATGTTTTTGGATTGATATGTTTGATGTTATGTATTTTTATATATTTGTGTATATAATTTTATATATTTTCAAAGCGTAATTTTATTGCCTGTAGTAGTATAACTGCGGTAATGGTCCTCTGAAGAGAAGAATTATCTTTGAAAACTCATGAGCTAAGGACTTAAGGATGCTTTGCATGAACTTTGAATTCTAATAAAATTTGATTGACACCTTATTTTATTACTTCA
>OY744549.1:52897687-52902687 GCA_963556195.1 Sepiola atlantica | reverse complement strand
TCAGACAAAAATAGTAAGACGATTATCTAAATAAATAAATGACGAAAATAAAGAAGAAGAATAACACTAAAGTAATATTAGCAGCAGTTGCGTGGGAAGAGAGTAAGACAATGATGCAAATAAATAAATTACGTAAATAAAGATAAACATGAAAATATTAAAGTAGTATAAGTACTATCGGAGGAGAGTAAGACAATGATATAGATAAATAAATGACGTGAATAAAGAAGAACATGAAAATACTAATGTAGTATTAGTACCGTGGGAGGAGAGTAAGACAATTATGTAAATAAATAAATGACGTGAATAAAGAAGAGCATGAAAATACTAATGTAGTATTAGTACCGTGGGAAGAGAGTAAGACAATTATGTAAATAAATAAATGACGTAAATAAAAAAGAACATGAAAATACTAATGTGGTATTAGTACAGTGGGAGGAGAGTAAGACGATGATGTAAATAAATAAAAGACGTAAATAAAGAAGAATATGAAATTACTACAGTAGTATTAGTACCGTGGGAGGTGAGTAAGACAATGATGTAAATAAATAAATGACGTAAATAAAGAAGAACATTAAAATACTAAAGTAGTATTAGTACCGTGGGAGGAGAGTAAGACAATAATGTAAATAAATAAATGACATAAATAAAGAAGAACATGCTAATATTAAAGTAGTATTAGTACCGCGAGAGGCGAGTAAGACAATGATGTAGATAAATAAATGACGTAAATTAAGAAGAAAATGACGAACATGAACATACTCAAGCAGTAGTTAGAGATGCTGTTTAGAGCACTGAATCTACACAACACAGTAGAGTGTACTAATGTTGACACAACAGTATAATAATACTCAACTTTGTTTGTTTGCACATTGAATGTTTAAGATGGTAGAAGGACGAGAGGGAAATCAAGCAGGCTAGTTGTAAGAGAAGAATACAGGCGTAAGAGTTGTAGTAGCAGCCACAGCGTAAAAGAAGGAGAGTAAGAGAATTACGTGTAGTAATGTAGACCCAACTGATCTACTAGTATGATATTAAAAACACATTGATGATTCTGCTTACTTGGTTGCTTGTTTGCAGTTTGAATGTTTAATAGCGTTAAAGTGCTACGGACAGTTTTTCTGTGGTGGGTTTGAGTTACGCTGGGTAATGATTCACGCTGGATGAAAACGTCCAGAAATCTTAGTTGCAGCTCAGTGCACTGTGAATACATTGAAGGCCGTGAGAAGTTAGGGTTCGGGTTAGGGTTAAGGTTAGGGTAAGTGTTAGTGGTTAGGGTTAGGATTAGGGTTAGGGTAAGGGTTAGGGTTAGAGTTAGGGTTAGTTGTTAGGGTTAGTGGTTAGGGTTAGTAGTTAGGGTGAGGGTTAGTTGTTAGAGGTAAGGGTTAGTTGTAAGGGTTAGGGTTAGTGGTTAGAGTTAGGGTTAGGGTTATTGGTTATTGGTTAGTGGTTATGGTTAGGGTTAGTGTTTAGGGTTAGGGTTAGGGTTAGGGTTAGGGTTTGTGGCTAGTGGTTAAGTTTAGGGTTAGTGGTTAGGATAAGGGTTAGTGGTTAGGGTTAGTTGTTAGGGTTAGGGTTAGGGTAAGGATTAGTGGTTAGTGGTTATGGTTATGGTTGGTGGTTCGTGTTAGGATTAGGGTTAGTTGTTAGGGTTAGGGTTAGTGGTTAGTGGTTATAGTTAGGGTTAGGTTTAGTGGCTAGTGTTAGGGTTAGTTGTTAGGGTTAGGGTTAGGTTTAGTGGTTAGTGTTAGGGTTGGTGTTAGGGTTAGTTGTTAGGGGTAGGGTCAGGGTTATTCGTTAGGGTTAGTAGTTAGGGTTAGGGTTAGGGTTAGTGGTTAGGGTTAGTAGTTAGGGTTAGAGTTTGGGTCAGTGGTTAGGGTCAGGGTTAGGGTTCTGGTTAGATACTGTCTGGAGAATTACAACAGACTTGTGGAAGTAGTGGCTAGCTAGACGGATAATAGTAGACGTTCTGACTGGGTACACACAACGAGATTCGCGATAAGCTGCGTAGATGGTGTGGCAAGATCCAGGAAAGGACACGAGGGACTTTTGTCGTAGAGATGGACGCTTAAATTCAGATTCAATCAAGATGACTATAATGAGTTGCTGTCCACTGTTGTCAAGCTGAGACAGGGTAGCTGCGTGAAGCCTACGCAGCTGACAGCAGGACTAAATTCTGTGTCACACATCTGGAAAACACAACCAAAAAGTGGCTGTGAGACTTTCCACGACGCCACGCCCCTAAAATCTAGCTACGGACTCGCTTGATTGCAACGCTATGGACTATCATGTGTGGGGCGCAGTTGAGAAAGACGCAAAGCGTGTCTACACGAAGGACCAGCAATTTGCCATCATCAAACTTGTGTGCGGGCGTCTCTCTCAAAAGACACTCTTGAGGCCGTGTGCTTCCGGTTCCGGTGCCGCTTGAAAACTCTGTGTATTTTTTTTTTCAGTGAGCTGTATCTGGCAAAAGTTCCTCTGAGTGATATACTTCGAATTTTGAGAATAGATGTTCTTCTTCTTCTTCTTCTTCTTCTTCTTCTTCTTCTTCTTCTTCTTCTTCTTCTTCTTCTTCTTTTTATTATTATTATTATTATTATTATTATTATTATTATTGTAATTTTTATTTTTATTATTATTATTATTATTATTATCATTATTATTACTTATTATAATTATAATTATTATTATGATGATGATTATTATTACTATTATTATTATTGTTGTTATTATTATTATTATTATTATTATTATTTGTAGTAGTATTAGTAGTATTAGTATTATTATCATTAATACTATTATTAGTATTATTATTTGTATTATTATTATCATTATTATTATTATTATTATTTATTATTATTATTATGATGATGATTATTACTATTAGTATTTTTATTAGTTGTAGTAGTAATAGTATTATTATTATTATTAGTAGTAGTAGTAGTATTATTATTATAATAATTATTATTATTAGTATTATTATTATAATTATTATTATTATTAGTATTATTATTATTATTAGTATTGTTATTATTATTATTATTAGTAGTAGTAGTAGTAGTAGTAATATTTTTATTATTATTATTATTATATTTATTATTATCATTATCATTATTATATTTATTATTACAATTATTATTATCATTATTATTATTTTTTTATTTATTATTATTCTTATTTTTTTATTTGTTATTATTATTATTATTATTATTATTATTATTATTATTATTATTATTATTATTATTATTTTTATTATTATTATTATTTATTATTATTATTATGATGATGATGATTATTACTATTAGTATTTTTATTAGTTGTAGTAGTAATAGTCATTATTATTATTATTGCTATTATTATTAGTATTATTATTATTATTAGTAGTAGTAGTAGTAGTAGTAGTAATATTTTTATTATTATTATTATTATTATTATATGTATTATTATCATTATCATTATTATATTTATTTTTATCATTATTATTATCATTATTATTATTATTATATTTATTATTATTCTTATTTTTTATTTGTTATTATTATTATTATTATTATTTACTCACTAGGAATTATCACACTGGTCATCGTCAGTGATCACCCACTGCCGACAACCTGTGGTATTCCCTGGAGTCTGAGTGACAACAAGTCTCCTCAGACTTCCAGTATGCTCCACCTCTTTTCGTTCATCACCGCTGATGACCTTGCGGTAATCGCAACAGCCACTTACCAACGATTTCCCGCTGATAAGGGCCATTGGTCCCCTCTGGGGCTCGAGTGGCAACAAGCCTCCCCAAGGTCCCAGAGCTGTCCGCGCTCTTCCAGTGGAGGTCTGGTTTGCGCTTTCCCTCCTCGACCCTCTGTCCATAATTTTCGTGGCGTTAGCCTATGCTTGCGTCTCTCTCGTGCGGTTGTATTTTCCCCGGTTCTGTTGTCTTGTGCTTCCATGTGTTTGTTCTCCATTCGTTGCTTATGTGGGTTGGTTTCCGCATTCGAGGAGGAGGAGGAGGAGGAGGAGGATCATCATCATCATCATCATCATCATCATCATCATCATCATCATCATCATCATCATCATCATCATCATCATCATCATCATTCGTAAACCGTGTCGAATTTGTTGCGAACATCCTGTTCTAATGTAGACCCTACGACTAACTCCCGACTCGCATAATAGTAAACCTCTGATAATTTTGCACGCTTGGTTGCACACGCATATTGCAGTAATGTGTGTTTGTAGTGTCATTGTTGACAGTATGTCTGCCGTGTGCTTAACTTATTTAGCTACAGTGATTTTTGACAAATTTCAAATGCGATTTATGCGAACAAAGTTCGTGGCAGCCATTGCTTTGTGCTTGGCGGGAAGAAAAATATCAAACGGTTTCTTTCAAGTCAGTAAGTGTCCGCCGAATTACTTTTCATCATCGCGTACGCAAATGTGTGTATACATAACTGCGTTATTATTCGTTCAGATATAAAACCTGTTTATTTATTGGTTCATGTTCATGGGTCTTTTAAAGTTTGAATCTCGAAGATGAAAGCCGGAAGGCGAGAGAGCAGCGTTGTTAATGCGCAATATATAGATAACAGCGTATCTGTTGAATCGTATTAAGAGCCGTAGTGAAATCCATGAGTATTTCTCTAGAAATAGAAGACAAATCGATCCGCCTTTGGT
This sequence comes from Sepiola atlantica, assembly GCA_963556195.1. Classification (NCBI taxonomy): domain Eukaryota; kingdom Metazoa; phylum Mollusca; class Cephalopoda; order Sepiida; family Sepiolidae; genus Sepiola; species Sepiola atlantica. Next base: position 52,898,016 of record OY744549.1, on the reverse strand, counting down.
TATAACTAGAATAATAAAGCATTTCTTTTTTTTGTTAGAAATTCAATGAAATTTAAAAGGCTATGCGTGTTGAAATGATTTGAAGAGTTCGAGCGCAAAACGCGATAAATCGAATTCGTTTAAACGATAAAAATACGAATACATTAAATCTCGACTTCGAATGAAAGCTGATTTTAATTGAAATCAAAAAGAAATTATTTCGGTATCATATTATGTAACACATTGTTCTGGGGTATTTTCGAGTGTTGAAGTGCAACACTTTTTGTAGGGACAGTTTCGTGATTTTGAAAATGGCGTTTATCGCGTTTTGCATTCAACTCTTCATTGAT
>OY744549.1:52885187-52887687 GCA_963556195.1 Sepiola atlantica | reverse complement strand
CTGAGATCTAGGGGAGGGCGCCACTCCTTTCATTGGCCACTACACTGAGATGTAAGGGAGGGCGCCACTCCTTTCCCTGGATTGCTCCACTTACCCTTGATCTTCACTTTATAATAATGAGTGTTTAGCAAGGAAGCATCAAGCACCATTTCTTGAGTCTTTGAAATGACTCCACCAAGGATTGAACCTCGATCTCCTAACCTCCTAGCAAACACTCTAACCATTACACCAAATGATAATACAGTGACATGCAGAGAGTATGCAAGTATGCAAATTGGGGGGGGGGGGCATTGGATCATATTCAAACTGTCTTCCTTTCTTAGAATATTTTTCTAAGTACTAGGACTTATACTTGACCCGTTGGAGCATACAATCAAGGAGTTAACCAGACCTCTGTAGGCCACTGCTATAATAAAATTTATTATTTCTTTCTTTTTATATTTTAATAACTTTTTTTTTAATAAAATATATACACAAAGCTGTTGCTATGAAAATATAACAATGTGAATTTTAAAAAAAGAAAAGGAGGTACTCTTATAGATGACGCACAATGTTTTCGTGACTTCGCGTCGTCAACGTTCGGGCAGGTCACGGAAGCGTCCGAGAGTCGACGAAACTATTAACCAATCTGTCAGCTCGTTGGATCTTCCGAAGGACGAATTGAGTTCTGTCAGCAAAGGTCTCTTTTCGCAAAACAAAAATAAATGTCAACGTATGTGTCAAAAACAAAAAAAAACACTTTGCTTATTCTGTGTTTATGTTAACAAGAAAAAAATTTTGATAAAAAATGAAAAAAAAAATCGAAAATAATTTAAAAACAAAAATAATCTTTTGAAACTTTCCGGTGTACACCCCCCCCCCAAAAAAAAACATATTTAAAAACATTTGATTAACAATGGTTCCTTTGACAACAAAAAAAACAATTTGCTTATTCTGTGTTTATGTTAACAAGAAAAAATTTTTGATAAAAAATGAAAAAAAAAATCGAAAAAAATTTAAAAACAAAAATCATCTTTTGAAACTTTCCGGTGTACACCCCCCCCCAAAAAAAAACATATTTAAAAACATTTGATTAACAATGGTTCCTTTGACAACAAAAAAAAAACAATTTGCTTATTCTGTGTTTATGTTAACAAGAAAAAAAATTTGATAAAAAATGAAAAAAAAAATCGAAAAAAATTTAAAAACAAAAATCATCTTTTGAAACTTTCCGGTGTACACCCCCCCCCCCAAAAAAAAACATATTTAAAAACATTTGATTAACAATGGTTCCTTTGACAACAAAAAAAAACAATTTGCTTATTCTGTGTTTATGTTAACAAGAAAAAAAATTTGATAAAAAATGAAAAAAAAAATCGAAAAAAATTTAAAAACAAAAATCATCTTTTGAAACTTTCCGGTGTACACCCCCCAAAAAAAAACATATTTAAAAACATTTGATTAACAATGGTTCCTTTGACAACAAAAAAAAACAATTTGCTTATTCTGTGTTTATGTTAACAAGAAAAAAAATTTGATAAAAAATGAAAAAAAAAATCGAAAAAAATTTAAAAACAAAAATCATCTTTTGAAACTTTCCGGTGTACACCCCCCCCCCCCAAAAAAAACATATTTAAAAACATTTGATTAACAATGGTTCCTTTGACAACAAAAAAAACAAACAAAAATAAACATTAAATTAATAACAATTGTTTAGCTATGGTTTGTTTATTTTCTTCGTCTGAATTCATCGTCTGCCAGTCTTCAATTTATCATTTGACAGGTACTCTTTTAACTGACGCACCATGTTTCCGTGACTTCGCCTCGTCTACGTTCGGACAGGTCTCGGAAGCGCCCGAGCGTCGACGAAATTATTAACCAAGAAACATTTGCTTATAAACCGTTTTTTTTTTTCGTTTGAAATAAGAAAACGAAACAAAAAAAAATTGCTTACAAATAGTTGTTGCGGTGTTTTTATGTTAAGGAGAAAAAAAATTACAAAAAATGTAAAAAAAACAAAAAAACATTGGAAATAATAAAAAAAAAAAGCAATAACATTTGCTTAACAAATATAAAAAAAACAATCATCATTTGAAACTTTCCGGTGCACAAACAAACAAAATAACATTTTATTTAAAAGCATTTGATAAACAATGGTTGTCTTTGACAAAAAAAACAAAAAACAAAAAAAAAACTACAGTTGTTTATTTACGGTTTATTCGTTCTTTATTTTTATATATGTATTTTACTTTTATTTTCTTCGTCGTAATTTATCGGCTGCCAGTCTTCAATTTACCGTGCGGCATTTTTCGTCTCGTCAACTCTCGGGCGCTTCCGTAGCCTGACCGAACGTTGACGACGCGAAGTCACGGAAACATGATGCGTCATCTATAAGAATACCATTAGTTTTACGAAAAGAACAAAGAGTAATTTCTTCTTTAATAGTATTGTCCCTGGCAGACAATTTATTAATTTCAAACGGAATATTATTTTTAACAGTCGATTATAGAGGTCGATGTAG
>OY744549.1:52875187-52877687 GCA_963556195.1 Sepiola atlantica | reverse complement strand
CCTTAATTTCCCAATTGGAACCCTTCTAAACTTTCGAAATTATATATAAGTTCGTTCAAAACCCGTTTTAATCACGGACGAGGGGTATTTCTTTCAGAAATATTCACCCAATGACCTGAATTTCACTTCTGCTTTTAGCTTATAACAGCCCCCCCCAACTCGCACCGACTTTATTGCTGACCCTATCACCCAATTTTTTTATGTTTTATCTTTTTCCTTTCCCCCACTTCTTCATTTGGCCTCGTTTTCAACTAAAAGCTGTCACTCTTCTTAGATTTGATCGAAGTCACTACTTAAATTCCCCACTGCCTGCGTTTAATATACACAGTCCAACTTAAACTTCTGAAAAACTACTCTCCCATTCTCGGTCCAGAGAAGTATTTTAAAATGTCCCGAATTCTCAAAATTACTTCCGAATAAGTGCGTGTAGGAGGAAGATAAATAGAAAGTGCGTTCCATCTACGATTGAACTAAACATTTTTCTATTGGATTTACTTCATTCTTGAATGATTTCAATGCTGCCTTCACGAAAACCCTTCTTTTCCATCTTTAAATCTCCTTTCACTTGACACCTTATCAACGGACATTTACCATATCTTTTTACACGCATACTCTTACTCTCCATTACTTAATATTTTTTCAAATTTTGAATTTTGGCTTTTCCACTGCCAACTTATCCATCTATGTAATTCCTCTGATGATGAGATTTGAATCTTTGAAAAGCCTTGGCTTAAGGAAAGAAAAATAAACATGTTTTACCGAGTACACCTTGCATTGAACCATCGAAGTTGAAATAAATTTGTCTCATTCGTACATGTTTATCCCTCTTCTTTCATCTATCTTTATATATATATATATATATATATATATATATATATATATATATATATATATATATATATATATATATATATATTGACTGTGAGTTTTTATAAAAAACTATATATTAAAGTATACACTCTTTATAATCCCGATATGGTTTTAAATTGCAAGCTCAATGAGGTTGTGTTACAAGCTTCAGAGCATATATTATTTTTAGTCATTTTCCAATGACCAAAGGAAAAATAAATGATTACCATAACTTATATTTATTTATTTTTTTCTCCATTTTCTTCATTTTCCGCCTTCGACGAATACTTGTATTTTTTCCTTGATCTTACAAACAAAATTTATATTCATTTTTTTTTCTATATATATATTTTAATTTTTCTATATCTTACGACCCTTTCTTAACTAAGCGGTGAAACGCGCGTAAGATATGAAAAAAATTTAAAAAAATAGAAAAAAATAAATATAAGTTTTGTTGGGAAAAATACAGGTGGTCATCGAAGTCAGAAAATGAGGAAATCGACAAAAATAAATAAAAGTTAAAAATAAAATATGATAATCGGTTGATTTTTTTCTTTGGTCATTGGAAAACCAAAACATATTATACATGTATTCATCAACGCTTCGTCTTTATTTCAAGACTTGATCAGGATGATTGTCTGAAGAAAAACATTTTTTACTTGTGTTTTGGTTTTTCTTCAGGCAATCATCCTGAGGAAATCTTGAAATAAAGACGAAACGTTGATGAATACATAAATAATATATATATATATGTTTCAATTTCTCTCTTTCTCTCTCTCTTTCTATATATATATGTTGTATTTTTATGTAATTATTTTTATTGGTGATTGCAGCATTCGCTGTTTTTTTTGCTCACTACTACTTCGATTGTCTAAGTGATTAAGATGCAAAAAATTGCATTATTCGTCGCCCTTAACTTTAAATTTTTCGTTAATATATATATATATTTTAATTGTATACATACATAAAAGTAATCCATGGACACGTGTTTCTGGCTCACAGCCGTCATCAGCATGGCTAACCTAGACCAGGATCGAAATTTCGATATTGATGTCTATAATCCAGCGTTTTACCATCGGACCAAGACGCCCTGTCTAGAAATATGTACCATTTTTATTACCTATATATATATATATATATATATATATATATATATATATATATATATATATATATATATATATATATATTAGTACTTTATGTATCCACATAAAATATTATAAGGAGATATAATTTTTTATGTGTCAGTTTTCAGTATTTACTTCAACAGTGCTCGATACGTAAGTAGAGCTAGGTAGTAAGCAATGAAAATATATATGGCTATCAAGCTACACAGAGGCTCCCGTGTTTCATCCCCGGGTGGAATAGTCAGGCATTTAGCCTGACGATTCCCCCCGGGGATGAAACACGGGAGCCTCTGTGTAGCTTGATTGCCATATATATTTTCATTGCTTACTATATATATATATATATATATATATATATATATATATATATATATATATATATATATATATATATATATATATATATAGTCCCGGAAGGCTTTCAACCATTCAAACTTTATGAAAAATAAAACAAAAAACATTTTAGTCCCATGTCGTTCGGTGGAAAATCATTTTTGTAAGTCAATTTCCTTTTTACAGTCACT
>OY744549.1:52865187-52870187 GCA_963556195.1 Sepiola atlantica | reverse complement strand
CAGAAAGTTAATTATATATATATATATATATATATATATATATATATATATATATATATATATATATATATATGTATATATATATATATATATATATATATATATATGTATATATATATGTATATATATATATATACATAACCATATATATACATACATGCACATAAATACATACATCGATAGACACATGTATACATATAGATTCAAAACTACACATCCACTCACACATATACATACATACATACATGCATACATATAGATTAAAAAATACACACCATCTCACATATATACATACATACATACATACATTCATACATACATACATACATACATACATACATACATACATACATACATACATACATACATACATACATACATACATACATACACTACTGGATGCATTGCCTTTTCCATTGATTAACTTAGCATAGTATATTATAATAAATAATATATATAAATATAAATATATATATATATATATTTCTTTTGTCATTATTCTAACGGTTTTTGAATTAACCCGTTATAAACACATGTACAGACTTATGTTCAATATATATATATATATATATATATATATATATATATATATATATATATATATATATATATATATATATATATATATATACATATACATATTAATATATATGTATATGTATATATATATATATGCATTTCTCTTTCTTCCTCACTTTTTTCTTATTTCTTTGTTTCTTTTTCTTTTTTTTTCTTTTTCATCTTATAATATATACTACTTTTGTCATTATTCTAACGGTTTTTTAATTAACTCGTTATAAACACGTGTTCAGAGTTATGTTCACACACACAAATATATATATATATATATATATTTGGTAGATAAAAATTAGTACAACATTCGTACCGTCGGTTTCAAGCACAGGAAGACTTAGCCGCCAGGCTCTCTTCAGCTTCTGTTGTCATCTGTTTCGGAAATATGAAGTAACGTGACACTCTCGTTGGTACGCGTTATTTTCTCAGTGTGTTGTGTATGTTTGTTTGAATTTAAATTTAGTGTGATGAAACTGTTGAGATTTAAAACCGTAGGAGATTTGAAGAGATATAAGAATATAAAAAAAGAAGAGAAATAAACAATTATATAATATAAAAAAATAAAAAAAGGTTTCTATATAATTCCCGTGAGTCAATTTTATTAATTTGTATCTATCTATCTATATATATATACACACATATATCTACATATTTATATATATATATGTATATTTCTCTTTCTTCCTCATTCTTGTTTTCCTATTTTTTTAAATTTTTTCATCTTATAATTTCTTGAACCATTCTGAATTTGGTCGCGTAAGGCCTTTAGTCTCACTTATTTTTACTAGACAAAGGATGTCAAATTATGTGCAGATGGATTGACGTACATTGTAAGTTTTATTCGGAGATTGATACTCTTACATTCTATAGAGAGTCGCAATTTTTTTAGCAATAAACTCTAGAGCCGGATTTGTAGCCCTATATTGTTCGAACTTCTAGAACACTTTCTGCTTTGTTTGCTGTCCTGCCATTCATAATATCCTGGATTTACCTTTTCGGGACAGGTTGCATTTGTCCATCGATGTAGATTTTCTTTGCTAAAAGAATTCTGTGTATGTTTTATTTTGTATATAATATTTTATATTTTTAAGTAAGTTTCTTAACACGTTGTGTGTTCGAATCGCAGTCGCGTCTTGAAATTTCTTTCTACTTTATTTAATGTTATTTAATGTTATTTAATGTTATTTAATGTTATTTAATCTAAATTAAGTAATTAATAGTTTCATAACCTAATTCTAAGGTATACAAATAATATCGACGCTGACTTGAAAAAACTTAAGTAAATAGTAATTACCCACGCCCCCTTCTCTTACGTTTATAAAACTTATTGCCGACGGACAGACAGACAGATAGACAGACAGACAGATAGACAGACAGACAGAGAACCTGCTCATTATATTATAACTTGTAGTGATATACTTTTTACCCCCCACCCACTCTCTTACGTTTACGAAAATTATTGCGACAGACAGACAGACAGATAGACAGATAGACAGATAGACAGAGTACCTGCTCATTATATTATAACTAGTAGTGATATACTTTTTACCCCCCCCCCCACCCACTCTCTTACGTTTACAAAAATTATTGCCGACGGACAGACAGACAGACAGATAGACAGATAGACAGACAGACAGAGAACCTGCTCATTATATTATAACTAGTAGTGATATACTTTTTACCCCCCCACCCACTCTCTTATGTTTACAAAAATTATTGCCGACGGACAGACAGACAGATAGACTGATAGACAGATAGACAGACAGACAGAGAACCTGCTCATTATATTATAACTAGTAGTGATATACCCCCCCACTCTCTTACGTTTACAAAAATTATTGCCGACGGACAGACAGACAGATAGACAGATTGACAGATAGACAGACAGACAGAGAACCTGCTCATGATATTATAACTAGTAGTGGTATACTTTTTACCCCCCCACCCACTCTCTTACGTTTACAAAATTTTATTGCAGACGGACAGACAGACAGATAGACAGATAGACAGATAGACAGATAGACAGAGAACCTGCTCAGTATATTATAACTAGTAGTGATATACTTTTACCCCCCCCCACCCACTCTCTTACGTTTACAAAAATTATTGCCGACGGACAGACAGACAGATAGACAGATAGACAGATAGACAGAGAACCTGCTGGTTATCTTATAACTAGTAGTGCTATACTTTTTACTAATTTATCCCGATGATCTCTTCTGTTGATAAAAATTTTCATTTTTGAAAATCCATGAATTAAGGAAACGAAAAAGAGTTTATTGATATATTCCTTGGTTAAACTACTTGATGATTCAATAAATATTATTCTTTTTCCAATTTTTATTCTCATCATTCATTTCATTTGATAATTGCTCTATATCGTATATCAACTTTTAATGATAGGATTATTTTAAAGATATTTTATTTTTAGCATCAGTCCATAAAAAAAATATTTTTAAGATAAATAAATAATTTATTTTTAAAAACAATAATCTGCGTTGTGAAGGTTTTCTAAATATTTTATAAAAAAATATTCTTTATCTTTGCCATTTCGCCAACGCTTCTAATGTGTGAATTTTCAAATAACTTTCCACGTACCACGTGATATACACGACTTATAAACATTTCGTCCATAACATCGAGACGAATTCATCCTCACTGCTTGTCTCAGTCGGGAGGGGAAAAAATGAAGGAAAAGAGGAAAAAATATGCTTATTCTTCTGAAGATGGTGATATTATTACCGAAAGCGCTCAAGTTAAAAAAAAAAATGTTTTTAAGATAAATAAATAATTTATTTTTAAAAACAATAATCTGCGTTGTGAAGGTTTTCTAAATATTTTACACAATATTACAGTTCACTTGAAAAAATACATTATAAACTCGTCTGTTTTTTTTACACTTGATTCGTGCATGTCTACCCCCTCCTTCTCTCTCAATCTGAATCAACAGACGTTCTCCTTTTCTCCCTCTTTTCCTTTATGTGTCTACCGTCCCATCACCTCTCCCTTCATTATATGCCCCTCTTTCCACCTTATATTTTTATTCATTTATTTATTTATTTATTTGCCCTGTTTGTTTCAGATTTTAGATTTTAGATTTTAGATTTTTTGTTTTTTGTTTTTAGATTTTTTAGATTTTTAATTTTTAATTTTAATTTTTAACGGCCTCAATTTTTGAAATGTTAAATTTCTTTTCTTCTTCTTCTCTTTCTCTATCCCTCCATTTCATTCTCTCCAAATATGATCTGAGGTTAAGATCGGATTCTAACTCTGCCTGATGAGATCTCAGTTTATAGTAACTGTTGATCAATAACATCGACATGCCAGTGTCGCAGATTTTGTACATGTCTGTGTAAATAAAATTATCATATATATATATATATATATATATATATATATATATATATATATATATATATATATGGATGTATGTTGATGTATGTATGTATAAACAAAAAACAAAACACATGTATACGCACGCACCCAAAACTAACGCACTTACCAAAATGTACATGCACTCCACACACACACACACCCACACACACCCACACACAAACACACACACACACGCGCGTGCACATACACCCCCCACACACACAGGAGCGCGCATGCGCAGAAACGCAAACTGTTAAAAACAAACCCATTTTATTAAAATAGAAACAATATGTGAAAAGAGCCAAGATGCTCGAAACGCGTTATGAAATTATAAAATTAGGAAATAAACAATTTAAAAAAAGTTATTTTCAAATTTACAAATTTTAGTACACTCACTTCTTTATATATATATATATATATATATATATATATATATATATATATATATATATATATATATATATATATATATATATATATATATATATATTACGAGGCTTCAGAAAGTAAATCCAAGGTCCACTTTCTACTCCCCTTGGGTCTACGTTCTACTCTCCTTAATACAATACTATGTACTTGTACATGTTAACATATTCATGCTTAATGAATATAAGAAATGTCATATTCTACCTTTTACATGCATATTATCTATATTAACGAAAAGAATGAGATTCCTTATTTTTATAAACACACCAAAAAAGCCACAATTTATCTAATTTTTTAGTAAACACTAGCACACTCGAAAATTCTTAACCAGCAGTTGAAAAGGCGAAACAAACGTAGGATATAGAATATATATATATATATATATATATATATATATATATATATATATATATATATATATATATATATAAGTATACATTTTTATTTATACAAACATTATTGGTTACATATGTGCATACATGTTTCGGTTGCACTTTTCCCAGAAAGTCAACCTCATCAGACGAAGAATTTTCGAGAAATGAATGGATTTGAAGAATTTTCCCTCCTAAATAAATCTTTTTAGGGTTTAGTCATTTGCTATTTCTTATGAATTAGTATCGGATTAC
>OY744549.1:52847687-52857687 GCA_963556195.1 Sepiola atlantica | reverse complement strand
TCAAAGCTTCTTTAGACTATATATATTCCGTAGTTGTTGATATGATTGAGTGATAGCTTTTTTCAAATTAATTGAATTGAATTGAGAAAAATCAGCAAGGGGAATAATTCATATTCTGTGTACATTTCTACCACCCTTTCCCTACATGGCAACCAAAGCATTCTTGTTTTATTTTTTGCCAAATTAATTGAATTGAAAAAAAATCAGCTAGGGGAATAATTCATATTCTGTGTAAATTTCTACCACCCTTTTCCTACATGGCAGGAGAGGTCTTCTAATCTAGTTGGTCGGGGTAATTGACGTTGAGAGATTACACATGCAGTAAGTTCGTCGGAGCATATACATTTGTAAGCACTTGTTTTATATTTCCTAGCTTTTTTTCTATTCTTTCTTTTTTCTTTTTATCACTGTTTGTGCAGAAAAATGCATATCACACACCAAAAAGCTTAGCTAAAAAGAAAGAACGCACTTGTCTCGAAGAACAGAATTCTATGAGCATCTCTGATATTCCGCCAGAGTCTGACTAATCCGACAAGGGTGATCGGCATTAAGTCTAAAATATGGAAAGAATCGATAATCCGTATATTATCTAAACCCATTTAACTGTTTCTCCAGACCTAATCGAATCTCTTTTCATCCGTATTGATCAGTGCTTATATATATATATATATATATATATATATATATATATATATATATAGTATAGGTACTAAAGCTTTTTTTTTAAATGCAACTTTAATTCCTATATAATTTTATTTCGCAGAATGGTTCTTGGGTGTAGTGTTTAGATATTATTATTATTATTATTATTATTATTATTATTATTATTATTATTATTATTATTATTATTATTATTTACTCACTAGGAGTTATCACACTGGTCATCGTCAGTGATCACCCACTGCCAACAACCTGTGGTATTCCCTGGAGTCTGAGTGACAACAAGTCTCCTCAGACTTCCAGTATGCTCCACCTCTTTTCGTTCATCACCGCTGATGACCTTGCGGTATCGCAACAGCCACCTACCAACGATTTCCCGCTGTTAAGGGCCATTGGTCCCCTCCGGGACCCCGAGTGGCAACAAGCCTCCCCAAGGTCCCAGAGCTGTCCGCGCTCTTCCAGTGGAGGTCTGGTTCGCGCTTTCCCTCCTCGACCCTCTATTCATAATTTTCGTGGCGTCAGCCTATGCTTGCGCCTCTCTCGTGCGGTTGTATTTCCCCGGTTCTGTTGTCTTGTGCTTCCATGTGTTTGTTCTCCATTCGTTGTTTATGTGGGTTAGTTTCCGCAATCGAGTGCATTTCTCAGGATTGTAGCTGTTTTGATCATTACTGTCCTTTGTATGGTTTCAGTTATCCCTTTGATTCCTATTTCTCCTAGTCTTTTCTCCATGTTTTTGGGGACTGTTCCTAGTGTTCCCATGATTATTGGTGTTATACTGACTTTCTTCATGTTCCATATTCCTTTCCATTCTCTGGCAAGTTCAGTATATTTGCTTCTTTTTTCCGTCTCTTTGATCTTCACTCTGTGTCTGCTGGAACGGCAAAGTCCACGATTTTGCAGGATCTTTCTTTCTTGTTGATTATTATCATATTATTATTATTATTATTATTATTATTATTATTATTATTATTATTATTATTATTATTATTATTATTATTATTATTATTGCTATTGTTATAAAGAATTTTATTTGATATGCAAATTACCATATCACACGGTAGTCTTAAGGGTAGTATATTATTATTATTATTATTATTATTATTATTATTATTATTATTATTATTATTATTATTATTATTTGATTATTATTATTTATTTATATATAAGTAACATTTTAAGCTTAATTATTTCGACACTTGATTGGGGAAATGGTAGTTTGATCTGTACCATTGGAGAGCCATGCATATAACTGTCCTGTTTTTAAATCTCCGAAACAGTTACATGGTAAACAGCTGATGATCCCCGTGTTAATATTAGATGCTTATGTTAAGGTCTCCTGTTTTTGTTTCACTGTTAGATACTTTATCCCCCTTTTTATTTTATTTACTTACTATTATATATTTTATTTATTTATGAATTTTCCAACGAATGTTAAGTCTGCACTATTTTGGATTTAGTTAGTTTCTCTGGGAATTTAAACTGCATTTTCCTTTTTTTTTGTCTTTTTGTTTAAAATAACTCAAAGCTTCTTTAGACTATATATATATATATATATATATATATATATATATATATCTTTCTTACATTTCAATATTTGAATGCTTTCTAATGGGAGACCAACATATCTTATCTTTAATGCGTGTCCGCGCATCTTTCCCTAAAAGACTTCGACATTTGAACTATTACCGAATCAACATCTTACGAATTCTAGTCTATTTCGACCTGATTTTGGTCTCCTCAGATGCACTTTCAACCACTGAGTTCAAGACCGAAATGCGCATCTAATTCATCTCATCTTCAAATTTATACTTGCTCTTCTTAATTGGACATCGACCTCTCTTATTCGGATTTTTACGGAAACCATTCGAACTAGTATACTATATATATATATATATATATATATATATATATATATATATATATATATATATATATATATGATTATTTTTATTTACAAGGACATGTACAAAATCTGCGACACTGGCATGTCGATGTTATCAATCAACAACGGTTATAAACTGAGATCTGTTCAGGCAGAGTTAGCATCTGATCTTTACTTTAGATCATATTTGGGAAGAATAATATATATATATATATATATATATATATATATATATATATATATATATATGATTATTTTTATGTATACATACGTGTACAAAATCTGCGACACTGACATGACGATGTAATCAATCAACAACAGTTATAAACTGAGATCTCTTCAGGGAGAGTAATACTCTTTGAGATAGAGGGGGAGATAAAGTAATCCAGGTAAAGTAAAATCCCCAGAATTTTATGAAAATACTATTTTTACGAAATATATATCCATAAGTATATGTTCACAAATCTGTAAAACCCAGTGTGAGTAAAGTAAATATATATATATATATATATATATATATATATATGTATATATATATAGATATCCAGTTCGTGAATGTCCGTTGACAATATATATATATATATATATATATATATATATATATATATATATATATATATATATATCGTACATGTATTGTATTAGTTTCTGTAAATGTAAATCCGTCGAAACTCAAGTGTTTATAAAAAGTGCTCAATACCAAGTAGAGCTGTTTATAAGTATAAATTTTTATTTATACAAACATTATTGGTTACATATGTGCATACATGTTTCGGTTGCACTTTTCCAAGAAAGTCAACCTCATCATATATATATATATATATATATATATATATATATATATATATATATATATATATATATATATTGTCAACGGACATTCACCAACTGGACAGACTCTATATTTTAATAACCTTTTTATACACACGTTGTTACTTGCCATTCCTTTATATTGTTTCTTAAATTTTCACATTTTGAATTGCGGCTATTCCCCTACCTAATTATCCGTTTATGTAATTCCTCTGATGATAAGATTTTAATCTTTGAAAAACCTGTCTTAAGGAAAGAAAAATATACATGTTTTTTTATCGCGTACACATTGCATTGAACAATCGAAGATGAAATAGATTTGTCATCCGTACATCTTTATCTCTCTTCCTTCATTATCTCTCTCTCTCTCTCTTTATATATATATATATATATATATATATATATATATATATATATATATATATATATATATATATATATATAGAGAGAGAGAGAGAGAGAGAGAGAGAGAGATAGAAGAAAAAAGAGTGATAAATATGCGACGATTGTCCAAATTTATTTCAAATTTCAATTGTTCAATGCAAGGTGCATTCAGTAATAAACTAGTGTTTATTATTCTTTCCTTAAGCCAAGGTTTTTCAAAGATCGAAATCTTATCATCAGAGGAGAAATACAGATGGATAAGTTGGCTTTCGAAAAAACCAAAGTTCAAATATTTGAAAAATATGAAAATTATTATTAAAAATTATTAAAATAATTTTTGATAAAAAAACGTATTGAATGAAAAGAAAAATTTCCGTGAAAAAGATATGCAAATTGTCCGGGTGGTAAATTTCCGTTGAAAATAAGTCCGGTGAAATTTTAGAATGTGAAGAAAAACTCTTTGCGTGGGAGCAGATTGGGGAAATTGCTCAAAATGCAGGTAAGTCCAGATGTACTTAAAAATATATATATATATATTATATATATATAAATTAATTTTTATAAATTAATTGTTGCGTACATAAAGGAAATCCATAGACACAGTTCTGTTATATTTCATAATATATATATATATATATATATATATATATATATATATATATATATATATATATATATATTATGAAATATAACAGAACTCTTCGATCTGGTTATACCTGTTTTATCTTTTAAAATCTTCTAATGATCTTTTTTCGTATTTTAAATCAAACAAATTGATAAAAGATCCGTATGTGTTACAAACGTTTTTGATTCGTTTTCGAATCATCTTCAGGTTTGTTTTTTTCCATCTAAGATGCTAAAAAATTTCTGTGTATTTTTATTTTTCATATAATTTTTATATTTTTAACCCTTTGTGTTTTTACTGATTCATCCCGAAGATGATAAACGCTTACATTTTTGAAAATCCATGGTTTAAGGGGAAAAATATATATTCCTTGTTTAATCTACTAAAATCCTTGCTAGTAGTAACATGATATTTTACTAATTTATCCTGGTGATCTCCTCTGATGATAAGAGCTTGCATTTTTGAAAACTCGTGGTTTAAGGAAAACAGGTATATTGATATATTCCTTGTTTAAACTACTTGATAATTCAATAAATATTGTTCTATGGTAAACAACTGATGATCCCTTAAAATAGTGTTAGAAACAAACTAATATAATAACTGTAAAAAATAAATTGACTTACATGAGTGATTTCCACTGGAAGACTTGGGACTATAAGTTTTTTTTTTAATATAGTTTTAATGGTTGAGAAACTTCCGAGACTATATATATATATATATATATATATATATATATATATATATATATATATATATATATATATATATATATATATATATATATATATATGAAGAAAGAAGTTGGATTTGCCGTCTGTATTGCCACTAATGCATTCTATTCAATGAATGAAACCGACACATGTCAATCTGTGGTAGAACTGAAAATATGCGAATGAATAATCCGATATTTAATTTTTGACTTTTTTCCCCAAAGTCTTAGAATGGCGAACAGATTACATGCATAAAAAGGCGCGAAAACCAGCAGCATGAGAAAGAAAAGACGCACATTATACGAAGACACGGATTTCATGCGGAAAACAAAAAAACAAAAACGTCATGTAAGAATAAGTCAGTCTTGACAACACATACCCCAGCCTGACAACGTAAGTATGAATCAAAGTCTAATGTGGACCTTAATTCTCCATATTGTATGAAATATTCCCAGAGTTATACCATTTAGAATGAGATAGGAATATTTGCTGACGACACCATTCTTTACTCTCGTCATGGGGGCAAAACCGACGCGCACATATCCGAGGCAATTGCTGAATCCTTAGAAAATGACCTCCGGTCTGTAGTGGAATGGGGTCACAAATGGATTGTAACTTTTAATGCCGTAAAGACAAAGTTACTCTTCTTTCAATAACTACAAGAAACCTGTTCAACCACCGATTGTCATGGCAAATAGCACCCCCCCCCCCCGAGAGTTCATCATTCAAACTCCTCGGCCTAACTTTCACAGATAACATGAATTGGAATAAATACATTGAAAACATTGCCAGGGCTGCTGCAAAGAAGGTGGGCTCCCTCTACCGTGCCAGTAAGCTTCTCACACCTGACATTATCCTATATCTCTACAAGGCCACCATCCGCCCATGCATGGAGTATTGTTGCCACATCTGGGCTGGTGCATCATCCACTAGTCTCTCCCTCTTAGACGAGGTCCAAAAAAAGAGTCGCCAACTTGATAGGTCCTTCACTATCCATCAAGCTCCAGGCCCATCGCCGCAATGTTGCACTCTTGTGCTTGTTTTACAAATACTTCAATGGAATGTGCTCCGACGAACTTGCTGCTCTGGTGCCCCCACGACGTAAATTCATTAGACCAACCCGACAATCTGCCAAATCTCATCCATTCACTGTGGAGGTTCCCAGATGTCGAAGACCTTTCTACTCCAAAAGCTTCTTTACTCGTGCTGCTGGACTCTGGAACTCCCTCCCTGCTCCCTGTTTTCCTGACGGTACTGACATGCAGAAATTTAAAACTAATGTAAACAGACATATCGCTGAGCAGCTCCTAATTTAGGTTGACCCCCCCCCCCAAAAAAAAAACTTTCACCCTTTTTCTCAGTAGCCCCTTACCTCTACAGTGGCGGCCTGCCTTGTTTGGGGTGAACTTTGTTTAAAAAAAAAATAGAAAAATGAGTTATCCGATCAGGATGAAATATTACATGTAGGTTACCGATATGAAAAAGCATCAGATCCATATAGCAAATTTTGAAAAATCGAAAGTTGGAATTCCGTGATTATTTCGAACATGGCCGAACTTTTCACGGTTAAGGTCAAAGGTCAGGGTCATATAAGATGCGAAACCAACGCAGAATAACACTCAACCAAACACCATGAATAGATACTTGAACATATAAAACTCTTGAAGCATAAAAACTTTCACTAAAATAACCGGATTCGGCATTAAATGTTTGGTTTGATTGTGCTTGTTTTACGGCATATCGACCCTTTTCAGGTTATTTAATGCCGAATCCGGTCGTTTTGGTGAAGGCTTTTATGCTTCAAGTTCCTTATATGTTTAAGTATATATTCATGGTTTTTGGTTGAGTGAATAGGGGGGGGGAGGAGAAAGAGGGGAGAAGGAAGAAGGGGGAAGAGGGAAGAAGAGAGGATGGAGGGAAATTGTTGCTTTTTGTTTTGGATTTTGTAGAACATGATTGAGTTTTGCAAAGAAAAAAACAATAAAACATCAATGTTTGGTTCATTTTGAGTCAGGAAGTCAATAACTTCAGACAGCCTGATTTGATAGCGGCATTAGATTCTATTTGCCCCATAGATGAGGCCCTTACAGGTACTACCACTCCGGGCCAGAGTGGACCTGTGAGCAATGGCAACTAAGGGGCAACTTCACATTCACCACAGCTCCCTAAATGGAGGCCTAACCAATCGATGTCTTTTAACGTCATATCCAGGACCTCGGAATCAAATAACCCGAAAAGGGTTGATATACCGTAAAAAAAAAAAACTAAACCAAACCTTAGGTTGGACATAGCGACCTTCTCTATTGTCGCTATTAACAGTGTCGGGACTTTACGAGGAGCAGAAAGAACAATGGATCTAACTAATGAACTCCAGGAAAGATTTGATGAAAGAGAAAGACCAAGAAGTTTCAGAGTCGATTTCTTCTCAAGAGCAGAGCCATCCATGAGAATCTCAGGAACAAAAAGGGGCACGCCTACGATTGAAATACACGAGTTGAATGTTAACTGGATTAAATGAAACAAGCCATTTCGTACCCCCAATTCACCACTGAACCCAGGTCAACTTCTAGATCAGCTGCATATTTCGACTGGTTTGAGGGAGATGGGCGATAAGCAACACAAGAATAAACGAGTTGTAACAAAAGCGGGGAATAGATCACATAATTCTGAAGAACACATGTCATAATAGTATTTATAGAAAAGACTGAGACTAGCAACATCACGTCTGTGAGAGAGAGAGAGAGAGTGTAGAGAAAAAGAAAGACTAACTATGAAGCTATTTGATGAAAGGAGCTAGCACAAACGAAAAATGAGTATAGCAAAGACATGAGATACCTATTGAGCTTGAAAAGACCAAGGTTATAGGTAGGATGAAAACAGCCAGCAGGAAGAGAGTTCCGCAAGCCTGCAGTTCTTGGAAAGAAGCTACTGGAATAGGAAGCTGTATTACAACGAGGTGTCAAAACAGCCAATTGATGAAGACCACTAGACCAACGAGTCAAACGAGCTGGAACAAAAGAAGCAGAGAATAGATCACATAATTCTGAAGAACACATGTCATAATAGTATTTATAGAAAAGACTGAGACTAGCAACATCACGTCTGTGAGAGAGAGAGAGTGTGGAGAAAAAGAAAGGGTGTGGCCAATCAAATTACAGATACGTTTCTGAACCTTATCAAGAACCTTCAAATGGTAAAGAGATTCACCAGTCCAAATATGATAACAGCACTTCACACATACTTAACACCTTTATCCGTTGTGCCACCATGGTCTGATTATTATAGAAGCCGGGAATAGATCACATAATTCTGAAGAACACATGCCATAATAGTATTTATAGAAAAGACTGAGACTAGCAACATCACGTCAGCGTGTGTGAGAGAGAGAGAGAGAGGGGGGGTGCAGACAAGACGAAACGGTAGGGCTAATCAAATTAAAGATACGTTTCTGTATCTTATCAAGAACCCTCAAATGGGACAGTGATTCGCCAGCCCAAATATGACAACAGTACTCCATACAGTAAGATATTATTTTAAACCGAAACGTGATATTTCAAATTTAATCGTGACAGACTGACGATAATTTTATTTCAAATTTAAGCGTAACCATCCATGAGAATCTCAGGAAGAAAAGGTGCACACCTTCGATTGAAAGACACGAGTTGAATGTTAACTGGATTAAATGAAACAAGCCATTTCATACCCCAATCTACAACTGAACCGAAGTCAACTTCTAGATCAGCTGCATATTTCGAATGATCCGAGGGAGATGGCCGAGAAGCAACACCAGAATAAACGAATTGTAACAACAGCGCGTTATAGATCACATCATTCTGAAGAACACATGTCATAATAGTATTTATAGAAAAGACTGAGACTAGCAACATCACGTCTGTGAGAGAGAGAGAGAGAAGAAAGAGAGAGAGAGGGTGTAGAGAATAAGAAAGGGTGGGGCCAATCAAATTAGAGATACGTTTCTGAACCCTATCAAGAACTCTCAAATGGTAAAAAGGATTCACCAGCCCAAATATGACAACAGTACTCCATACGTCGTCTGATTAAAGATTTGTAGAGATAGAGAATAGCTTCAGGTGTGAGAAAGTGTTTTGAGCGATAGAGAGAACCGACTTTACGAGAAGCAGAAAGAGCAATGGATCTAACGTATGAACTCCAAGAAAGATTTGATGAAAGAGAAAGACCAAGAAGTTTCAGAGTCGATTTCTCCTCAAGAGCAGAGCCATCCATGAGAATCTCAGGAAGAAAAGGGGCACGCCTACGATTGAAAGACACGATATGTTAAACGATATACTTCGCTTTTTGATCATTGTTGAGTTGTTATTAAACCGATAACAGCGTTTATTATCAGACGTAAAAGTTTCGTTTTCGACACAGCAGCGTCATCAGATACACTTATTGAGTTTCAGGATGATGTTATTTGAATTGAACTGTGTAATTGATTCCAAAGGCCGAGACGTTACCAATTTGACCAATAAGAATGGCTAAGACGTGCCTGGTTTAACTCAAGAACGTAAATTAATAAATATTACTGAAGCCGTGTATATATACGCTAGTATCACACTAAGCTGTTTCCGGTTAAGGTTTCTCGCCGGATATGACGTAGCAACGAGTGGCGCGGACATATTGTTTTTATCACCCTCTCGAGATCATAACGGAAGAAAGCACTTATGCATCGAGACGCTCGTCCGTTTGACCACCGCTAACGAAGCCAGTGTCCACCGGAAGTCGGCGAACTGTTAAAGATGACCCCGTAATGTTAATCTGAAGCATTTGATCGGATTTTGATGTCGGGACGAAAGGGGACGGACGGATTCTATCGTGCGTGTGCGGAAGTGTTGGCCGGGTGGGTTATCTGTATGTGTGTGTGTGGGGTGTGTGTTGGTGTGGGTGGGGACAGGCTTGTTGGTACGC
>OY744549.1:52807687-52842687 GCA_963556195.1 Sepiola atlantica | reverse complement strand
CGTGTATGCAACTCTACCTTTTTTCAAAACGACAAGCGACAAATCAAAGATTTACCTTTTTCTTCCCGTCTGCTTTTTCAACGTTGGGTTGACTGCCATGATTTCGCTTCGCCGTTTATTTCTTTGCGTGTGGTCGTCGCCGTGATCGTACTATCATCAGTGTGGCTAGATAATGAAACTTTGTCCTTCGCACAGGAAAGGAGTCTAAAGAGATTCGTTGTGTTTCAGGCTTTTTATTTCATTTCCCGGGGAAATTAATTTCACGTGAGAGAGAAAGAGAGAGAGAGAACGCGAGAGAGAAGGAGAGAGAGAGAGAGAGAGAGAGAGCATATATCTTAGCTACTGTCCGTCCCACACTCTGCAGAAGTCTAGGATAGATTAGCTATTTTCATAGAGAGCACATGCGAAACTCGACGAACAGACATCTTGGGAGGGCGGGGCTTTTTTCTTCGGCGAGTTTTAACTGCTTCAAAGTTTTACAGCATAATTTGCGATATGTCTTGTTCGAGTTCAACGATTAAAAAATGCAAGCGGGTAGTCTGTTTTTAACGACAACCCCATCCTTTTAATTCTTTAAACTTTGAAATAGTCTCATTTTATATTATTTCTTTGCGTCTTTTTCCATTCTTTCTTTCTCAGTCTAAATTTTAAAGTCATTTCGTTCTGCCTTTGTCGCATCTCTTTTCTTTCTCTTAATACAATGTTCGATGAACAGACATCCTTTTTTAGTTTGTTTAACTAACATCAAACGGTGTCTATTAAATGTTATCTTCCTATTTTATCTTTTCTTTTCGTTTTCAACGGAATTCATTAATACTACAAAATAAAAAATTTAAAATGTTCTTTCTTTCTTATTTTCTATTTCAATAATTCGTTTAATAACAGCCTTTATAGATCATCACAATTTCACAATGGACAAAAGTTACTTAATATACCTTTCTGTCTCTATCTTCTTTCTTTCTTTTTTCTTTCTCTACATTCGTTACTCTCTCACCTTTCTTTTCATTTCTCTGGTCTTCTTCTGTCCTTAACTTCGACACTTTTCTGTCTTTTTTTCTCTCTTTAAGACCCCGTGTTTTCGTCGTGGCAAACCCCGGTACGTAAAGTGCTATACCGGGGAAAGCTCGAATAGCTGTTGATATTTCTTCTTACTGACACTAGCAGAGAGGAAGGCAACACCAACAGCCTGATAAAATGGCCGTCTCTAATTTCAGAATCTAATTCTTTTCTTTGTGTTTTTTGCCGACTTTTCTCCGAGACCGAAAATGCACCCCCACTTGTGCCTTTCTATCTTTATCATCTTTCTTTTTCTTTCTTCTCTTCATTCGTCACTCTCTCACCTTTTTTTCTCTTTTCTCTATCTTCTTCTTCTCTCCTTAACTTCGACTCTTTTTTGTCTTTTTTCTTTTTTTTTTAGACCCCGCGTTTTCGTCGTGGCAAACTCCGGTATGTAAAGTGCTATACCGGGGAAAGTCGAAGAGCTGTTGATATTTCTTCTCACTGACACTAGCAGAGAGGCAGGCAACGCCAACAGCTTAATAAAATTATCCTTCTCTAATTGCAGGATCTAGTTCTTTTCTTTGTGTGTTTTTGCTGACTTTTATCTTTCTTTCCTTTTTCCCTTCTTATCTCCATTCGTCACTCTCTCGCCTTTTTTCTCTTTTTCTCTTTTCTCTGTCTTCTTTCTTCTGTCCTTAAACTTCGATTTGTTCAGTTTTTTTTTCTTTCTTTTTTTAGACACCGCGTTTTCGTCGTGACAAACTCCACTACATAATGGCGCGAGTTAATTCCGTTTTTTTGTTTTTGTTCACGTGACCAATCGAATGTTATTCTAATTTTGATTTGCGCATCTCACACACTCGAAGTCATACAAAAAAACAAAAAAACAAAAAAAAAACAAATCAGCCTCCGAGTCAAAATGAAATAACAACACAATCGCCATTTTAATTGTCAATATTTGACAAACGCAAAAATCACTTTAACAGAAACGCGGGCATCTTTAATATTTTCGTTTGTTTTGTTTCAATTTCCTCCGACATTTTGGCGGGTTTTTTTCTTTACTTTTTTCCTTTTTTCTTTTCCTTTCTTTTTCTTTTCCTCCGACATTTTGGCGGTTTTTCTTTCTTTCCTTTTTTCCTTTTTCTTTTCTTCGTTGCGTTTTGTAGAGTTCTTTACTCTTAATAGATTATAACTCTAACCCTAACCTAACTCTAACCCTAACACTCTTAATACACACATATATAGATATGAGAGTTTTAATTATTAACTAGGCACCATCTTCGAGTGTCTTCTATCTTTCTGTACAAGGGTTTGTCAGGACAACCTGGCATTAGGATACTTCTCCCTACAAGTAAACCTGACATAATATTAAAAATAATCTAACCCTAACCCTAACCGTAAATGTAATATCCTTAATACACACACATATGTAGATAGGATAGTTTGAATTACTTACTAGGTACCATCTTCGAGTGTCTTCGGTCTCTTTCTGTACACGGGTTTGTCAGGACAACCTGACATTAGGATACTTCACTCTACAAGTAAACCCTAACCAAATACTCAAAATAACGTAGTATTCGAAGCCCAAATAAAATCCCCTCGACACATCTATACACTGGCTTATATGAGGAATAGTGAACAATCTCCAAGTAATGTTACCTCAAGTAACATCACTTAGCTGGATACTCCACCAGACTAGATGAATTCTTGTCTTGAAATTCAGCAAAAGACCACAATAAACTTGAAGTATTAATTAGCCAATTAGGGGAAAGGAAAATTAGTGTTCTTCACTTCTTCAACGTTGTAGTATATCCATACTGACGAGTCTCTAAAAGACGAAATAAGATATTGTCTTGTTTATAATGTTGCGATGTCGTCTGTTGTTATTATCGGTGTCGTACACCATCATCGGGTGTCTTCGGTCTTTCTGTACAAGGGTTTGTCAGGACAACCTGGCACGAGTATACTTCCCCCTACAAGTAAACCCTGACCAAATATTTAAAATAACATAGTATTTGCAGCACAAATAAGATCCCCTCAGCACGGCTATACACTGGCTCATACGAGGAATGGTGCACCTATTCCTAATGATGTTACCTCCAGTATATATATATACAAACACACAAATACTAACACATAAAATAAAATACATACATGAGAGTTTGAATTACCTACTGGAGAGTTTGAATTACCTACTGGAGAGTTTGAATTAACTACCGGAGAGTTTGAATTAACTACTGGAGAGTTTGAATTAACTACTGGAGAGTTTGAATTACCTACTGGAGAGTTTGAATTACCTACTGGAGAGTATGAATTACCTACTGGAGAGTTTGCATTACCTACTGGAGAGTTTGAATTACCTACTGGAGAGTTTGAATTATCTACTGGGGAGTTCGAATAACCTACTGGAGAGTTTGAATTACCTACTGGAGAGTTTGAATTACCTACTGGAGAGTTTGAATTATCTATTGGAGAGTTTGAATTACCTATTGGGGAGTTTGAATTACCTACTGGAGAGTTTGAATTATCTACTGGGGAGTTTGAATTACCTACTGGAGAGTTTGAATTACCTACTGGAGAGTTTGAATTACCTATTGGGGAGTTTGAATTACCTACTGGGGAGTTTGAATTACCTACTGGAGAGTTTGAATTACCTATTGGGGAGTTTGAATTAACTACTGGAGAGTTTGAATTATCTACTGGGGAGTTTGAATTACCTACTGGAGAGTTTGAATTACCTATTGGGGAGTTTGAATTAACTACTGGAGAGTTTGAATTACCTACTGGAGAGTTTGAATTACCTACTGAAGAGTTTGAATTACCTACTGGAGAGTTTGAATTATCTACTGGGGAGTTCGAATTACCTACTGGAGAGTTTGAATTACCTACTGGAGAGTTTGAATTATCTACTGGAGAGCTTGAATTATCTACTGGGGAGTTTGAATTATCTATTGGAGAGTTTGAATTATCTACTGGGGAGTTCGAATTACCTACTGGAGAGTTTGAATTACCTACTGGAGAGTTTGAATTATCTACTGGAGAGTTTGAATTATCTACTGGGGAGTTTGAATTATCTATTGGAGAGTTTGAATTATCTACTGGGGAGTTTCAATTACTTACTGGAGAGTTTGAATTACCTATTGGGGAGTTTGAATTAACTACTGGAGAGTTTGAATTACCTACTGGAGAGTTTGAATTACCTACTGAAGAGTTTGAATTACCTACTGGAGAGTTTGAATTATCTACTGGGGAGTTCGAATTACCTACTGGAGAGTTTGAATTATCTACTGGAGAGTTTGAATTATCTACCGGAGAGTTTGAATTATCTACTGGAGAGTTTGAATTACCTACTGGAGAGTTTGAATTATCTACTCGGGAGTTCGAATTACCTACTGAAGAGTTTGAATTACCTACTGGAGAGTTTGAATTACCTATTGGGGAGTTCGAATTACCTACTGGGGAGTTTGAATCACCTACTGGAGAGTTTGAATTACCTACTGGAGAGTTTGAATTATCTATTGGAGAGTTTGAATTACCTATTGGGGAGTTTGAATTACCTACTGGAGAGTTTGAATTATCTACTGGGGAGTTTGAATTACCTACTGGAGAGTTTGAATTACCTACTGGAGAGTTTGAATTACCTATTGGGGAGTTTGAATTACCTACTGGGGAGTTTGAATTACGTACTGGAGAGTTTGACTTACCTATTGGAGAGTTTGAATTACCTATTGGGGAGTTTGAATTACCTACTGGAGAGTTTGAATTATTTACTGGGGAGTTTGAATTACCTACTGGAGAGTTTGAATTACCTACTGGAGAGTTTGAATTACCTATTGGGGAGTTTGAATTACCTACTGGGGAGTTTGAATTACCTACTGGAGAGTTTGAATTATCTACTGAAGAGTTTGAATTACCTACTGGAGAGTTTGAATTACCTATTGGGGAGTTTGAATTACCTACTGGAGAGTTTCAATTACCTATTGGGGAGTTTGAATTACCTACTGGAGAGTTTGAATTATCTACTGGGGAGTTTGAATTACCTACTGGAGAGTTTGAATTACCTACTGGAGAGTTTGAATTACCTATTGGGGAGTTTGAATTACCTACTGGGGAGTTTGAATTATCTACTGAAGAGTTTGAATTACCTACTGGAGAGTTTGAATTACCTATTGGGGAGTTTGAATTACCTACTGGAGAGTTTGAATTACCTACTGGGGAGTTTGAATTACCTACTGTAGAGTTTGAATTACCTACTGGAGAGTTTGAATTACCTACTGAAGAGTTTGAATTACCTACTGGAGAGTTTGAATTACCTATTGGGGAGTTTGAATTACCTACTGGAGAGTTTGAATTACCTATTGGGGAGTTTGAATTACCTACTGGAGAGTTTGAATTATCTACTGGGGAGTTTGAATTACCTACTGGAGAGTTTGAATTACCTACTGGAGAGTTTGAATTACCTATTGGGGAGTTTGAATTACCTACTGGGGAGTTTGAATTATCTACTGAAGAGTTTGAATTACCTACTGGAGAGTTTGAATTACCTATTGGGGAGTTTGAATTACCTACTGGAGAGTTTGAATTACCTACTGGGGAGTTTGAATTACCTACTGTAGAGTTTGAATTACCTACTGGAGAGTTTGAATTACCTACTGGAGAGTTTGAATTACCTACTGGAGAGTTTGAATTAACTACTGGAGAGTTTGAATTACCTACTGGAGAGTTTGAATTACCTATTGGGGAGTTTGAATTACCTACCGGGGAGTTTGAATTACCTACTGGAGAGTTTGAATTAACTACTGGACACTATCCTCGAATGTCTTCGGTCTCTTCTTACAAGGGTTTGTAAATAAAACCTGACATGAAGATACTTTCCCCCTACAAGGAAACCCTGACCAAATATTCAAAATAACATAGTATTCGAAGCCCAAATAAGATCCCCATCGACACGGCTATACACTGGCTCATACGAGGAATGATGCACCTTCTCCTAGTAATGTTACCTCAAGACTAGATTAATTCTTGTCATGGCTTCAAAAAACTCTTTATTAGCAGACAATTGTTTCTGCCCGTTTCGAGAACATCTATTTCTAGGGTATACAAAATAGCACTAATATTCATGAAGACGGTTAGGGTTAGGGTTAGGGTTAGGTGAAAGGTTCTAATCTATTAAGAGTAAAGTACTGTACAAAAACTAAACGAAGAAAAGAAAAAGGAAGGAAAAAAAAGGAAAGCAGTAAAGAAAGTAAAAAAGCGCCAAAATGTCGGGGGTCAGAGTAGGAGTTAGAGTTAGAGTTAAGGTTAGGGTTAGGGTTAGAGTTTGGGTTAGGGTTAGAGTTAGGATTAGGGTTAGGGTTAGAGTTAGGATTAGGGTTAGGGTTAGAGTTAGAGTTAGAGTAAGAGTTAGAGTTAGAGTTAAGGTTAGGGTTAGAGTTAGAGTTAGAGTTAGGGTTAAGGTAAGAGTTTGGGTTAGGGTTAGAGTTAGGATAATGGTTAGGGTTAGGGTAAGGGTGAAGGTTAGAGTTAGAGTTAGAGTTTGGGTTAGGGTTAGAGTTAGGGTTAGGGTTAGGGTTAGACTTAGAGTTAGTGTTAAAGCTAGAGTTAGAGTTAGAGTTAGAGGTAGAGTTAGGGTTAGATTTAGAGTTAGAGTTAGAGTTAGAGTTAGAGTTAGGGTAAGAGTTAGGGTTGGAGTTAGAGTTAGAGTTAGAGTTAGAGTTAGAGTTAGGGTAAGAGTTAGGGTTGGAGTTAGAGTTAGGGTTAGAGTTAGAGTTAGAGTTAGGGTTAGAGTTAGGGTTGGAGTTAGAGTTAGGGTTAGAGTTAGAGTTAGAGTAAGAGTTAGGGTTAGGGTTAGAGTTAGAGTTAGAGTTAGGGTTAGAGTTAGAGTTAGAGTTAGAGTTAGAGTTAGGGTTAGAGTTAGAGTTAGGGTTAGAGTTAGAGTTAGAGTAAGAGTTAGGGTAAGAGTTAGGGTTGGAGTTAGAGTTAGAGTTAGAGTTAGAGTTAGAGTTAGGGTAAGAGTTAGGGTTGGAGTTAGAGTTAGGGTTAGAGTTAGAGTTAGAGTTAGGGTTAGAGTTAGGGTTGGAGTTAGAGTTAGGGTTAGAGTTAGAGTTAGAGTAAGAGTTAGGGTTAGGGTTAGAGTTAGAGTTAGAGTTAGGGTTAGAGTTAGAGTTAGAGTTAGAGTTAGAGTTAGGGTTAGAGTTAGAGTTAGGGTTAGAGTTAGAGTTAGAGTAAGAGTTAGGGTTAGGGTTAGAGTTAGAGTTAGAGTTAGAGCTAGGGTTAGAGTTAGGGTTAGGGTTAGAGTTAGAGTTAGGGTTAGAGTTAGGGTTAGAGTTAGAGTTAGAGTTAGGGTTGGAGTTAGAGTTAGGGTTAGAGTTAGAGTTAGAGTTAGGGTTAGAGTTAGAGTTAGAGTTAGAGTTAGAGTTAGAGTTAGGGTTGGAGTTAGAGTTAGGGTTAGAGTTAGAGTTAGAGTTAGGGTTAGAGTTAGGGTTGGAGTTAGAGTTAGGGTTAGAGTTAGAGTTAGAGTAAGAGTTAGGGTTAGGGTTAGAGTTAGAGTTAGAGTTAGGGTTAGAGTTAGAGTTAGAGTTAGAGTTAGAGTTAGGGTTAGAGTTAGAGTTAGGGTTAGAGTTAGAGTTAGAGTTAGAGTTAGGGTAAGAGTTAGGGTTGGAGTTAGAGTTAGAGTTAGAGTTAGAGTTAGAGTTAGGGTAAGAGTTAGGGTTGGAGTTAGAGTTAGGGTTAGAGTTAGAGTTAGAGTTAGGGTTAGAGTTAGGGTTGGAGTTAGAGTTAGGGTTAGAGTTAGAGTTAGAGTAAGAGTTAGGGTTAGGGTTAGAGTTAGAGTTAGAGTTAGGGTTAGAGTTAGAGTTAGAGTTAGAGTTAGAGTTAGGGTTAGAGTTAGAGTTAGGGTTAGAGTTAGAGTTAGAGTAAGAGTTAGGGTTAGGGTTAGAGTTAGAGTTAGAGTTAGAGCTAGGGTTAGAGTTAGGGTTAGGGTTAGAGTTAGAGTTAGGGTTAGAGTTAGGGTTAGGGTTAGAGTTAGAGTTAGAGTTAGGGTTAGAGTTAGAGTTAGAGTTAGAGTTAGAGTTAGGGTTAGAGTTAGAGTTAGGGTTAGAGTTAGAGTTAGAGTAAGAGTTAGAGTTAGGGTTAGAGTTAGGGTTAGGGTTAGAGTTAGAGTTAGAGTTAGAGCTAGGGTTAGAGTTAGGGTTAGGGTTAGAGTTATAGTTAGAGTTATAGTTAGAGTTAGAGTTAGGGTTGGAGTTAGAGTTAGAGCTAGGGTTAGAGTTAGGGTTAGGGTTAGAGTTATAGTTAGAGTTAGGGTTAGGGTTAGAGTTAGGGTTTTAACATTAACCCTAACCCTAACTCTAACTCTAGGTAGGGTTAGGGTTCTAATCTATTAAGAGTAAAGAACTGTACAAAACAAAACGAAGAAAAGATAAAGGAAGGCAAAGAAAAAAGTAAAGAAGTAAAGAAGAAGAAAAGTTAGGGTTAGAGTTAGAGGTAGAGTTAGGGTTAAGGTTAGAGGTAGAGTTAGGGTTAGGGTTAGGGTTAGAGTTATGGTTAGAGTTAGAGTTAGAGTTAGTTAGGGTTACGGTTAGGGTTAGAGTTAGAGTTAGGGTTAGGGTGAAATAAGAAATATGTATAAATAAAATGAGTATCGGATGAATTTTAATTTTTGAGTGTGGGATATTATACATTGCCTCTTCATTGCCCCCTTTCTTTCCTTTAAACTTTCTTTACTCAATTGATCTTTCTTATTTTTTCTACCTGAGTTCCGTCACTACCGCTATCCCCTATATCTATGCTAGGCGAACGCACACTGAGGCGGCCGATCTATATGTCAAATTTACTGATTTCTATTTGTGTAGTCTCCTCCTTCGCTCCCCCGTCTCCCCCGGACAAAATTCCGATATCCATCATCACAGTTTAACTGTTTTAGGATTCGCCCGCAATTGACGACTATCTACACGACGATGAGTTGACGACGACGATGTCTAACAAACAAGGCAGGATGGATAAAAAGAGAGAATAAAGAATGGAAGGAAAGAATTGGAGGAAGGGGTTAGGAATAACGCAGGGAAGAAAAAGAAGAAAAAAAGACGAAATTCAGAAGGAATGATAGAAAAAAACAAAAGAAGAAAGGAAGAAAAAAAATATAGAAGGAATAAGAAGTAATAATTAACAGTGAAAGGATAGACGTATAGAAAACAGGAGGGATTGAAGTAATGATAGAACGAAGAGAAAAGAAATGATCAGAGAAAGAAAAGAAAAATGAAAAACAATGGAGGATGGATAGAAGAAAGAACGAAGGGAAAACACAAGAAAAAATAAAGAATGGAAGGAAGTAATATATGAATAATTGAAGAAAGGGAGTAGGAATAACGCAGAGAAGAAAAAGGAGAAAAAGATGAAATTAAGAAGGAATGATAGAAAACAAAAGAAGAAAGGAAGAAAAAATACAGGAAGAATAGAAAGTAATTATTTAGATGGAAAGGATAGACATATAGAAAACCGGAGGGATTGAAGGAATAATAGAACGAAGGGGAAAGAGGGGATCTGAGAATGGAAAAAGAACCCGGAAAACAATGGAGGATCAATAGAAGAAAGAACGAAGAGAGAACATAAGAAATAATACAGAAAAACAAGATAGAATGTATGAAGAATTGAAGGAAGGGAGTAGAAATAACGCAGAGAAGAAAAAGGAGAAAAAGATGAAATTAAAAATTAATGATAGAAAAAACAAAAGAAGAAAAAAATGATCGAAGAAATAGAAATAAATAATGAAGATTGAAATATAGACGGATATAAAACTGAAGCGATTTTTTTTGTATGGAAATCGCTCCAGACAAGGCATGATGCCACTTGATGTAAGGAGCTAACAAGAATAAATATGACAAACGCAAAGACAGGGGATTCCTATTCATGTTACCTGTGAGTGTTAGGTCGAGGAGTCTGAACGTTGGGCTCTCAGGTAGGGTGTTATTTGCCATGGCAATCGGTGGTTGAAGAGGTTCCTTGTAGTTGTTTAAGGAAAGGAGCTTTGTCTTAGCAGCATTAAATGTAACCATCCATTTATGACTCCATTCAACTACAAACTGGAGGTCCCTTTCTAAGGATTCGGCTATTGCCTCGGATATGTGCGATATGACGAGAGTAGAGCGTGGTGTCGTCAGCAAATATACCCATCTCAGACAGAATGTCATCTAGGAGATCGTTATGAAATCCAGAGCAATCAATGTCCAAGGATCCAACCGTGGAGCACACCTGTATTTATGCCATGTGGTTTAAATGCACGGCCATCATGGACAACCTGGATCTTTTTTTCTTTTGATAGAAAAGATCTAATCATATTAAATATTTCTTTGAAAGATAAAGAGTATTTTAATTAGAAATAAAGTTTGTTTGTGTTTTAAATTTAAAAAAATCACTTCATTCACCATGACATTTAAAAAAAAAATTTGTTTAAAAACAAAATGAAAAACAAATATATTACACTGATCGATTCGGTGAAAAATTAAACTATGAGATTAATAATTCAATAAATAATTAATAAATCCCTTATTCGTCACTTGGACATTGTTTAGTTCAATATCGAGAGATCCTGATTCCTTATATATAATCGTATCAAAGTCCATAGTTTTCTCCGAATGTCTGGCTGGCTTGGCAGGCCGAGAGCAGACTCGAGGCGTTTCCACGAATAATGGCGATAGAGAGGCGCTCGTAAATCCAAGACAAATTATTAATATTCTATTTTTTTCAAACTTGACTTGCCAAAATTTTCATATTTTCCATTGACTTTCAGAAGTATTTACATTTAAAATTATAGAGATTTAAACATATCTCATTCATATAATTAATTATTCAATCACAAATAAAAAAAATAAGAAACAAATATATTACACGAATCCATTCGGTGAAAAAATAAAAGCCCTTATTCGTCACTTCGACATCGACATCGAGAAATCCCGATTCTTTATATATAATCGTATCACAGTCAATAGTTTTCTTCGAATGTCCGGCTGGCTTGGCAGGCCGAGAGCAGCCTCAATGCGTTTCCACAAATAATGGCGATAGAGAGGCGGTCATAACAAAGTTTATTTCTTTAGCTATTGTTTTAAAAGAGAGGTCTAACATGTCATTGTGAAACAGCAGAAGCACCAATTTTTTTTTTTTACAAAAATATATGTTTTTTTAATTTTAATTATAGAAATGTAATAAACTGTTCTTTGAAGAAATATAAGCTTTTTGTTTTTTTCTAAACATTGAAATCCTAATTCTGTCGGATCACAGCTACTATATGGCCGAAGTAATTTGTTTTATTTAATATTTGGTTAAATCCAAGATTTTAATGTTTTGGTGACTTCCTGTTTAATCGTGCGCGTCACGTGACGTACGGATGACCAGAAATGAAAGAAAGATTTATTGTAATAGAGATTAGCATAATGGATAAACAGAGATTAATAAAACAGTACTAATCTCCGAAGAAAAAAAGAACAAAAAAACAAACAAATGTATTACACTGATCCGTTCGGTGAAAAAGTAAACTATAAGATTAATAATTCAATAAATAATTAATAAATCCCTTATTCGTCACTTCGACATTGTTTAGTTCAATATCGAGAAATTCTAATGAATAAAATAAAAGATTTATCTAGTTATACCATATTAATTAATTTTTATTAGAAAACCTTTATGCCAGACCTTGTCAAAAGCTTTGGATATATCAAGCGCTACTGCCCTAGCTTTACCTGCCTTGTCCAGTGTATAGTATATTCGTTCAGAGATGACCGTTAGGATATCCGCAGTAGACCGTGCTTGCCTAAATTCATACTGATGGTCAGAAAGAAGTTTAGCATTAACGAGGTGACGGACTAAGGCTAGATTGATTAAAGATTCAAAGATTTTAAGGAAGAGTGAAATTAGACTGATGGGGGGGATAATTCTGAGGGTCAGCTATATCTCCAGAGTTCTTGAACACTGGTACTATAGAGACAATTTTCCAGATATAAGGGAAGTAAAATTCGGTAAGGCATTTGTTGTAGAGTTTGGAGAGAACAGGGGCCAGCCTAGCAGAGCATTTCGTTATTACTATTACTGGTATAAGATCAGCACCACGTGCTTTCGAAGTGTCAAGGTTTTTTATGATGTTCCGTACATGAGATGGGGGTGATGGTCAGGTCATCAAGTGGGACTTCAGTCCGCAATAGGAAATTTGGGAGACAGTGGTTTGCGGAATCCAAAGTGGAATGTAATAAAAAGATTTCTTACCTAATTGACGTCGCACTGTCTGCCAAGTTCCAGCATCTGTCGCATCACCCCCTGTTTTTATTTTACAAGTAGATTCACGGAATTTGCGTCGATCAACATACTGCACTTGTATTCCATCAACAAAAATACTGACCGAATATCAGCAAAATCACACCCCTCACTGTAGAAGTCCTTAAATGCCGGAAAACTTTATACTCTGATATCTTCTTTCATTAGATCGCTTATCTTTGCAATTCCTCCAAATTTCTGCATGCTCATATAGTCGGGGAGACAGGGATCAGGGATTGAATTCCAAAGGCAAGCAGTTCGTGGAACAGAAGATATTAGAGTAGAAAGCTATTCTTGCATCTGGGGGCCTCGACAATGAAGGGGTGGGATTTTGCTAATTGTCAAGTTGGTCTGAGGTATTTAAACTGAGGGGATACAAGCGTAGAAAGTTCGTCGAAGCCCATTCCAGCTCTATTTACGACTATTTTTTTCATATCGTGGATAAGGGCTTTGGTGAAAAGAGACTTTCCGTTGCTTTCCGGTGCTTTCCGGTCAATTTAAATTCTGGACGAGTGATTTAATTTTAACCACGTTACCAGCCATCGGTGGAAATATGTTTTGGTTTGTGTTAAATAAATTCAAGTAAAAAGTAAAAAAAAAGAAAAAAAAAAGAACCTTCTTTAGTCTTCGAGAATGGATGCCTCTTGAATTTGTCTGCTGATTTGAACTCGCGATGTGCGATTACCGTCAGTATGAATACTTTTTCGTAATAAATCTGTTGGTAGGGGATGTTAGCGGTCCAGGGGTTCGTGTAGACCTTGGTAACCCTCTTTTGGCCCTTATTAATGTCGTCCTGCTGACATTTGCCCTCCTTCAGGAAGATTTGTTGATAGCCATTGAGCTGGAAATAAACCAATTTTTACGTGACTAACGGTAAATTAGAAGTGAACATTTATTCCTTTGTCTTTAATGGGCTGTCGCTGGCAATTAGTCAAGGTGTTTAGCATTTCAACGACTTTTAACGTCAGGTTGTCTTGAAATAACGGCCTAAACGAAGTGTATTTGTTTTACATTTTTATTCTAGAAGAGGTTAGCTGTTTACAAAATTGCAATTTAAAAAATGGATGCCGTAGTGGGATTGGGTTAGGGTTAGGGGTAAGGTTAGGGTGAAGTGAAAGGGAAGATTTATCGTGGAATATTGAAAAAAGGAGCAACGGGGAAGAGAGATACGGAGATGATGGGAATAGTAATAGATATGGAGATGAGCGGGGGGGGGGTAAAGAAAAGAGAGAGAGGGGGTAGGCGGGAAGGGGAGGAAGGGGATATAAAGGAGTGAAAAGTTAGACAGATTTATTGTGAAATATTCAAAGAGTGGTAGAGAGAGAGAGAGGGGGAGGGGGAGGCAGACAGACAGAGAAAAGGAGGAGCAGAAGCAGAGAGAGGTAGGGAGAAAGAGAGAGCGAAAGAGAGAGAGAGAGAGAGAGAGAAAGAGAGAGGGAGAAAGGGGGAAAGAGATAGACAGAAAGAGATAGACAGAAAGAGAGACAGAAAGAAAGAGACAGAAAGAAAGAGAGAAAAAGAGGTGGAGAAGGAGGCAGAGAGAGAGAGAGAGAAACAGTGGGACAATTAGACAGAGAAAGAGAGAGAAAGGAAAGGAGAGAAAGAGAAAAAGGAGGAGAAGGAAGCAGATAGAGAAAAAAGAGGGGGGAGGAGGCAGAGAGAGAGAGAGAGAAAGTAGGAGGCGGAAAGAGAGGGAAAGAGAGGGAGAAAGAGGCAGAAAGAGAGAGAGGGGACGAGAGGGAGAAGGAGGCAGAGAGAGAGAGAGAAAGAGAGAGAGAGAGAAAGAGAGAGAGAAAGGGTGGAGAATGAGGTAGATATAGATAGAAAGAGAGCAAGATAGATAGATAGATAGATAGATAGATAGATAGATAGATAGATAGATAGATAGATAGATAGAAAGAGAAAGAAAGATGGAGAGAGTAAGGGTTATGACGATAGAGAGGAAGAGTAAAAAGAAAAAAAGAAAGAAAGAAAGGAAAGAAAAAAGAAAGAAAGAAAGGAAAGAAAAAAAGAAAGAAAGAAATAAAGAAAGAACGAAAGAAAGAAAGAAAGAAATTTATTTATTTATTTCTTTCTTTCTTTCGTTCTTTCTTTATTTCTTTCTTAAAGAAAGAAAGAAAGAAAGAGAAAAAGGAAAAGGTAAGATTTAGTGTAAAGTTGAGTTACATAAAAAACTAAAGAGACAATGTATACGTACATAAAAGTAATCCATGTAAACTTAGATCCTCGCGACCGACGAGCCTGGAGTGGAAGACTTAGATCAAGACTGACAGACAGGCATCAACCTCATATAGAGGAATAATTAAAGGCCTGTGAAAAAATAAATCGGATGAAGAAGATACACATTTTTATTAATTTTATCTATGCACACGTGTTTCTGGCTCACAGGTGTCATCAGCATGGTTAACTTAGACAAGGATCGAACCTTTGATTTCAATAGTCTAGCGTTTTACCCCAAGACTATGACGCCGTGCCTATAGATGTGTACGGTTTTTCTCACCTAAATATTTAAGATAATTAAAATTAATAAAAAAATATATATTAACGAAAAATACGTTCTATAAAGTTAAGGGCGACTAATAATGCAATTTTCTGCATCTTTATTACTTAGGAAGTGAAATAATCGAAATAATAGTAAGCAAAAAAAAACAAAAAAAAAACAACGAACGCTGCAATGACATAAAAATAATTACATAAAAGTTAATTATATATTTAGGTGATAAAAATTGTACATATTTATAGGCAGGACTTCGTGGTCCGACTGTAAGACGCTTGGCTATAGACATCAATATCGAAGGTTCGATCCTTGTGTCAGTTAGCCATGATGACGGCTGTGAGCCAGAAACACGTGTCTATTGGTTATTTTTATGTACATATAAAATTAATAAAAATATATATATTAACAAAAATACGTCCTATAAAGTTAAGGGCGACTAATAATGCAATTTTATGCATCTTAATCACTTAGAAAACTGAGACAATCGAAATAATAGTAAGCAAAATAACAACGAATGCTACAATCACCAATAAAAATAATTACATAAAAATACATCAAATATTTAGGTGATAAAAATTGTACATATTTATAGGCAGGGCGTCGTAGTCCAATGGTATGACGCTGGACTAATTAATAAACCCCCAAAAAGTAACAAACAATTACATAAAAATATATTAAATATTTAGGTGATGAAAATTGTACATATTTATAGGCAGGGCGTCGTAGTCCAATGGTATGACGCTGGACTAATTAATAAACCCCCAAAAAGTAACAAACAATTACATAAAAATATATTAAATATTTAGGTGATAAAAATTGTACATATTTATAGGCAGGGCGTTGTAGTGTAATAGTAAGACGCTGGACTATAGTATCGAAGTTTAAGTTAGCCATGCTGATGACGGCTTTGAGCCATAAACACGTGTCCATTGGGTTTTTTTTATGTACGTATGAAATTAATTAAAAAATATATATATTAACGAAACATTCGTCCTATAAAGTTATAGGCGACTAATAATGTCACGCTCTGCATTGATCTTTATCACATAGGAAGTGAAACAATTGATAAAGCAGAATACCAAACAAATGACAATCACCTACAAAAACAATTGTACATCTTTATAGGCAGGGCGTCGTAGTCCAATGGTAAGACGCTGGACTAATTAATAAACCCCCAAAAAGTAACAAACAATTACATAAAAATACATTAAATATTTAGGTGATAAAAATTGTACATATTTATTGGCAGGGCGTCGTAGTCCAATGGTAAGACGCTGGACTAATTAATAAACCCCCAAAAAGTAACAAACAATTAGATAAAAATATATTAAATATTTAAGTGATAAGAATTGTACATATTTATAGGCAGGGCGTCGTAGTCCAGTGGTAAGACGCTGGACTAATTAATAAACCCCCAAAAAGTAACAAACAATTACATAAAAATATATTAGATATTTAGGTGATAAGAATTGTACATATTTATAGGCAAGGCCGTCATAGTTCAGGTGTAAACCGCTAGACTATTGACATCAACATCGAAGGTTCGATCCTTGTGAGCCATAAACACGTGTCCATGGATTACTTTTATATATGTATAAAATCAATAATATATATATATATATATATATATATATTAACGAAAAATACGTCTTATAAAGTTCTGCATCTTTATCACTTAGGAAGTGAACACTTATAACAATAACAAACGCCGTACTCACCCATGAAAACAATGACATAAAAACAACTTCATATATAGATAGAGAGAACGTTCCAGTGCATTCTCATAGTAAAAAAATACATTAAATATTTAGGTGACAAAAATTGTACATATTTATAGGCAGGGCGTCGTAGTCCAATGGTAAGACGCTGGACTAATTAATAAACCCCCAAAAAGTAACAAACAATTACATAAAAATATATTAAATATTTAGGTGATAAGAATTGTACATATTTATAGGCAGGGCGTCGTAGTCCAATGGTAAGACGCTTGACTAATTAATAAACCCCCAAAAAGTAACAAACAATTACATAAAAATACATTAAATATTTAGGTGATAAAAATTGTACATATTTATAGGCAGGGCGTCGTAGTCCAGTGGTAAGACGCTGGACTAATTAATAAACCCCCAAAAAGTAACAAACAATTAGATAAAAATATATTAAATATTTAAATGATAAGAATTGTACATATTTATAGGCACGGCCGTCGTAGTCCAGTGGTAAGACGCTGGACTAATTAATAAACATCCAAAAAGTAACAAACAATTACATAAAAATATATTAAATATTTAGGTGATAAAAATTGTACATATTTATAGGCAGGGCGTCGTAGTCCCATGGTAAGACGCTGGACTAATTAATAAACCCCCAAAAAGTAACAAACAACTACATAAAAATATATTAAATATTTAGGTGATAAGAATTGTACATATTTATAGGCAGGGCGTCGTAGTCTAATGGTAAGACGCTGGACTAATTAATAAACCCCCAAAAAGTAACAAACAATTACATAAAAATATATTAAATATTTAGGTGATAAGAATTGTACATATTTATAGGCAGGGCGTCGTAGTCCAATGGTAAGACGCTGGACTAATTAATAAACCCCCCAAAAGTAACAAACAATTACATAAAAATATATTAAATATTTAGGTGATAAGAATTGTACATATTTATAGGCAGGGCGTCGTAGTCCAATGGTAAGACGCTGGACTAATTAATAAACCCCCAAAAAGTAACAAACAATTACATAAAAATACATTAAATATTTAGGTGATAAGAATTGTACATATTTATAGGCAGGGCGTCGTAGTCCAGTGGTAAGACGCTGGACTAATTAATAAACCCCCAAAAAGTAACAAACAATTAGATAAAAATATATTAAATATTTAAGTGATAAGAATTGTACATATTTATAGGCAGGGCGTCGTAGTCCAGTGGTAAGACGCTGGACTAATTAATAAACATCCAAAAAGTAACAAACAATTACATAAAAATATATTAAATATTTAGGTGATATAAATTTTACATATTTATAGGCAGGGCGTCGAAGTCCAATGGTAAGATGCTGGACTAATTAATAAACCCCCAAAATGTAACAAACAATTACATGAAAATATATTAAATATTTAGGTGATAAGAATTGTACATATTTATAGGCAGGGCGTCGAAGTCCAATGGTAAGACGCTTGACTAATTAATAAACCCCCTAAAAAGTAACAAACAATTACATAAAAATATATTAAATATTTAGGTGATAAAAATTGTACATATTTATAGGCAGGGCGTCGAAGTCCAATGGTAAGACGCTTGACTAATTAATAAACCCCCTAAAAAGTAACAAACAATTACATAAAAATATATTAAATATTTAGGTGATAAGAATTGTACATATTTATAGGCATGGCGTCGTAGTCCAATGGTAAGACGCTGGACTAATTAATAAACCCCCAAAAAGTAACAAACAATTACATGAAAATATATTAAATATTTAGGTGATAAGAATTGTACATATTTATAGGCAGGGCGTCGAAGTCCAATGGTAAGATCCTGGACTAATTAATAAACTCCCAAAATGTAACAAACAATTACATGAAAATATATTAAATATTTAAGTGATAAGAATTGTACATATTTATAGGCAGGGCGTCGAAGTCCAATGGTAAGACGCTTGACTAATTAATAAACCCCCTAAAAAGTAACAAACAATTACATAAAAATATATTAAATATTTAGGTGATAAAAATTGTACATAT
Organism: Sepiola atlantica; assembly: GCA_963556195.1. NCBI lineage: Eukaryota > Metazoa > Mollusca > Cephalopoda > Sepiida > Sepiolidae > Sepiola > Sepiola atlantica. The sequence goes on along the minus strand of OY744549.1, from coordinate 52,824,135 downwards.
TTATAGGCAGGGCGTCGTAGTCCAATGGTAAGACGCTGGACTAATTAATAAACCCCCAAAAAGTAACAAACAATTACATGAAAATATATTAAATATTTAGGTGATAAAAATTGTACATATTTATAGGCAGGGCGTCGTAGTCCAATGGTAAGACGCTTGACTAATTAATAAACCCCCTAAAAAATAACAAACAATTACATAAAAATATATTAAATATTTAGGTGATAAAAATTGTACATATTTATAGGCAGGGCGTCGAAGTCCAATGGTAAGACGCTTGACTAATTAATAAACCCCCTAAAAAGTAACAAACAATTACATAAAAATATATTAAATATTTAGGTGATAAAAATTGTACATATTTATAGGCAGGGCGTCGAAGTCCAATGGTAAGACGCTGGACTAATTAATAAACCCCCAAAAAGTAACAAACAATTACATAAAAATACATTAAATATTTAGGTGATAAGAATTGTACATATTTATAGGCAGGGCGTCGTAGTCCAGTGGTTAGACGCTGGACTAATTAATAAACCCCCAAAAAGTAACAAACAATTAGATAAAAATATATTAAATATTTAAGTGATAAGAATTGTACATATTTATAGGCAGGGCGTCGTAGTCCAGTGGTAAGACGCTGGACTAATTAATAAACATCCAAAAAGTAACAAACAATTACATAAAAATATATTAAATATTTAGGTGATATAAATTTTACATATTTATAGGCAGGGCGTCGAAGTCCAATGGTAAGATGCTGGACTAATTAATAAACCCCCAAAATGTAACAAACAATTACATGAAAATATATTAAATATTTAGGTGATAAGAATTGTACATATTTATAGGCAGGGCGTCGAAGTCCAATGGTAAGACGCTTGACTAATTAATAAACCCCCTAAAAAGTAACAAACAATTACATAAAAATATATTAAATATTTAGGTGATAAAAATTGTACATATTTATAGGCAGGGCGTCGAAGTCCAATGGTAAGACGCTTGACTAATTAATAAACCCCCTTAAAAGTAACAAACAATTACATGAAAATATATTAAATATTTAGGTGATAAGAATTGTACATATTTATAGGCAGGGCGTCGAAGTCCAATGGTAAGATCCTGGACTAATTAATAAACCCCCAAAATGTAACAAACAATTACATGAAAATATATTAAATATTTAGGTGATAAGAATTGTACATATTTATAGGCAGGGCGTCGAAGTCCAATGGTAAGACGCTTGACTAATTAATAAACCCCCTAAAAAGTAACAAACAATTACATAAAAATATATTAAATATTTAGGTGATAAAAATTGTACATATTTATAGGCAGGGCGTCGTAGTCCAATGGTAAGACGCTGGACTAATTAATAAACCCCCAAAAAGTAACAAACAATTACATAAAAATATATTAAATATTTAGGTGATAAAAATTGTACATATTTATAGGCAGGGCGTCGAAGTCCAATGGTAAGACGCTTGACTAATTAATAAACCCCCTAAAAAGTAACAAACAACTACATAAAAATATATTAAATATTTAGGTGATAAAAATTGTACATATTTATAGGCAGGGCGTCGAAGTCCAATGGTAAGACGCTTGACTAATTAATAAACCCCCTAAAAAGTAACAAACAATTACATAAAAATATATTAAATATTTAGGTGATAAAAATTGTACATATTTATAGGCAGGGCGTCGAAGTCCAATGGTAAGACGCTGGACTAATTAATAAACCCCTAAAAAGTAACAAACAATTACATAAAAATATATTAAAAATTTAGGTGATAAGAATTGTACATATTTATAGGCAGGGCGTCGTAGTGCAATGATAAGACGCTGGACTAATTAATAAACCCCCAAAAAGTAACAAACAATTACATGAAAATATATTAAATATTTAGGTGATAAGAATTGTACATATTTATAGGCAGGACATCGTAGTCCAATGGTAAGACGCTGGACTAATTAATAGACCCCAAAAAAGTAACAAACAATTACATGAAAATATATTAAATATTTAGGTGATAAGAATTGTACATATTTATAGGCAGGGCGTCGTAGTCCAATGGTAAGACGCTGGACTAATTAATAAACCCCCAAAAAGTAACAAACAATTACATAAAAAATACATGAAATATTTAGGTGATAAAAATTGAACATATTTATAGGCAAGGCCGTCATAGTCCAGGTGTAAACCGTTAGACTATTGACATCAACATCGAAGGTTCGATCCTTGTGTAAGTTAGCCATGCTGATGACGACTGTGAGCCATAAACACGTGTCCTTGGATTACCTTTATGTATGTATAAAATTAATAAAAACATATATATTAACGAAAGATTCGTCCTATAAAGTTATGGGCGACTAATAATGCAGTCATCTGTATCTTTATCACTTAGGAAGTGAACAATTATAACAATTGCACAAAGCAGAGTAATAAACGTCACACTCAGCCACAATTACAATAAACACAACTTTATATATGGACAGAGATAATGTTCCGGTGTATTCTCATAGTAAAACACATTTTAACTCCATCCTTAGAAGAAGAAATAGTTTTCCAATTTGTTTTATAGTGCAATTCGTTTTAAAATACCAAAAAATCCATCTTAAAAGTCGTTTATATATAGATTTCTATTATTTTATATAGGGATCAATTGCTATATTGATTATCGTTTGCAATACAATCTTAAATTCGATATTTATTTTCTATTTAAAATCGATTTATTTTCTTTCGTTCGTCAATCTCCACTCTGGATTACTGTCACGTGATCTAAAGCTACTTGTCAAAATAATATTCGCCTGTTTCAATTTGAATTCGGTTTGAAGGTCACACCCTAACCCTAACCCTAACCCTAACCCCTAACCTTAACCCTAACCCTAACCCTAACCCTAACCTGTTCTCTTTTATACCCGGTGTTACATGGTCCTTTAATTACTCGTACCTTTTCTTCTTCGTCTTGGAGAGGTGTCGTCTCGATGTCGTCTAGTGGTTGAGTTCTTTCTTCGCTTCCGTACTGCCGTGAACATCGCAGTCCGTTGTGTCTGCAACAAAAACCTTCATAACACGATTCAGAAGGCAAACAATCTTTTAAATTTTTAATTTTTTGAATCTGGTTTGAAATGTAAATTTAACCGGTGTTTTCTGCGAGACTGCATTCACTACCCTTCATATGCACGCTTGAACTTGAGTTGAGCACGGTTCTGAAGAAGAAAAGAGTTCCCGAAATATTATATCATACAGAGTTTCCACCAGACCATCTTGATACAGGTAGTACATAACATTGTAACATTGTGTAGATAAACAGATATATGTGTGTTTGTGAAAAAAAAAGAATAATAAGTATATATATATATATATATATATATATAATATATTTTGATACAGGTAGTACAAAACATTGTAACATTGTGTAGATGAACAGATATATGTGTGTTTGTGAAAAAAAAGAATAATATATATATATATATATATATATATATATATATATATATATGTGTGTGTGTATGTATACATTGTATTAAGGGTGAAACTATTTAATTTGTTCCAGCATTATATGTCTTATTTGCTCCAACTTGTGTCTATCCGTCACACCTCTTCATTGTATTGCCTTCTAAGTATCACATTTCTAAATTTTGATTAGTTTTATTCAGGCGGCAGTTTTCTGTCGCTCTTGGAGATGTTTTACTAACGCTGAGGGAGAGATCAATTTACTACTTTATCGTAGCTAATTCCTAGCTATCTATGGTCCATTAAGTCCTTATCCATTCTAGGAGGGGGGAGGTAGGAATTTCATCACGCCTGTATTCTTTTAGGTAAATAAATTCCCCTAATCATTTGCAGACCACATGGAGAAAATACGTCTGTTCAGCTTGCTTCCAAAAACCAGACTCTAAAAACTCAGTTTCCCACACAAGAATCCGTGACGTCACAGAACCCTTATGCGCAGGTGCATTCGTCACAGCCTTACTACCTTTAACCCCCGACTTAAAAGATCTCATTAAAATGGTGGCCTGTCAACGTTTGTGAGCTCCAACTGTGAGAACCAGTTTTATTCTGCACCCGACTGTACGGGTCAACCCGCACTAAATCGCGCAAGCCAAACCAAACGATCCCCCACAGATACGTATACTGAACATGCGTTCGGCCACACAGGACTATTATCCAACACCGGTTCTTTTTTTTATACAATTGTTGCGTTTCATAAAAAAAATACGAATCAATATTTTTTATCGTAATTGGAACAGATCACAGTGCTACTAAACTATTGTTTTACTTTGTCAATCAGAAAAGTGATAAGGTCTTTGTTAACATTAAACAATAAGTTTGTTGTTAAACTTTACAGGCATTAACTTAACTAATAAAAAAGTTATTCATTTATTTATTTTTAAGGAAAAATGTAAAAAGCTGAAAAAAGAGGGCGATAGAAAGGGATCAGAGAGAAAACAAGCGAGACAGCAATACACTTTCTCTCTCCTCCCCTTTCTATTCTCGCTTATGTCTCGCTGGTAGCGAGCCACGATCGTGTTCGAGCCATGATCGTGTTCGAACGCTGGTTGTTTAAACTTAAGGTGTTTTAGTTATTTTTTCCGATTTATTTATTAAATAACTTTAAGTAGTTACTGTTAATATGGACGAAACTATTGCATATAGATAGTAAACATAAGCAAATGCAATTCCAAATTAATAATACCACTTTATATATTAATTATGAACGGTTTAAAAAATAGTTATGCTAATTAGGCAGTCAAAAGGTTCTCTCTTAATTTTTTATCTCCAATATCACGTCTTTATGTTGTATTATAGATTAAAATAACAGTAACCCGTTTTGATTATTAAATAGAAGTGATAAACGATAGCAAGCTTTTTCATATATATATATATATATATATATATATATATATATATATATATATGGGAAGAGAAGGATGAAAGTAATCCGACGTGATGGGAAAATGAAAAAGGAAAACCAAAAAATGGATGTTTTTTATGTGTACATCAACGTTTCGTCTTTATTTATAAGACTTCATCAGGATGATAAAATAGAGAAAGAATGTCATGCAAGCACAGATACATGTAGGGTAGACATATTGGGAAAAATAGAATGAAATAGTGGCCAACTACTGGGTTGACGTCCGTATTTGTTGGAGAAATAGAAATGAATGTAGAAAAGAATGAGTGGGGAAAAAATGGAAGGATGGGGTGAGCCAGGACTACTGTAGCTGGTGGTAAGAGAAAGAGGTGGGGGATGAGCAGGGGTAAAGTGGATGGCAGAGAGGGAGGTGAGGAAGAGGGGGGGTGTTTGACCAGATGGCTGCGGTTAAAGATTGAAGGGGAAAAAGTAGGTTGGAATGTTTGTGTATGGGGGGGTGTATGCAGGGAAAGGAGGATGGGTAGAGAGGAAGGGGGGGGGCTGTGATTTTGGTGGATGGGCGAAAGTTGTGGTCTTAGAGAGCGTTTTGAGAAAATGAGGGAATTTAAGAAGGGGTATGGGAGAAAATAGTTGAGTGGGGGCAGGGAGGATTTGTTGTGATAGGGTGTGAAATATTTGAAATATTTGGAAAATGATAGCAATTAAAAATAACCGACAATTTTTGTCTGGTTATTTTAGTGTTGATCCCTTCAATTTTCCGGATTAAAATCTTAATCTCGGAAGGAAATTGGCTGATGAAACTGCCATAGTGTACATGTTGGTCCAGAGTACTTTCTAACCCGTCTGGGTCCATCGTCAGTGGAATAATGACAAACAGGTAATGACCTGGAGTTAGATTTATAATTAATTTTATTATGTTTATTAGGTATTATAAGCATTTAAGTATATTAGTGCTAGTGTTAAAATTAATCTTGTTAATAGCAGGTTTTTTAGTTTTAATGAGTAAAGCTTCTAGTATGTGGAGTTTTTGAGTATTAGTATTATAATTTCCGGTTATTTTTAATAATACGTGTCTTAAAGAAAAAATGCTGCGTGTGTGTGTGTTTATTATCTATGTACGTATACGTTTCGTCCTTTATAATTCGAAACCCCGGAGTATTTTGCAACTCAAATCGCGATGCCTTGAGCCACTCGGATAATGTTGAACAGAAAATAAACGGTGATAATTTTAACACTTTATCCGGCGGCTTGACATCATACGAGCGTTTTACTTAATGAAAGAAACTATGCACATACCTGGCACACGCTAGGAAGTAAGTGTAGTATCTGTTCCGATGGATACTGCACCCCTATAGACCGGTGTCGTCTTGTCCTTCGGGACTTGATTCCACCTGTCTGTGGGTTTGTCCTGTGCAGTTCTAGGAGGTCCACCCTCTCAGGCTTCGCCTCCCCTCTTTGGGGAGGAGTAAGTTTATTGCTTACTGCTTGAGGCGCCCCTACCGGGGAATGCCGACGGGGCTGCCCAGGCAATTTTTAAATGGCCAGAGTGCTCACCTCTCGAGCGCTGGCTTTTAACCCCACTTACTCGACCCAAGCTATGGTCACATCTTACTTGTGGGAGTAAGATAAAACTGGCCTTGTGCCTAACTCCTGCAGAGGAGTAAGTAAATATAGCTAGCGACGTCATGCTGTGTTAATACTACACTTACAGTGCCCTTCTAGACAGGTTTTCTAGGAGCTACAAATAATATATATATATATATGAGCATAAGTGTCTTAGATAGAATGTGTATGTTGGTGACGGGGGCGGGGTAAGGGGGGGGTGTGGGGGTGTCTGACGGGCACGAGAAGAAAGAAAAATGATTTTGATTTTAGGGGAGTGATAAGTAAAATGTGGTTTCGTTCAGGATGTGTTGATGGTTTCAGGGTAAATTGAAAGAATTGAGCGAACACTAAAAGGAACATAAAAAACAATGCACTTTTTTCCCACGTATTAGAACACGATCATGCTTTCAAGTGCTGTACCTGATTAACCTCATTTCCCTGAAGATGGACCCGGATGGGTCTGAAAGTACTTGGGAGACAAATCTAAACTATGGCAAATTCATCAGCCAATTCCCCTGCGAAAATAAGATCCTTATTCGGACTATTGAAAGGATCTACCAAAGAATACCCAGACATAAGTTGTCTCTTATATTCAACAATACTTGCATGTAAGAGAAGATGCTGCGTATATATATATATATATATATATATATATATATATATATATATATATATATATATATACGCGTATGAATACATCGCTTCTAACAAGCTTATAACAAGCTACACAAAGAAGTTCGTGTTTCGTGCGTAACACTCCATCAGGCTTTTCATTGGTTGTTTTTTCTTCAGTGAATCGGAGCGAAATCAAATTGGAAAAAGGTTCATGAACAGTTTTTTCTCCGCAAGCTTATATGTGATACGCCTAGGGTTCTTTAAATATAAATTGGTGTCCCCGACTCCTCCAAGGATAAGTGACCATTCAAAATGGCTGATGAAGAGAGACAGTTTTTGTTGTGATGGTGGTGACAGTGGATGGATTACTGTAGCTGTCAGCTTCCCACACCTTTTTTTTTACTTTTCTTGTGAACCTCTTAATATTACGCGGATAATTTGTAAATAACCCCTAACCCTCCCCTTAACCTTAACCCTAACCCTAACCCTGGTAATAAATATATCAAGAGAATATGATTTAATAAGGCTACAAGCAAAATTTATAATTTTTATTCATCTATATAATAATAGTGAACGTCCGTGTGTCCGGCTCGTTTTCACTAAGCACCATTTTATTTTTTTTAAAGAGAGGCCTAAAATGTCATTGTGAAACAGCAGAAGCACCAAAAATAGTTCACGAGTTTCACCATGACGTCACGTTATCTGAGAGGAAGATAATCAGAAGGGACATTTTCTGCATTGTCACCGTCTTTCCGTCTGCGAAGCAGCAACCGGAACTGAATTTCAGCATCTAAGTCTTGAACATAAACCGTTGAGTCATGGTGCTTTTTTTTTTTTTTCTTTTAATCAGAAGGGACATTTTCAAGTAGATTTTATTTTATAGATGCTCCGATGAGTTGGCTACTCTGGTGCCCCCTCGGCGTAAATTCACTAGACTAACTCGACATTCTACTAAATCTCATTCATTCACTGTGGAGGTCCCCAGATGCCGGAGAGCATTCTACTCAAATAGCTTCTTTCCTCGTGCTGCTGGCCTCTGGAATTCCCTTCATGCCCCCTGTTTCCCTGACAGTACTGACATGCAGAAATTTAAAACTAATGTAAACAGACATCTCGCTGCTCAGATCCCAATTTAAGCTGAACCACCAATCCTTCTCCCCTTTTCCTTTTTCTCAGTAGCCCCTTACGTTTAGGAATTTTTTTGAAGAAACCAAAAAAAACAAAAAAAAACATACCAAAATTACTGTTATCACAACATATTTTTTACTTTTATTATTTCTTTTTACTTGCTCACTGTTCCATGTTTTCTTTTGCGCTGAGCACAGCTTGGCTAATCGCTCAGTATCTCTCCACCAATCGGCTCGTCAACACTCGGCCGTTTGCGTAGGACAGCCAAACGATTCCGAGTCGAACGTCACGAAAGCTGGTTCGGGATCGATATCAGTACCGTTATTTCTTTGTTAAAACTTTTTTATTTAAACCCTTGTTTGAATCACTGTTATTTCTTCGTTAAAACCTTTTAATTTAATCACTTATTTGAATCGCTGTCATTTCTTCGTTAAAACTTCTTTATTTAAACACTTATTTGAATCGCTGTTATTTCTTCGTTAAAACTTCTTAATTTAAACATGTATTTCAATCGCTGTTATTTCTTCGTTAAAACTTCTTAATTTAAACACTTATTTGAATCACTGTCATTTCTTCGTTAAAACTTCTTAATTTAAACACTTATTTGAATCGCTGTCATTTCTTCGTTAAAACTTCTTAATTTAAACACTTATTTGAATCGCTGTCATTTCTTCGTTAAAACTTCTTAATTTAAACACGTATTTGAATCGCTGTTATTTCTTCGTTAAAACTTCTTAATTTAAACACTTATTTCAATCGCTGTTATTTCTTCGTTAAAACTTCTTAATTTAAACACTTATTTGAATCGCTGTCATTTCTTCGTTAAAACTTCTTAATTTAAACACTTATTTGAATCGCTGTCATTTCTTCGTTAAAACTTCTTAATTTAAACACTTATTTGAATCACTGTCATTTCTTCGTTAAAACTTCTTAATTTAAACACTTATTTGAATCGCTGTTATTTCTTCGTTAAAACTTCTTAATTTAAACACTTATTTGAATCGCTGTCATTTCTTCGTTAAAACTTCTTAATTTAAACACTTATTTGAATCGCTGTTATTTCTTCGTTAAAACTTCTTAATTTAAACACTTATTTGAATCGCTGTTATTTCTTCGTTAAAACTTCTTAATTTAAACACTTATTTGAATCGCTGTCATTTCTTCGTTAAAACTTCTTAATTTAAACACTTATTTGAATCGCTGTTATTTCTTCGTTAAAACTTCTTAATTTAAACACGTATTTGAATCGCTGTTATTTCTTCGTTAAAACTTCTTAATTTAAACACTTATTTGAATCGCTGTTATTTCTTCGTTAAAACTTCTTAATTTAAACACTTATTTGAATCGCTGTCATTTCTTCGTTAAAACTTCTTAATTTAAACACTTATTTGAATCGCTGTCATTTCTTCGTTAAAACTTCTTAATTTAAACACTTATTTGAATCGCTGTTATTTCTTCGTTAAAACTTCTTAATTTAAACACTTATTTGAATGGCTGTCATTTCTTCGTTAAAACTTCTCAATTTAAACACTTATTTGAATCGCTGTCATTTCTTCGTTAAAACTTCTCAATTTAAACACGTATTTGAATCGCTGTTATTTCTTCGTTAAAACTTCTTAATTTAAACACTTATTTGAATCGCTGTTATTTCTTCGTTAAAACTTCTTAATTTAAACACTTATTTGAATCGCTGTCATTTCTTCGTTAAAACTTCTTAATTTAAACACTTATTTGAATCGCTGTTATTTCTTCGTTAAAACTTCTTAATTTAAACACTTATTTGAATCGCTGTTATATCTTCGTTAAAACTTCTTAATTTAAACACTTATTTGAATCGCTGTCATTTCTTCGTTAAAACTTCTTAATTTAAACACTTATTGGAATCGCTGTTATTTCTTCGTTAAAACTTCTTAATTTAAACACTTATTTGAATCGCTGTCATTTATTCGTTAAAACTTCTCAATTTAAACACGTATTTGAATCGCTGTTATTTCTTCGTTAAAACTTCTTAATTTAAGCACTTATTTGAATCACTGTTATTTCTTCGTTAAAATCTTTGTATTTAATCACTTATTTGAATAACTTATTCTTAGTTAAAACTTTTTAATTTAAACACGTATTTGAATCGCTGTTATTTCTTCGTTAAAAAAATAAATATTTATTTCATACAAAATTTTTTGCTTGTTTTTTCCTCTCGCTTGTAAATCCTGCCTCGTTTGTACTTTTGGACGCAAGTAAGTCAACGGATTTTTCATTCGGCACTGTTCGGCGTTTTACGTAAACATCCGGAAAGTATCGACGCCGAGGCACTTTTAGCGCGGATCCTAATGTAAAAAAAGTACTCATTTTTTTATCCATTTTCATTTTCACATGTTCCTTCGTTTTCTCTGTCTTTTTTTTCTTATTGTAAATCATGTATTTCTTCCTTTCTCTTTTACATCTTACCACCTTTCTTCATTTTCGCCCTTCATGTTTCTCATCCGGAAAAAAAAAACAAACAAAAAAAAACGATATCCTTTTATTTTTTTCAATAATCAATCTCTCTCATTCCGTGATAACTTCTCCAGCGATTGACGTCTGCTTCTCACAAAACTTGACAACAACTGTCAGCATTGCGAGAGCGTATTCTTTTCTTTTCTCTTCCATTATTGGTTAATATCCCTCTCGTCCAACCGTCGCCATTTTTAAATTTTTTTGATATTTAATAGAATCAGAACGCGGGTCGGTCTTGGGACAGGAACAACGATCGGTCTTTGGACCAATGATAACGGGCGTTGATTGAAGACGGGCGAAATGATTGCACGGCTGTCTTTTTGATTGGACATGCAAATTGAACCGAATAGTTCACATCGACTTTTTTTTTTAATATTTCACCGCGCAGGACAAATTAACTGCTCAACCAATGCTTTTCGCAATTTTTTGTCCGCCATTTTAAAAAAAATAATTTTTTTGTATCCATTATAATATTCTGTTCTCTCTCTCTGGAATTCTTTCGTTTCTTTGCTGAAATTGGGATTAGTAAAGGAACTTTTTTTTGTTGTTTTGTTTTGTTGGCGTATATAAACGTCTTAAATTAACTATCCGATATGTTGTGCATTGGATTTGAAATAGACAAACATATATTATGTACAATTTGGTATATTCGGACTACTGTTCTCATCTTAGGTGGTTTTATCACAACGTTTCTCCTGATGAAGTAAAAATTATAGATACCTTGTCGAACTCGGGAATCTTTCTGTCGAACTCGGGAATCTGGATTGTATTCTAACGGCACCCTTTATTAAGTAATTCGCAATTCTTCGTATCGCCTGCACTGAAAATTGAACCTTCAACTTTCAAATGACTGTCACTTAGAACTGAATTATACTTAGTACTATTTCTACTGCGCCACGGGTCCTTGCGGACAATTCTAGTATGAATTTGGGGAGCCTTAAACCTATTCTTGTTTTTGATCTAACTACTTATCACTATAGATCACTACTTATCTATTATTTATGATTATAGGTTCCCATATTGTATTCAATGCTATACTAGGTCTGCTTAGTAAGTCATTGTCGCCTAACATATGTGCTGCTTCTTTGAGTCGACTTACTCTCCACCGTTCTTCTCCATCTATAATTTTTACTTCATCCCATGAGGGTAGATGGTTTCTCTTTTCCTTCCATATGTGGTCAGCCATACCCGACTTTTCGATTTCTCCACGTATTACGACTTTCCGGTGTTCTTCGAGCCTTACCTTTAGTGGACGACATGTCTTACCTTTGTATACTTTTCCACACTTACATGGAATCGCATACACACAGTTCTTAGTCATGACTTTTTCCGTAGGGGGTTTAACAATTGGAAAATAACAATATTTATTGAATTTCAACAAGGATATATTCCATGTTGAAATTCAATAAATATTGTTATTTTCTTTTCTGGAATTAGGATTAGTAGAGGAAGTTTTTGTTTTGTTTTGTTTGGTTGGCGTATATACACGTCTTAAATTACCTAACCGATATGTTGTACATTGGATTTGAAATAGACAAACATATATTATGTAGAATTTGGTATATTCGGACTACTGTTCTCATCTTTGGTGTTTTTTATCACAACGTTTCGGCCGATGTAAACTCCGACCTTCTTAGCACAAACAAACGATACGATTGACTACGTACTACAATATAAATTAGTGAGAGGCCGTATTTTACAATACAACGATTGTAGATCACATTACAATAGAAACACTGCGAAAAACAACACACTACAATAAAAAAATTTGGTATATGGCCGACTACTACACCATAAATGTGGTATCCGGCGAATGGGCATAACAGGTGTATAAGCTGGCTTACGGTGGAAAATGGTTGAAGAAAGTGTCTACGGATGCCTGAAAGTGATACAACATTTTTTTTTTCATATTAATTTCAGACTTTTCTTTTTTTTCATATTAATTTCAGACTTTTCTTTTCTTCATATTAATTTCAGACTTTTCTTTTTTCATATTAATTTCAGACTGGTTTCTTACTACAATACTGGCAATCTATGGCATACCACACAGACATAATTGATTGGTTGTTGGGTTTTATGGCATGTTAACAATCGTTGGGTAATTTTATGCTGAAATCGTACGTTTTACATACGATACATTTGTAGACTAATTTTAAGAGATTTTTATTACAAACACCATCTGGGCTTTCCTAAATGGTCACAAAGTTAGTACAGGCCAAGTGGAACGTCACAAAACCTTGGCGATCTTAAAAGAACAAGTATGTCAGAATTATTAAGCCGTGTCAATAATAACAAGCCGCGCGTGCGTGGTCCCCCTCTGTATGTGACTCGATGTGGCGAGTGTAAAATGCAATAAATTTGGGCAATTTGGGGCATTTTTTACCCCTCCTTTGACCTCCGTGGGGGTGCGAACCAGAATTTTTCTGAGGTCAAGGATGCTCATTTTATATCCAGAACAATTGCCTCTACATTTTGGCCAAGTTTCAGAAAAATTGAATGGATGGATCAAACGTTATGGGAGAAAAGGGTCATTTTTTGCCATTTTGGGGGCTTTATACCCTCTGGGGGCGCGAACCAGATTTTTTCCAAGGTCAGCGATACTTATTTTCTATTAGGAACAATTGCCTCCACATTTTGGCCAAGTTTCAGAGAAATTGAATGGATGGATGAAAAGTTATGGGGCAAAAAATGTCATGTTTTGCTATTTCGGGGCCTTTTGACCACTTGGGGGGCTAACCAGATTTTTTACAAAAATCGGAGAATGTCACTTTCTAACCTGACCAAAGTTACAACTTCATGCAAAATTTGAGAGAAATTCAATGAATGGTTGCAGAGAAAAATACGGACGGACGGACGGACGGACGGACATGCCTCAAAACATAAGTCCCCCGATTTTATAAATCGGGGGACCAATAATATGGAATATCGCATACTATAATTGAAACAATGTGTTACATATTGAACTGAAACATAAACAGTGTGCCCGACTATGTTCTACAATGGAAAACCATATAGTAGTCCATAGTATATTGGAAACATTAAGCTAAAAACGTGTTTCAGAAAAAAGCCTGAAATGTGTAAACAATTTTGAAAATTTGCCTTAATTCAATGAAACACAGTTATACATACATCCATTGTATATATATATATATATAGATATATATATATATATATATATATATATATATATATGTATATATGTATATATATGTATATATACGTATATATATGTATATATGTATATATATGTATATATATATATGTATATATATGTATATATATGTATGTATATGTATATATATATATGTATATATATATATATATATATATATATATGTATATATATGTATATGTATATTAGGGGAGGTCGATTTGGAAAACCATATAGTAGTCCATAGTATATTGGAAACATTAAGCTAAAAACGTGTTTCAGAAATAAGCCTGAAATGTGTAAACAATTTTGAAAATTTTCCTTAATTCAATGAAACACAGTTATACATACATCCATTGTATATTTTCTATATATATATATATATATGTATATGTATATATGTATATATATGTATATATATGTATATATACGTATATATATGTATATATGTATATATAGGGTGGGCAAAAATAAGGGTCCTATTTTTAAAAATTCATAACTTTTTTATTTATTGATTTTTTAAATTTTTTTTTTTTAAATAAGTAAAGGACCCCTTCCGAAGCAAGCATGAGCCGTATTAGCCCTAAGGAACGTACCCTCATTTAGAAAACATTATTTTTGCTTAAAAAACTCCAAACAGTGTAAAAAACAATACTTTAGTTTTTGTAAGTTTTAAGAAGTGTTTTTCGGCTAAAATTTGTTTTGTTTATTTCAAAAAATCTCGGAAGGGTCAGTCTACACACACATAAAGTTTGGTGAGTTTAACTTTTATTTTGTGGAAGTTATTCAAATTCAAGTTATTCAAATTTAAAGATAGGACCCTTATTTTGGCCCACCCTGTATATGTATATATATATGTATATATATGTATGTATATGTATATATATATATATGTATATATATATATATATGTATATATATGTATATGTATATTAGGGGAGGTCGATTTTGAAACTGTAAATTATCGCACTCGAAGAAAGTTGCCAAATAATGTCAAAAGTTACCACAAGAAATATTTTTCTTCAAAACTTTGTATTTATTTGAGCATTGCAACTTAAAGATCAAATAAATCGAGATTTTTTCTCACAGCCTAGATTTCACCGGCAGAAGTGTCGCCTTAAATTAAACCCGGGTTTTAACAAAAAAAAGTAATACATTACTTAATAATAAATATTTTAAAGTTTATTATTCCTTTTCTTAAGAAATTAAATGTACATATTCAAATTAAAAAGGAATAAAACACTATAATATTATATTTTATATATAAATAATTATTTATTTACATAGGCGTTTTATTTATTGGATATTTTTTATGGTATTCACCGGTTGAAAATTCAACGAGCGAATTTGAATTCACGTGTTGATTCTGTGTTTACACATGTAATTATCACAAATATATATTGAATTGTCGAGCGCTGGCTTATCTAATCCCACTTTCCCGACCTTTTGTCACACCTTACCTTGTGGGAGTTAGATAAATAAAAACTAGTTCAGCCAGGGTTTTTTACCCCACCAAATAAACCGGTATCGTCCGGGTCTTTGGGTCTGGATTCACACCCGTCTATTGGGGCTTGTCCGTCCTGTGCAGTTCTAGGAGGTGCACCTTCCAGGTTTTGCCTTCCCTCTTTGGGGAGGAGTAAGTTTATTGCTAACTGTCTGAGACGCCCCTACAGGGGAATGCCGACGGGGCTGCCCAGTCAATTTTTTAATGGCCAGAGTGCTCACCTCTATAGCGCTGGCTTATCTAATCCCACTTTCATGACCTTGTGTCACATCTTACCTTGTTGGAGGTAGACAAATAGAACTATTTCAGCCAGGGGGTTTTACCCCACCTAAAATATTATATGTATTGGAGTTGATGGGAGAATGGATAAGGACACATTGATGTATAAGGAAATTGTGGATTAAAATAGACAGAGAATTATGAAAAAAACTAAGGGACCAGAACACCATTTAACTTTTACAAAAGAAACACCATGTGAAAGTAAATATCTGACACAGAGTTCTTCCTAATAGTGGTGCAACAGGTGCTGTTCATGCAGATCAAGTGGTGGATGTTTTGCATGAATTCCACAGTGAGAACAGTATCAAGGCTATACTTGTTGACAACACTAATACCAACACAGGTTGCGAAGGTGGAATGGTTGCAATTTTAGAAAAAAAACTTTTAAAAAATCTTCACACAATTGGTTGCTCTTTGCATCATAATGAACTACCTTTCAGAGCCCTTTTTAAAAACATAGATGGTTGCGCAAAGGGCCCTACAACATTCAGTGGCCCTCTGGGGAAATTATGCTCAAATGATTGCCATGATTTATCCCAAATATCATTTTCCACTATTAGCAATCCTCTAGAGTCAATTTTTAAAATTGATGAAATACATGATCTTAGTTCTGACCAAAGACTCCTTTATGAATACACAGTAGGTATTTCTAGAGGTAAGGTTGACTCTAGATATACCTCCTGGAAAATTGGTCCTTTAAACCAAGCAAGATGGTTAACTTTGGCCATCATGCTCATGTGTTTATGGACTCGTGGTGCATACCCACAAAGGCACACAACAAAACTACACTATG
>OY744549.1:52800187-52802687 GCA_963556195.1 Sepiola atlantica | reverse complement strand
CTTGCCGTGTATAGTAAAAACAATTATATTGTCAATAACATGACACAACAATAACAAATTAAAATAGGCTAGTCAGAATCAAATTTTGATTTGTCAGCTTAAATTCTATTTAGGTCCAACTCTTAAAATCTCACAAGATAACTTTATATGTTAGATGATCAGAACCATGGATCGTGCCTTGTATAGTAAAAAAATTATATTGTCAATAACATGGCACAACAATTACAAATGAAAATGGGCTAGTCAGAATTAAAGTTTAATGTCAGCTTAAATGCTATTTAGGCCCAACTCTTAAAATCTCACAAGATAACTTTATATGTTAGATGATCAGAACCATTGATCGTGCCTTGTATAGAAAAACAGATATATTACCCACAACATGCACAACAATTACAAATTAAAATGGGCTAGTCAGAATCAAATTTTGATTTGTCAGCTTAAATGCTATTTAGGTCCAACTCTTAAAATCTCACAAGATAACTTTATATGTTAGATGATCAGAACCATGGATCGTGCCTTGTATAGTAAAACAATTATATTGCCAATAACATGGCATAGCAATAACAAATGACAATGGGCTAGTCAGAATCAAAATTTGATATGCCAGTTGAAATGCTATATTGGTGCAACTTTTTAAATACCACAAGACAACTTTGTATGCTTGACGTATTTTTTTTCAGGCACAAAGTTGATAGTGTGTTAAATAATTTGTAGTTTGACTTTTCGAACAAAGTAAGTAACCCTAACCCTTACCCTAATTTTTGTTCTAAGTTTATTTGTAGTTCTATAAGTTTTCTTCCATTCAGACTTTAGAATCGTTCATGCGTTGCCCGGCACGGGACCCTTCTTTCCTCTCGGAAGCCATTATGTTGTGAAGCAGCCATTTGCATGATCAAGGCATACACTCCTTGAATTAAACATTTACGATCAATAAGACAACATCTGCCGAACGGGAAGCAGCCCCTAAAAAGATCGGTGCTTTACGGAGACAAAGGCCATTTCATTATATATGAGGGTGAATGCTAAGGTCAGGCTGGAGCAAGAAACGAAACGAAAGAATTAAAATGAAAGGAAGAAATACACGAAACGAAAGAATTAAAATGAAAAGAAGAAATACACGAAACGAAAGAATTAAAATGAAAGGAATAAATAAACGAAACGAAAGAATTAAAATGAAAAGAAGGAATAAACGAAACGAAAGAATTAAAATGAAAGGAAGGAATAAACGAAACGAAAGAATTAAAATGAAAGGAAGAAATAAACGAAACGAAAGAATTAAAATGAAAAGAAGAAATAAACGAAACGAAAGAATTAAAATGAAAGGAAGAAATACACGAATCGAAATAATTAAAATGAAAAGAAAAAATAAACGAAACGAAAGAATTAAAATGAAAGGAAGAAATAAACGAAACGAAAGAATTAAAATGAAAGGAAGAAATAAACGAAACGAAAGAATTAAAATGAAAGGAAGAAATAAACGAAACGAAAGAATTAAAATGAAAGGAAGAAATACACGAAACGAAAGAATTAAAATGAAAAGAAGAAATAAACGAAACGAAAGAATTAAAATGAAAGGAAGAAATAAACGAAACGAAAGAATTTGTGGTGAACACCACAATGAGGTACTCTCTCTTTCTCTCTTTCTTTCTTTCTTTGTTTAACCCTTCTTCGCCTCTGAAGGGAGAAACTCGTGAAATCTCGCAGAATCACGTTGGCCGAAGGATTTCGGCCAGCTTGACCACGCGAGATTTGAAGTCGATAAAAGAACACGTGTTCCCTTCCTCATTCTCTTTTTCCCTCAGCGTTCTGAGAAGAACGCACAAAGAACTCTTGGCGACCCCCCCCCCCACCAGCTCGAACGAGCTGTGTGGGGGAAGAAGAGAAAGGTAACCCTTTTCGATTCAAGAAATCTATATATCTTTCAATTTGATGAACATTCTACAATCTGGTAATCTTTCAATCCCAACGAACTCTTATGTCTTCAACACACATTGCATTCGACACACAAAAAGACATTTCAACACGCATCGCCTTATACGCCCCAATTATGAATTTACACTCTCTTTTAAATATTAAATAAATAAATTGTTTTGTTAATAAAAATGTTATTCCTTTCCTTTTTTATTAACCATTATAAAAGGCCTATTCGTATATGTGTATAGCTTCATCATTCCTTCGCTTTCTTTAAGGTAAGTTTAAATAATATTTTCTTCCTTTCTCTTTGTTGTCTTAAACTGTTTTATTTAATCTCCACGTGGTCCGATGGTGGAATCTAACAGTGAGATGTCGAGCCGTTATAAAGGCATCTATCACACTACCTATGGTTGTGGGATTCATTATCGCTAAAACATTTGTACGGCATCCTTCGCGACTGTGGTTAAAATCAAAAATCCATTGTTCTCTTTTGAATCTCCCGCCATTAAACAAAGACTTCCACCTCCGGCCATAAATTAAAAATGAAAGGAAGAAATAAACGAAAGGAAAGAATTAAAATGAAAGG
>OY744549.1:52777687-52790187 GCA_963556195.1 Sepiola atlantica | reverse complement strand
TTTCCTCTTGTTGGTTTGTGTGTCTCGGGCTCTGAACGATAACACTGGACGTTTGTGTAGCTTGAGAAGATTTATTTAGACATAAAACAGAACGACACAGATTGTACGAGAGAGAGAGAGAGAGAGAGAACAAGGTAATTATTTGGGGATCATTTATCATCAAACGCTAGGCTATTTTGGGCTACACTGCGCGCTGCCCCTTGATACTGTAGGGACCCTCGCTTCGCACGTCTTTCTTGTTTGGTGGTCAGGAACAAGAGACAGATACAACCTCTAACGGACGATTTCCGTTGATACTCCTACCGACATTCAGTGTGTCCCCCCACTCTCTGCGCACCTCACTATCTAACAATACTTAACTCTTATACTTGAGTGGCCTCCTGGCCTTGATAAGCCGTGACCCATCAATAAAAGAATTACAATTGATTGATACTACCCCTATATTGTTTCTCATCTTTCAGCTGACATTTATTTCGGTCTCATTAATCTTTATCCTTGAGTAGCTCTTGGCCTAGATAACTGACGACTCAGTAGTAACAAAAATAAAGTTCAACATTGGTGACCCCGACGTGTGGCTTCTCCACCAGTATAAGTACTTGTATTAATTTACTCCTCTCCAGGAGTTAGGCACAAGGCCAGTTTTTATCTTACTCCCACAAGTAAGATGTGACCCAAGGTCGGGTCGGGAAAGTGGGGTTTAAAAATTGCCTGGGCAGCCCCGTCGGCATTCCCCGGTAGGGGCGCCTCAGGCAGTAAGCAATAAACTTACTCCTCCCCAAAGAGGGGAGGCGAAGCCTGGGAGGGTGGACCTCCTAGAACTGCACAGGGAAGACCCATAGACCGGCATAAATCAAGCCCCGAAGGCCAAGACAATACCAGTCTATGGGGTGCAGTATCCATCGGAACAGATACTACACTTTGATCTTAGCCAAAAGGCCAAAGTACTTGTAGGTTTACCGTAATCGATAAATTATCTGATGATTTAAAAAAATAAGATTTCAAATTACGAATTTTTGGTTCCTATTGAAAGTAGCTAATGAAAATACAATTTAACGGAAAATCTGTGAATGTGTCAATATGGAAAAAAGAAGAAGGACGGGAAGAAACTGCCGGAGTATTCCAGTGTAATTTTCCTTTCTTTTGAAGAAAAAGGGGAATAATTGTTTCCTCGAAGACTATTTTATTTTTGACCAACAAGATTGGTTTAACAAGAATGGGCATTTATTTATAGGAATTACATTGAAACTGAAAATATCTTTTCTTAATGTTACGGACAATTTTTTTGAGGCGGGTGGGGGTAAGGTGGGGGGTGTTTTGACATGAATCTAGTGAATGATATCAATGTGGAAGGGTGGAAGGGCGGAGGTTTGAAGAAGATGAGGAAGAATATTAAGAGGAAGATAAAGAAGCGGGATGAGAAGGATGATGATGATGATTATGATGAGAAGGGGGAGGAGAAGGAGGAGAAAAAAGATGGGGATGGGGATGAGTGAGAAGATGAGTGAAAGATGAGGGTGAAGAAGAAAGAAGAACGGCAGAGGACTAGAAAATTAATGAACATGCACAACGCATACAACCCAAAAGATGATACGGAGAGACTCCACGTGAAAAGAAACGAAAGGGGGAGAGGACTGGTAAGTATACGTAAAAGAACAGAAGACACCAACAAAAACTAAAGCCAGTCATTTTGGTAAAAGTTTTCATGCTTCAAATTCTTTATATCTTCAAATATTTATTCATTGTGTTTCGTTTGGTTGTTTTGTTTTACAGCATATCAACCCTCTTCGGGTTATTAAATGCCGAATCGACTCGGTAACATTTAAAAGAGTCGGATGCACGATGCCAGAAGAAGAAGAAGGCACCCGGAGTGCAAAGTCAGAAATTAAAACAACGGTTTTAAACGAAGGAAGAAGGACCGCTTACGTAGCAGAGATCGAGTTGGGAGAATATAGAGAACAATTTGTCGCGAGTCATCCCCGAAGAAAGGTACCCCCACCACAACCGAACTGTTGTAAACAACTGGCGTGGGGACCACAAGCCTTCCTTAAATTCCGGGAGCAGACTGCTACAGAACATATTGTCATGTTTCCCTCTAGGTTGCAAGGTAAACCACTGTGCCTAGTTTTCGTGAAAATAACCTACGTTGGGTAGAGTCGAAAATCAACCGCCGTCAATGTAAAGAAAAAGGTTTCTTTGTAAGACAAGGGATAGAACAATAATGTCAAAGGACGTTTGCTAAAAAAAATATTTAATTATATATATGTGTGTACCCAACTTACACCAGCTGGCGGTGAAGAATAAAGAAACAGAGTTTCTCGAGCACGTCCTTGTCGCTATCGTTGTGTTTTGTTTGATGCTACGAAGGAACGGGTTTTGCACCATTTTTATCTGACAAATATTTATTCGTGGTGTTTGGTTTGGTTGTTTTGTTTTACGGCATATCAGCCCTTTTCAGGTTATTTAATGCTGAATAGTCATTGTGGTGAATATTTTTATGCTCCAAGTTCTTTATATCTTCAAATATTTATTCATGGTGTTTCCTTTACTTATTTTTTTTACGGCATATCAACCCTTTTCATGTTATTTAATGTTGAATCCAGTCATTTTGGTAAAAGTTTTCATGCTTCAAGTTCTTTATATCTTTAAATATTTATTCATGGTGTTTGGTTTTGTTGTTTTGTTTTACGGCATATCAACTCTTTTCGGGTTATTTAATGCTGAATCCGGTCATTTTGGCAAAAGTTTTTGGGGAAGGGAAGGAGAGGGGGAAGGGGATGAGGGGGGATTGTTGGATTTTGTTTTTGGCTTTGCAGAACATGATTGAGTTTTGCAAAGAGAAAAAAACAAATCAATAAAACATCAATGTTTGGTGCATTTTGGGTCAGGTAGCCGATATCCCGGGCAACGCTGGATAGATCTGCTAGTATATATATGGTAACACAAAACATAGATAATAAAAAAATATTTATAAGTCGGACACTTTGAGAGAGATTAATTGAAATTTAAATCTAGCAACGTGGCGAGTTATCTCCCTTTGGGTAGATTGAAGACTTTTTCTCATTAGTTGCGTTTATAAACAAAACTACAAAAACTTATTTTGTTTGTTTCGTTGTTTTGTAGACGAAACATTTTGTTTTTGTTTTTGATTTTTTTTTGCAAAACATGATTGAGCTTTGCAAATGGGAAGGAAAAAACAATAACATCAATGTTTGGTGTATTTAAGCTCAGGAAGCCGGTATCTTCAGACCTCTTAATGTGGTAGCACCAGATACACACATACATTGAGTTTTACACACACACACACACACACACACACACACACACATATATATATATATATATATATATATATATATATATATATATATATATATATATAAGATATGAAACTAAAAGAATACTTTTAGAGGATATAACCTATAGTGAAGTGGTTTAAGCTCAATATACGAGATAGAGCAATTATACAGATAAATGAAAGATAGATAAAGATGTGCGAATGACAAATCTATTTTATCTTCGATTGTTCAATGAAAGGTATACTCGGTAAAAACATGTTTAATATTATGTCCTTAAGCCAGGGGTTTTTAAACTTAAATCTCCTTTGACCGGACACCTTATCAACGGACATCCCCCAACTGGACAGACTCCATTTTTTATTCAAATTTTGAATTTTGGCTTTTCCACTGCCAACTTATCCATCTATGTAATCGTTCTGATGATAAGATTTTTTTATCTTTGAAAAGCCTTGGCTTAAGGAAAGAAAAATAAACATGTTTTTATGGGGTACACCTTGCATTGAACTATCAAAGTTGAACTAGATTTGTCATTCGTACATCTTTATATCTCTTCCGTCATCTATATATATATATATATATATATATATATATATATATATATATATATATATATATATATATATATATATATATATATATAATAACGATCATGCCTTCGAATTTGAACAGGCCCAAATCACCAAACACATTCATAACAAAGCTCGGCGAAGACTACTGGTAAATCAGAGCCTCCAACACCGTCAGACAACGAAATGGCTTCTACAATATATCCCCCTTAATAAGCAAAATTATCTTGACCGAACAAAAACTAAACCTAGATCATGGCTAACCTTTTATTCTCTTCGTTCTCAATTGTACTTATATAAAAGTCCCCGCATACACACTCACGCACAAACTCCTCCTCACATACATTTTCATTCACTACGAATCTAAACCACTTAACCACAAATAACAGCCTTACCAATGAACACAATCTAGACCTACTCACAAATATTTAGATATTTAAACCCCTTTTGCCCTCAATTTAATGTCAAACCATCGACACTGCCTGCAGAAAACTACATTTCGCCTATTTCTCGCCAAAATTAACATCACTTTTCTCCTTCTCTTTCTTTTTCTTTCCCCTCATTGTCATGTTAACAGTACATTTCAACACTTTCCTTCTAACTCACTTATATTCACACATTCCTGACATAACCAGCTGGTCAATACTCCTACCATCCAAAAATTTCACATCTAACCACAACAAAATCTCTCCTCTCCCCCTCACCCATCTCACCCTTTCGACTACTTCTTTCACACTCTTACCCACCCACCCAACCTACTTTCAAATTATCTTCATTTCTTCAAATCTTTTTCTACAACTATGATACTACCTACACACCAAAGACACAGAGTTGCCCCCTTTCCCTCCTCTTTCCCTAGCCCCTCAAAATCCATGCTACACCTCACCACGATAAAAAACTCAGCACCCCCTCCCCTCTCGCCCACCATAAGAAAAATTTACTAACACTCCCACTCCTCCCCCTTTTCACTCACAGCCATCCACATTCATTTCACTCTCTGCCACTGACTTCTCTAAGCCCGGACCTTGGTCCAGCGCTCTCAGTAGACACGGCTACTACTTTTTCTCATAAACCCATCATGTCAACCGAATATTTCGATGTATTTGCATGATATTTTTCTGAGGTAGTCTTAGAAATTGATGATTATATAAAAAATATCTCTTGGTTTTTCCTTTTTCATTTCCCATTACGTAGGATTACTCTCATCCTTCCTTACTCATATATATATAAATATATATATATATATATATATATATATATATATATATATATATATATATATATATATATATATATAGTCCTTGCTCACCCCATCTTTCTATTTTTTCCCCACTCATTTTCTGCATTCATTTTTATTCTCTAACAAGTACGGACGTCCACCAAGTATTGGCCATTATTTTTCATTTTACTTTATTTTTCCTCCCAATATGTCTACCCTACACGTATCTGTACTTGCATGACATCTTTTCTCTATATCATCATCCTGATGAAGTCTTATAAATAAAGACGAAACGTTGATGTACACATAAAAAACATCCATTTTTTGGTTTTTCCTTTTTCATTTTACCATATATATATATATCAATACAAGTGTTGTTAAAACAACAGAACTCTTCTGTTTTGTTAATTATTACCGATCACCCCTTTTTTCCTTCTCCATAATTATTCAAACAAATTAAAATAAATCAGCTATTACTTTGAAAACAAAACATTTAAAAAAATCAAACAATACATGAATCAATTAAAGATTCAATTCATCCGTCTCATTTCAACAATGTAGACGATCGTTTTTGCGTTCACGGCTTGCCGTAGTATTTTAAAAACTTCCATTCTTTCACCCGCTTTTAGTAATTTTTTACCATTTTATACCATCAAACACCTGATGATGATTCCAGAAGGAGTCGAAAACGTTCGTGTAACATACGGTTCATTTATTAATTCATTCGATGTCAACATAAAAAAATCATTCGACGAATTGAAAAAATAAAAAAGGACAAACAGAACAGAATAATGCATTAATACAAGTGTTGTTAAAACAACACTTGTATTAATGAAAAAATTATGCCTGAATACACACAATATATATATATATATATATATATATATATATATATATATATATATATATAGAGAGAGAGAGAGAGAGAGATAGAAGAAAAAAGAGTGATAAATATGCGACGATTGTCCAAATTTATTTCAAATTTCAATTGTTCAATGCAAGGTTGTCAGTAATAAACTAGTGTTTATTTTTCTTTCCTTAAGCCAAGGCTTTTCAAAGATCGAAATCTTATCATCAGAGGAGAAATACAGATGGATAAGTTGGCTTTCGAAAAAACCAAAGTTCAAATATTTGAAAAATATGAGAATTATTTTTAAAAATTATTAAAATAATTTTTGTCAAAAAACGTACTGAATGAAAAGAAAATTTCGTGAAAAAGATATACAATTGTCCGGGTGGTAAGTTTCCGTTGAAAAAGTTCGGTGAAATTGTAGAAAGTGAAGAAAAACACTTTGCATGGGAGCAGGTTGGAAAAGGTGCTCAAAAGTAGATAAGTCCAGATGCACTTAAAAGAGGCTGTGAAGAGGAAAACAGGCCATTTTTTTTATTTACTTCCGGGCCTAGATTCTGAGTTAATCCCTGTATGAGATCCTACCGTTTTACTAGGCCCGGAAGTAAATCTAAAAAATATTTGAACTTTGGTTTTTTCGAAAGCCAACTTATCCATCTGTATTTCTCCTCTGATGATAAGATTTCGATCTTTGAAAAGCCTTGGCTTAAGGAAAGAAAAATAAACACTAGTTTATTACTGACAACCTTGCATTGAACAATTGAAATTTGAAATAAATTTGGACAATCGTCGCATATTTATCACTCTTTTTTCTTCTATCTCTACTATTGCTCTATCTCGTATATTGAGCTAATCCTTTTCACAATAGGTTCCATCTACTAAAAGTTTTCACTTTGGTTTATTTTGATCCTATATATATATATATATATACTGTCCTGTTTTTAAATCTCCGAAACAGTTACATGGTAAACAGCTGATGATCCCCGTGTTAATATTAGACGCTTAAGGTTTCCTGTTTTTGTTTCACTCTTAGATAATTACCCCCCCCCCTTTTTTATTTTTATTTATTTTTTTATTTTTATTTTACTTATATTTTTTCATTTATTAATTTTCCAACGAATGTTAAGTCTGCAATATCTTGGATTTAGTTAGTTTGTCTGGGAATTTAAACTGCATTTTACTTTTTTTTTTACTTTTTTTTTTTTTTAATGACTCAAAGCTTCTTTAGACTATATATTGGGTATTTAGACCTGTATGGCTAGGTTTCCTTCCTCTTATCTAATTACTTTTCTGGTACCAAAGGTACTTAAGCTTTATTTTTTATTTATTTTTTAATGCAACTTTGATTCCTATATAATTTTATTACTAGCTACAATATTGCAGAATGGTTCTTGGATATAGTGTTTAGATAGTATTATTATTATTTTTATTTTTTTATTATTGTTATAATTTTATTTGATATGCAAATTACTATATCATACGGTAGTCTTAAGGGTAATATATTATTATTATTATTTTATCATTATTATTATTTTTTTATGTATATATTAGTGATATTTTAAGCTGAATTATTTCGACACTTGATTATTGGGGGAATGGTCGTATAATCAGTACCATTGGAGAGCCATGAATATTAAAACTGTCCTGTTTTTAAATCTCCGAAACAGTTACATGGTAAACAGCTGATGATCCCCGTGTTAATATTAGACGCTTAAGGTTTCCTGTTTTTGTTTCACTCTTAGATAATTAACCCCCCTTTTTTATTTTTATTTTTTTTATTTTACTTATATTTTTTCATTTATTTATTTTCCAACGAATGTTAAGTCTGCAATATCTTGGATTTAGTTAGTTTGTCTGGGAATTTAAACTGCCTTTTACTTTTTTTTAATTTTTTAATTTTTTTTTTTTTTTTAATGACTCAAAGCTTCTTTAGACTATATATATATATACATATTACCCGACGTAGATCAATACTCGAACTAGTAACAAATAACAAAAAATATTGATTTATTTTCTTATGAATCTAATAATTTTGAAATTACTTTCACGCTATAAGATGTTGTACTGAATTTACCGTATGGATGGTCGCGACAGAAAGAGTTTTGTTCTTTTAATTTCGACATAATCATTACAATAATGAGAAAACGCCAGACACCTTTTGTAGCGATAATTGGCGACCAGTTCCCTTTCTAATTTTAATTACAAACCCATCAAAACAAAATACATCGATCTATAAGTAGCCATATTAGTAAGAAAAAGAAGAAAAAAAATGAATGAAATTAAAGGGATGGATACGATTGCCAAGTACGTACACGTATATATTAATACCAACCAAATTAATTGGTGACCCCGATGTGTGAGTTCACCCTTCTTTCTTCATTCTTTTATATATTAATTGATGACTTTCTTTCTTTCTCTCTTTATTTATTAGTTTAATATTTGGTGACCCCGATGTGTGAGTTCACTCTTCTTCCTTTCTTTATTTTTTATATATTAATTGATGACCCGATGTGTGAGTACAACCTTTTTCTTTCTTTCTTTCTTTCTTTCTTTCTTTAATTCTTTATTTATTTATTCGTATGATATTTGGTGACCCCGATGTGTGAGTTCGTCATTATTTCTCCATTTATTTCTTTATTTATATAATGATTGGTGATCCTGTTGTGTAAGTTCCATATCACTTAATTTATGTATTTATTTATATAATTGGTGACCCCGATGTGTGAGTTCACTCTTCTTTTTTTTATTTATTTATATAATAATTGGTGACTTTTATGTGTGTGCTCATCTTTCTTTCTTTCTTTATAATAATTGGTGACCCCGATGTTTGAGTTCACTCTTCTTCCTTTCTTTATTTTTTATATATTAATTGATGACCTGATGTGTGAGTTCACCCTTTTTCTTTCTTTTTTTCTTTCTTTAATTCTTTATTTATTCGTATAATATTTGGTGACCCCGATGTGTGAGTTTGTCATTATTTCTCCATTTATTTCTTTATTTATATAATGATTGTTGATCCTGTTGTGTGAGTTCCATATCACTTAATTTATGTATTTATTTATATAATTGGTGACCCCGATGTGTGAGTTCATCCTTCTTTTTTTATTTATTTATATAATAATTGGTGACTTTTATGTGTGTGCTCATCTTTCTTTCTTTCTTTATAATAATTGGTGACCCCGATGTGTGAGTTCACCCTTATTCCTTTCTTTATTTTTTATATATTAATTGATGACCCGAAGTCTGAGTAAAACCTTTTTCTTTCTTTCTTTCTTTCTTTCTTTCTTTCTTTAATTCTTTATTTATTTATTCGTATGATATTTGGTGACCCCGATGTGTTAGTTCACTCTTCTTTTTTTATTTATTTATATAATAATTGGTGACTTTTATGTGTGTGCTCATCTTTCTTTCTTTCTTTATAATAATTGGTGACCCCGATGTGTGAGTTCACCCTTCTTTATTTTTTATATATTAATTGATGACCCGATGTGTGAGTACAACCTTTTTCTTTCTTTCTTTCTTTCTTTAATTCTTTATTTATTTATTCGTATGATATTTGGTGACCCCGATGTGTGAGTTTGTCATTATTTCTCCATTTATTTCTTTATTTATATAATGATTGTTGATCCCGGTGTGTAGGTTCCATATCACTTAATTTATGTATTTATTTATATAATTGGAGACCCTGCTGTGTGAGTTCACCCTTCCTATTTATTTATTTATATAATAATTGGTGACTTTTATGTGTGTGCTCATCTTTCTTTCCTGCTTTTATAATAATTGGTGACCCCGATGTGTGAGTTCACCCTTGTTTCTTTATTTTATTATATATTAATTGATGACCCGATCTGTGAGTTCAACTTTATACTTTCTTTCTTTCTTTATTCCTTTATTTATTGATTTATTTATTCGTATAATATTTGGTGACCCCGATGTGTGAGTTCGTCATTATTTCATCATTTATTACTTTATTTATATAATTACTAGCGATCCTGGTGTGTGAATTACCTCTTCTTTCTTTATGAATTTATTTATATAATTGGTGACCCCGATGTGTGAGTTCATCCTTCTTTCTTTTTTAATTACAAACCAAGCAAAACAAAATACATATTTCTTTACTAATATTGCTACTTATATATGTAGCAATATTAGTAAAGAAAAGAAAAAAAAATTAAATTAAAGGGATGGATACGATTTCCATGTATATATTAATACCAACCAAAATAATTGGTGACCCCGATGTGTGAGTTCATCCTTCTTTATTTATTTATTTTTTATATATCTTTTGATGACCCGTTGTGTGAGGTCACCCATCTTTTTTCTTTCTTTCTTTATTAAAAAGAACAACAGGTTTAGAGATAATAATAACGAATTGTATTGAACAGAGAAATTATACACAAGTCAGTGTTGGCAGTGCTAGTGCCTAAATGTGCCTCCCAATGTTCTCCCGGCAAAAGCCGGTATTTATGGTAGCCGGTTGCTACCATTTAGTTATTATTAAAGGGTAGGTAGGTTCACCCACAACAATTTCTTTATTTATTCGTATAATATTTGGTGACCCCGATGTGTGAGTTCGTCATTATTTCTTTATTTATTTCTTTATTTATATAATTACTAGCTATCCTCGTGTGTGAGTTACCTCTTCTTTCTTTATGAATTTATTTATATAATTGGTGACCCCGATGTGTGAGTTCATCCTTCTTTCTTTTTTATTCATTTATTTATATAATAATTGGTGACTTCTATGTATGTGTTCATCTTTCTTTATTTTTTTATATAATGATTGGTGACCCCGATGTGTTAGTTCGCTCTTTTTTTTTCTTTATTTATTTGTATTATAAATAGTGACCCCGATGTGTGAGTTCATTCTTCTATTTTATTTTTTTAATTATATAATAATAAGTGAACTTTATGTGTGTTTATTTTTATTAATTAATTAATATATTGATTTATATTATAATGTCTGTATTCCACCTTGTTTCTTTTTGTATTTATTTATATGATAATTGGTGACCTAGACCTGTGTGTTCACACTTCTTTCTGCCTTTCTTTCTCTCTTTCTTGATCAATTTATATGATAATTGGTGATCCCGATGTGTTAAACCACTCTTCTTTTTTTCTTTATATAATAATTGGTGACCCCGATGTGTTAAACCACTCTTCTTTCTTTCTTTATATAATAATTGGTGACCCCGATGTGTTAAATCACTCTTCTTTCTTTTTTTTCTTTATATAATAATTGGTGACTCCGATGTGTTAAATCACTCTTCTTTCTTTCTTTCTTTCTTTATATAATAATTGGTGACCCCAATGTGTTAAATCACTCTTTTTCTTTTTTTTCTTTATATAATAATTGGTGACCCCGATGTGTTAAATCACTCTTTGTCTTTTTTTTCTTTATATAATAATTGGTGACCCCGATGTGTTAAATCACTCTTCTTTCTTTCTTTCTTTCTTTCTTTATATAATAATTGGTGATCCCGATGTGTTAAATCACTCTTTTTCTTTTTTTTCTTTATATAATAATTGGTGACCCCGATGTGTTAAATCACTCTTCTTTCTTTCTTTCTTTCTTTCTTTATATAATAATTGGTGACCCCGATGTGTTAATTCACTCTTTTTCTTTTTTTTCTTTATATAATAATTGGTGACCCCGATGTGTTAAATCACTCTTCTTTCTTTCTTTCTTACTTTCTTTATATAATAATTGGTGACCCCGATGTGCTAAATCACTCTTTTTCTTTTTTTTCTTTATATAATAATTGGTGACCCCGATGTGTTAAATCACTCTTCTTTCTTTCTTTCTTTCTTTATATAATAATTCGTGACCCCGATGTGTTAAATCACTCTTCTTCTTTCTTTATATAATAATTGGTGACCCCGATCTGTTAAATCACTCTTTTTCTTTTTTTTTCTTTATATAATAATTGGTGACCCCGATGTGTTAAATCACTTATCTTTCTTTCTTTCTTTCTTTATATAATAATTGGTGACCCCGATGTGTTAAACAACTCTTCTTCTTTCTTTATATAATAATTGGTGACCCCGATGTGTTAAATAACTCTTCTTTCTTTTTTTTCTTCATATTATAATTGGTGACTCCGATGTGTTACATTACTCTGCTTTCTTTTTTTCTTTATATAATAATTGATGTGTTAAATCACTCTTTTTTCTTCTCTGATATTGTCTTTATTCGGATATTTATATAATAATTGGTGACCCCGATGTGTTAAATAACTTTTCTTTCTTTCTTTTTTTCTTTATATAATAATTGGTGATCCTGATGTGTGAGTTCGTCCGTCCGTCTTTCTTTCTTTATTTTTAAATTGATATCCGGGTTTACTAGCGCAACCTACACACAGAGAGAGAGAGAGAGAGAGAGAGAGAGAGAGAGAAAGAGAGAGAGAGAGAAATAGAAAGAGAGAGAAAGAAATAGAGAGAGGGAGAAGGAAGAGTAAGACAGACAGGAATGTTTATCAACGAACTTACTGTGCTTGTATCCCCTCAAACAAAATACTCCTGACCAACCCCACCAGCACCAAAATCTCACCCCTTCAATATGAAAATCG
>OY744549.1:52770187-52772687 GCA_963556195.1 Sepiola atlantica | reverse complement strand
TCCATATTCATGGAGTATGTGTTTAAAGTTTCATCCGCCGGAACTGTAATGTTAGAGTTATTCCTAATCCGCGTCTGTGTCCTATGGATATGTTCAATGGTAGGATTCCAATATTGTTATCTGTTTTTGGTTTTGCTGTTTTTAACCATATTATGCATATCCGCTTCGAAGCTTTCTAATGCAGGGATGTGAGGTGGGTTCTTGTGAGTTCCTATTTTATAGAATTTTCTATATGAGGCTGTTGGTAAATTATCCTCAGTGTCAGATTCATACTCAGGGGGTTCGGAGACGCAAGAAGGTGGATTCACGTTGCTCGACTCCCTAGTCGATCCTAGTAACTCGTACTTATACTAAGATATTACTTGATCTGATTATAAGCGGAGGCTCGGAACTTAGGTTGGGGGTGATAAGGTAGGAATATTCTATCGGAATAAGACCCATTGATAGTCAACTATAGTAAATACTTCTTCAGCAGAATAGAGGGGGGAATTTTGTAACATATAAAAAGATAATGGAATAATAAATAATAAATCACAATTATTCACAGAAATAGATATATTATACGAAATGCATTGGGAATTTCAAGTAATTTATCTATGACATTAAAGTAAAGTTAGCAATTATATAGAATCAGGGTGAAGGACGGTGGAGTCATAATCCTATTTCTAGGTACCCGTTAATCATGATCATTAACCCATTCTGAAAATTCCTCAATGGTAATAATGGCCATGTGCAGCTCTACAGTAGGGGGTAAAAACAATAAGTGGCATTAATATATTTTATTTATGAGATATATAAAATCTTTCGAGGTGTTCTTCTGCTGCAATGGGTTCACTAGCCCACGCATATGTATACTAAGAAAGGAACAGATCAACTCTAGAAATAAGTGAAAAATAAGAAATAACAACCTGGATGATATCACTATTTAATTAAATTAGGTTAAATTAAATTAGTTTTAATTAGATTAAATTAAATAAAACAATGGGTGGCAGGAATGGAGGAAAAAATAATTTTTTTTTAAATAAAAAATAAAAATAATTAAGGAAAAAAATTATTAAAAAAACATGCATGTCGACACGGACTTAATTTCTAAAAATAGAAACAATGGATTTTTATAAAAAGTATTTTGTACAGGGATTTTATATTAGTAATAACAAAGTCTCCCGTCATTTAACGAGTTAGAGTGATATTTTCCCGTAAAGTGGTAAAAAATAACCCCGTCCATTAAAAAATGTTTTTTTAAAATAGAAAACAGATTTCTGATAACGATATTCCGCAGTAATATTTATTTATGGAATATAGAATAATATTCTCCCCAGAGAGTTGTAAACAGACACAGCCGTTAAGGAAATATTTTAAATTATTTAAAATAATAACTAGATTCTTGTAGAAAACTTTTTTATAGTAACATTTTAATTTTGATATATGAATGATTTTAAAAAAATAATTTCTGCGGGATATGTTTTTTTTTTCGCTTCGTTAAATAACAACACGATAATAATCGGCAGTTAATTAAATGAAAGATATTTTCCCAAAATGTAAAATGACGTCCCAGACACTAGATAATTAATTTCTATAAAGAATAATTTTAATAATAGAAATTTTTTAGAAAATGTATTTTAAATAAATAGTTTCTATCTACTAATTAAGATACTAATTAAGATTTTTTCTTAAAATAAAGGAGAGTTTCTGCGAGATTGACGTTCGTTTAACTCGTCGTGTGTTTATTTCGAAGGGGAACAAGTCAGCCCTAGAAATAAGGCTCGTCTGACCGCTGGCATTCCGGACGAACATTTATGTTGCCTTTCCTTATGATGAATTAGATGTAGAATTCCCATACTATCATTGGATTGGAATGGTAACTTGTGAGCAGTATCTTGAATATTTTAGTTTTTTGTTGGGGGGGGGAGATTTTTTCATCATTGTGCCGCCAGACGTGAAAGTGTATTATCGCACATTGTTCCGTTTTTTTTT
Source organism: Sepiola atlantica (assembly GCA_963556195.1). NCBI lineage: Eukaryota > Metazoa > Mollusca > Cephalopoda > Sepiida > Sepiolidae > Sepiola > Sepiola atlantica. Next base: position 52,770,713 of record OY744549.1, on the reverse strand, counting down.
GTTGTTTTTTTTAATGCATTTGGGAGCGATTATTTGCTTGTTTACTTGGTGGCAGAAATAATGCACGAGCTACTTTTCTAAGACATTTTCTATGCCTTTCTTTTTTATCTTTGTTCTTTCAACTAATGCAACGCCACATTGTGTATTGTCGGCAGTTGAAACCCTTATTCCAGAAATTTAATTTTCCTGATGATCTGCCAAGCAAGTGCCTGCTTGGTAGTGAAACACGTGTAGGAAAAAACATTTAATTTGAATAAATAATATTTGTAAGACAAAACCTTTAATGGTGATCATTGGTGTCCTGAAAGGAATGCTTTGGTATGCCTTCATAAAATCGCATATATATATATATATATATATATATATATATATATATATATATATATATATATATATATATATATATAGTAATCCAGGTAAAGTAAACATCCACAGGATAGGAATCCGAAGAATTTACTCCCGTATATATTAATACCAACAAAAATAATTGGTGACCTCGATGTGTGAGTTCATCTTTCTTTCTTTC
>OY744549.1:52762687-52765187 GCA_963556195.1 Sepiola atlantica | reverse complement strand
TGTTGAAGAAAATACTGAAAATTGATACATAAATAATTACATCTCCTTATAAAATTTCATGTGGATACATGAAATAGTAATATATATATATATATATATATAGTGTGTCAGGTTGTATATGAAAAGAAATCAAATAAAGTGCTCGATCATATAAGAGAGCTAATATAATTTATTTAGATACTGTATATTACATATTTCAGCAATGTACCGCGGTTTCATCCAAAAGGGCAGATTTAGACATCTTTAGTAAATCTTCGTGCCCAGTGGAATCATCGGCAAGCTGAAAGATGTCTAAATCTGCTCTTTTGGATGAAACCGCGGTACATTGCTGAAATATGTAATATACAGTATCTACATAAATATATATATATATATATATATATATATATATATATATATATATATATATATTACATTAAGGCCTTATCATCTGACCCTCTGAGAGGAAACGGCAGAATGGTAAATTAAAAACTAAAAGTCGAATGAGATATGACGGGAAAAAATCTATTTCAATTTTTTCCCGTCATATCTCATTCGACTTTTAGTTTTTTTATTTACCATTCTGACGTTTCCTCTCAGAGGGTCAGATGATAAGGCCTTAAGGTTATTTTAACAATTTTCCTTTTTTTCCACTCGTTCTGTTTCATTGATTATAATAATGCTTCCTCTAAAATTAATCCTACGATTCTGTTGTACACGAAATTTACTTATATATATATATATATATATATATATATATATATATATACTCCGGGTATGGTATAGATCCATAGGGGAGTTGAACCGGGTTTATGAGAGTGCTCAATAAAAATATAGAGCAGAAATATAAATATGAGTTGAACCGGGTTTATGAGAGTGCTCAATAAAAATATAGAGCAGAAATATAAATATAAATGATAATTTATTTCATTTTAACTACAAAATTTATTTTGTTTCACGAGAGCGATTTGAGGCGCTCACGGTCATCAGGTCTTGAAATAGTATTATGCCTGTTAAGATAAGTTCATAATCACAAACAATTTTATGAAAGTTAACAGAAATTTAAAATTAAAATAAAAATTGAATATGAATAGAAACAAAAACAAAAACAAGCAAAAATAGAAATACAAGTAAGAAGAAAAAGAAAAAGAAGAAAAGGAAGAAGGAAATATTAAGAGCTACACGGGACATAGAAAAGAAATAGAAAGAGATGAAGAGAACGCAGACGTGATTTGGTGAAGGTTGGTCGAAATATGAAAGCGTCAACGCGTGTCAAAAAAAGACTCTGTCTAATTAACACTCATTTCAATGCCCTCCACAAAATTGTTAATAAAAATACGCTTAAACTGAGTTACAGCTGTGGAGATAACCTTGAAAAAAATCAGTAAAAAACACAATAATAAAATATTAAGTACATTAACACCCCCTAACCCTAGTAGTACTTGTAACTGCATAAATAAACCTAACTGTCCCCTAAACCAAAAGTGTTTGTCAACCCAAGTAGTTTATCTCTTCAACTCAAAACCCATGCCAAACCAAATTTTATATTGGAATAGCAGGAAATAATTTCAAAGAACGATTCTATAATCACAACCTCTCTTTCAACAACCCTAACCATCCTGGCCAAACCGGATGATCCTTACATTATCATAAACTTAAAATAAAAAATGAAACTCTTATAATTAAATGGAAAATCTTTAAAAAATCTAGTACCTGCAAGTCACTCAACACACCATGCCATCTATGCTTAAACGAAAAATTAGAAATTATCAGTTTCAAGGACAAAAATAAACTTTTCAACAGAAAAAAAGGAGACATCCATCGACTGCCGACACAGTAGACTTTACCTCCTTAGTAGTCCCCATACTCCACCTTAATCTCTTGTAAATCCCATATTAATCGTTGACACGTAAGTTTTTCTTGTATAGTTTACCTGCTTACCCACATAATTTCATTTTTACTCCCTATTCTCTTCTCTCTCTCTACTTACACTATCCTAACTCCTCTCCAACAATTCTACCATCCCTTCTAACACATTATGAACCCCCACTCCTACCCATCTCTCCCCACCTACCCCGTAATTGCATCCCCCAGAACAACTATGGGTTAGTAACCATTTACTTACTCTACCTCACTTTTGGCTAAGATCAAAGTATCCGATGGATACTGCACCACATAGACTGGTATTGTCTTGGCCTTCGGGGCTTGATTTACGCCGGTTTATGGGTCTGTCCTGTGCAGTTCTAGGAGGTCCACCCTCCCAGGCTTCGTCTCCCCTCTATGGGGAGGAGTAAGTTTATTGCTTACTGTCTGAGGCGCCCCTACCGGGGAATGCCGACGGGGCTGCCCAGGTAATTTTTAAACCCCACTTTCCCGACCCGACCTTGGGTCACATCTTACATGTGGGAGTAAGATAAAAACTGGCCTTGTGCCTAACTCCTGGAGAGGAGTAAATCAATACTCTACCTCATTGTTTCTGAATACAACCAGCAATTTTATCCCTACTCTAACATCCATAAAT
>OY744549.1:52647687-52755187 GCA_963556195.1 Sepiola atlantica | reverse complement strand
AGCCACTCGAGGACAGGGGTTATGGGGATGGAACAATTATCAGTGGAAATTAATCAATATACTAAACTAACTTCGATTATTTACGGGAAGGTTTATAACAAGTACTCGATATTCATATGTTAATGATTAGATGATGAAGAAGAAGAAGAATGAAGAAGAAAAAGAAGAAGAAGAAAACAAGAAGAAGAAGAATGAAGGGGAGGAAGAAGAAGAAAAAGAAAAAGAAAAGAAGAAATAGAAGAAGAAAAAAAGAAAAAGAAGAAGAAGAAGAAGAAAAAAAAAGACAAAATAGGAGAAGAAAAATGAGAGGAAGAAGAAGAAACAGAAAAAGAAAAGAAATGAGGAAAGAGAAGAAGTAAATGACGAGGAAGAAGAAGAAGAAGAAAGAGAAGGAGAAAGAGAAAAAGAAGAAGAAGAAGAAGATGAAAAAGAAGAAAATGAAGAAGAAGAAGAAGAAGAAAAAGAAGAAGAAAATGAAGAAGAAGAAGAAGAAGAAAAAGAAGAAGAAACAGAAGAAGAAAGAGAGGAAGATGAAGAAGAAGAAGAAAGAAGAAGAAGAAGAAGAAGAAGAAGAAGAAAAAGAAGGAGAAGAAAAAGAAGAAGAAACAGAAGAAGAAAGAGAGGAAGACGAAGAAGAAGAAGAAAGAAGAAGAAAAAGAAGAAAAAGAAAAAGAAGGAGAAGAAAAAGAATTAGAAGAAAAAGAAAACGTTTGCGTGAAATATGGAGATTTCCTACATTCCATGGTTGATAATATAAGATCTATTGTTCGACGAATAGAAGGATTGGATCAAAAAAGGAATAAACAGAAGTTGGCATTCCTGTTCAACCAGATATGTATAAAAGAAGGAATGTTGCCTAATTATACAAGATATATATATATATATATATATATATATATATATATATATATATATATATGTTTACTCGAAAAAATTTTGTTTGTTCCTTTGTTTATTTTCACCTTAAAATGAAACTGATGTATGATGTGGGTGTTTTTCAAGACACTCTAATCTAAGAACTCTTATTATTTGTGAACTTTTTCTGATGATTTTGTAGTGTTGTAGAAACGATATTGACAGACAAATGTTGTTTGGCACAAAACAAATGAAACGGACCGTTAAATATATCTCACAGAAATTTGGAATTTTTGGAAATGTGAAAAAAATAAAGATAAAAGTAATAAAACAAACCATGGTTATTGGAATATAATAAAAAAACTGTTCTATATATATATATATATATATATATATATATATATATATATATATATATATATATATATATATATATATATATATATGATTATTTTAATTTCATTTATATATATATATATATATATATATGTGTGTGTATGTGTGTCTTTCATTTTCTTCAGTCGAAATAAGACGCAAACACATACAAACACACACACAGACACACACACATATATATATATATATATATATATGTATATATATATATATATATAAAGAAAATAGAGAGATAGAGAAAGAAAGTAAGATAATACTTTAAATATATAAATAATATCTTTAACCAGTAGACTATCAGTATAAAAACAAAGCTCAATATAGTGTATAGAGCAATAATATTAATTGAATGACATAATAAAATGAGAAATTAATCAGATTTTATTAAATTTCAAAAATAAGGAGTGATACGGCGTCCTTAACTCATGAGTTTTCAAAGAAAATCCTCTCCGCCGAGAACCATTACCGCAATGACATTAATGCGGATAATAAAAATATAGCTTTGAAAATATATAAAACATAAAATATATTAAAAATATTTTATACATTTTCAAAGTTTAATTTTATTACCTGCAGTAATGTCATTGCGGTAATGGTCCTCTGAGGAGAAGATTTTCTTTGAAAACTCATGAGTTAAGGATGCAATATCACTCCTTGTTTTTGAACTTTAATAAAATCTGATTAATTTCTCATTTTATTATGTCATTCTATCCATTAATATATATATATATATATATATATATATATATATATATATATATATATATATATATATATATATATATACATATGTTGCATAGCCGTCCCGGAATGGGCCGGGACAGTTCTTGCTTTGTATACCCGTCCCGGAATGGGCCGTGGCAGTTCTCGCTTAAACAACTGGTCATTTTTAACACCAAAAAAGCATATGTTGCATACAATTTAATTTCTCGTACCTACTCTCTTTCCTCGTCATGTGGAGGGGTGTCGTCTCGATGTCGTCTGCTGTGTCTGCAAAAAAACCTTCATACCACCTTTCACGAGACAAACACTCTTTTAAACTTTTGATTCTGTTTTATTCAGACGTCAAATTTCTGTTGGCCATGGAGATGCTTCACTAACGTCGAGGGAAAGACCAAATTACGACTCTATCGTAGTGAATTCCTAGCTTAAGTCCTTAACCATTCGAGGAGGGGAAAGGAATCTCGTGCCTGTATTCACTTAGGGAAATAAATTCCCATTTTTCATAGAGAAATCGTCCGTTCGGCCCGCTTCCAAAACCCAGACTCTAAACTCTGTTTCCCACACAAAAGCCCGTGACGTCACAGAACCCTCATGCGCAGGTGCACCTTGACCCTTGATCTGAGGTATCGTCAACGTGGTGGCCCCGTCAACGTCTGTGAGCTCCGACTGTGGGAACTAGTTTATTGTGCACTCGACTGTACGGGTCAACCTGCACTAAATCGCGCAAGCCAAACCAAACGATCTCCCCACATACGTCCACTTCAAGATGCGTCCGACCCCACAAGGCCATTATCCAACATATATATATATATATATATATATATATATATATATATATATATATATATATATGTGTGTGTGTGTGTGTGTGTGTGTGTCTTATATAAATGCAGATACATTTGTTAATAAATAAGTGACTTATCTGTTTTCCAATCTGAATTTCGAACGATCTTACATCGCTTCATTACTCCCACTCTGTGTGCGAAACTGATTACCGACCTTCCGGCGATCGGCTTTTCACTGAATACAAGTTTGATGAATATTAAACAATAAATGATACGTTCAATAAATTCAATCAAATTATCATTTCGATCGAATCAAAGATACGTCCAATACGCAACTCACCGAGAGTCGTAGATCTGCACGACAATCCGTTGGTTTGTCACACGTCAGTTGAAAATAACATTTTCATAACTAGACGGGCAGACACTTTTACTACATCTAAAACCAAGCTTCTCTCCTTCAACCAACAACGCTCGGATCTGCACTTTCATAGCTAGACTGGCAGACTGTATAACCGTGCTCGACAGAGTTCAAAATCAACTTGGGAGTCAAGTGGCGAGTAATCTCTGACGTTAATTTTGTGGCTGGTCACTTTTACTACATCTTAAACCAAGCTTCTCTCCTTCAACCAACAACGCTCTGATCTGCACTTTCATAGCTAGTGGAGTCTTACGTTAATTTTGTGGCCGGTCACTCATACTACATCTAAAACCAAGCTCCTCCTCTTTCAACCAACATCGCTCGGATCTGCACTTTGCCCCAGTAGAAATGAATGGATCTCTTTTTGATTTTTGGTGCTACAAGATCACGCTGTCTGAAGATACCCGCTTCCTGGCCTAAAAATGCACCAAACTTTGATGCGAGTGTTTTTACTTTCCCTTTGCAAAACTCAATCATGTTCTGCAAAGCGAAAAAACAACAATTTTCCTCTACAAAACAACCAAACGAAACACCATAAATAAATATTTGAACATATAAAATATCTTGAAGCATAAAAACTTTTACTAAAATAACCGGATTCGGCATTAAATAACCCGAAAAGGGTCGATATGCCGTAAAAAACAACTAAACGAAACACCATAAATAAATATTTGAACATATACAAGATCTTGAAGCATAAAAACTTTTACTAAAATAACCGGATTCGGCATTAAATAACCCGAAAAGGGTTGATATGCCGTAAAAAAACAACTAAACCAAATACCATGAATAAATATTTAAACATATAAAGAACTTGAAGCATAAACACGGTTACTAAAATAACCGGATTCATCATTAAATAACTTGAAAAATGGTTGATATGCCGTAAAACAAAAACAACCAAACCAAACACCATAAATAAATATTTTAAGATACAAAGAAATTGAAGCACCACATTTTTTTACTAAAATAACCGGATTCAGGATAAATAACCTGGAAAAGGTTGATATGCCGTAAAACAAAAACAACCAAACCAAACACGATAAATAAATATTTGAAGATATAAAGAAATTGAAGCATAAAAACTTTTTACCAAAATGATCGGATTCGGCATTAATTTAGATTAACTTTACATCACAGCGTTAGTTACTTATATTTCTTATACCGTTCTCTAACCCCTAACCCTACCCCCCCTTGACTAGAGAACATAGGTTGGAATCGGATGACCAAGACCACATGTGTTTTAGATTGACTTTACATCACAGCGTTAGTTACTTATATTTCTTATACCGTTCTCCTTCGACCCAGGACTGTACCCTGCTTAACTTTATCTCTGAAAGCATAGATACAGCACTCTCACTTGACGTGAGTTCCTAAATACATGTATTTAGGGATTTTAATGTACATCGCCGTGACTTGCTTGAATTTTCCATCTATTAAAAATGCAGCTTTTAACCCAATGTATAGTTTCTCCATAGCGAATTTCCGCTTACAGACTGTCACTTTTCCGAACCGTCTTCCTGATCATGTGGACCAGCAAGCCCCTATGCTCGATCTCTTCCTTACCTCACTGCCCGAGGCTTGTAGGACGAATGCCCATAGCCCATAGCCCGCTCAGGAATGCTCATCACGTTACGATAATGATTGATATCACCCTAATAGTTTGTCCCAAACCTGATGAGATGTTGCTCAAAACAACGATATACTACAAGCGTGCTTTTCTACGAATCTATCAGAGATCACATCAGAGACGTCTTATGGAGTGAAACCTTTTCTCTCCCTGCTGATTAGTGTGCAAATGAGTTAACCGCGGGCATTGAAGCACATGTCCTCATGCACAAATTATACAGCAAGCCACACTCTTCACAATGTTTCATCTCGAACTGTTCAGCTATTATTGCTCATAGGCAGCAAGCATTCGGACAATTTAATTGTCACTAGTACACTACGAATAGACAGAAACTTATAGCGTCAAGAAATCATTGCGATACTGTAGTAGATGAAGCAAAGGGAAGGTATACAGAGATGACCAAAGAAACGAATTCAGTCGAAGAAACTGAGTTCTCGCGATTTCTGGTAAATCTTCAATAGTGTAGTGAACAATGGCCAATCAACAATTCCCCGCTATCCAACCACAATGATGTCGTTTGCAAGGCAAATCACAAGGCTGAACTACTTGCCCAACGTTTCGCCTTAAAATCCTCTTTGGACTCCGCAAACCACTCCCTCCCAAATTTCCCATTGTGGAGTGAAGCCACACCTTATAAGCTGACCATCACTCCTATCTCATGTTCTGGACATTATAAAAAACCTTGACACCTCTAAAGCATCTGAGCCTGATTGTATACCAGTAACAGTAATAAAAAAATGCTCTGCTGAGTTGGCCCCTGTCCTCTCCAAACTTTACAACAAATGCCTTGCTGAATCTTGCCTTCCTGATACCTAGATAATTGCCTCTGTGGTATTAGTCTTCAAGAATTTTGGAGATAGAAATTTTCATTGGTCCATCAAGCTTCAGTTGTAAATAGCATTTTCCTTGGTCACTCACGCTTCAGTTGTAAATAGCATTTTCATTGGTCCATCGCGCTTCAGTTGTAAATGGCATTTTCATTGGTCCATCACGCTTCAGTTGTAAACAGCAGTTTCATTGGTCCATCACGCTTCAGTTTCATTGCTAAACGCGTAGATTAAATAGACGCATTTTGTGTATATACCTGTACTTGTTAATTCTCTATCGTTCGTGATCTTCATTTCGATTTCAATACCTGCCACCTCCTCCCTCCAAAAAATCCATTATCGATCACAAAGAAAACCAATTGTATTTTTCGATCTCGGATTTTCTAACGAAATACACGCATTTTAAAAGCAAATAGATTTGTATCACAGACGCCATTGTTCAATGTTTTCCTCAATTATAACTATCGCATAACATAATTAATTAACATATAACGTACGATAATAAATTAATTAACACTTGGTTACAGATAACATAACGCTATAAGGAATTTGAAATGCATTTACAATCTCCCCAACTCGCACTTTCCTCTCTCTCATATATATATATATATATATATATAAAGAGGTGTACTAAAAGCGAACTTTTAGGAAAGGTATAACCTTATTGTGAAGAGTATACAGCTCAATATCCAGGATAGAGCAGGTAGAAACTAAGAATTTTTACAAACTGAAATATAGTCAATACAAATCCTTAATCTACAAAGAATTAAATAAATCTTACAAAAGCACATCTTACGATACCCTGGCTAGTATAAACAATGAGGCTAAATCCATACTAACATCTTTGAATGTCCTTAACTACGCAGAAATTTTAACCCCTGCAATACCTAGATTTACTTTGAAGGACCACAAAAATAATTTCCAAGAAAACCCTACCATCAGACTAATATGCCCCTCTAAATCCGACCTAGGCATCATAAGCAAGAAAATCTTGGATAGAATTATCCCTACCTTGAAAGAAAAAATTCGTTACACTCTTTGGCAATCCTCAGATGAGGTTACTACTTGGTTCCTTAACCTCATTGATAAATCTAAACCTAACTTGAACTTCATAACATTCGACATTAATAATTATTACCAATCCATTTCCCCTATCTTACTTAACAAAGCATTAATCTTCGCCAAAAATAATTCTGACATTACTGACATAGAGATTAAACTAATAATATTAGCCAGAAGATCCCTACTAGAATTTGATAATAAGCTTTGGACTAGGAAGGACACCCCCAATAACTTTGACATTACCATGGGGGCCTCAGACTCTGCCCAGTTCACTGACCTGGTAGGTTTGTACTTGATGAGAGAATTGGGGTTTAATTTTGGACACTTACAGGGTGGGTTGTATAGGGACGATGCCCTGTTTGTATCTGGGGAGAGATCGAGACAATATAACAACACTATCAAAAACCTGCATAACTTCTTTAAAAACTTTGGTTTGACCATTACAGTGGAACCTGAGAAAAGAATATCCAACTTTCTTGACCTTACATTAGATCTTAACTCGGGAACCTTCAGCCCATACCATAAACCTAACTTAACCCTTTTCTACGTACATAGCCTATCTAACCACCCTAAATCCATCATAAACTCAATAGTCCCCTCAGTATCGAATAGAATCTCTAAGCTATCTGCGAATAAATCTATCTTCGATCAAAATTCTAGCTTTTACAATAATGCTTTGCTTAACTCAGGCTACGATCACAAAATTAAATATAACTGCAACCCCCATACTCAAGTTAACAAATCTTCAGGCATTATTACTCACAACATGACCACACACAGAAATAAAAAGTTTAACTCATCAGCACCTAAGATAATCAAAACACACTCTAATAAGCACATAGGAACTAAAGATATTGATAATCGGGTAGACCCACATTCGCATAAACAAAGAAAAAAACTTAGAAGAAAGAATAACATTTGGTTTAATCCGCCTTTCAGCAGTAATGTTAAAACCAATATACCTAAAGAATTTTTCCAAATCTTAGACAGATCTTTTAAGCATCCCCAGAGATATAGCACTATCCTTAACAAAAATTCTATTAAAATATCATACTCTACTATGCCCAATATTGAACAAACTATCATAACCTCTAACAATAGGAAAATCAAACATATCCAACAGCAACCACCCACCACATCCCTCACCACTTGTAACTGCCGTAAACCTAGAGATTGTCCCCTTAACAACAACTGTGTACAGAAGGACGTAATATACGCTTGTACTGTTAAACAATTCCCCCGCTCCACCAATGTTGTGAGTGATCACAGTTCCCATACTCCACCCGAACTCCGGATCTCCCCGCAACCCCAATCCGCTTCTACTCTAAACTCCCGCTTATACAGCCATACCTCTAACCAAGCACCCCCAATAATAAATAGTGCTCATGGGCCAACTCACATCTCCCCCATATCCGCTCCACCCCACTTCTCCAAACAACTTTCCTCGCATAACTTGGATCTCCAAACCCAAATCTCTTCTAATACCATTAGTAATCTCAATGCAACTATAGCACCACCCTTCAAGATACACACATATATTGGGGCGTCCTCTTTCCCCATTAAGACCCGGATCTCTAACCATATATATTCCTTTAAAAATAGCAGCGATAACAGCACAGGCACTTCACTTTCCAATCTAATTAGAAACCTCAATCTCAAAAATACTCCCTATTCACTTCACTGGTCAATACTTTAAAAGTCCAAATCATATAGCCCTGGAGCATCCCATTGCCAACTTTGTACTCTGGAAACCTTTATGATAGCTACTGCTACTAAATCTAAAAATATTATTAATTCTAAGAATGAACTTATCTCCAGTTGCAGGCATAAACGTAAATTCAGGTATAGCAACCATAATAATCCCCCAGACACCCCTCCCCCATTTGAATAAATACCCTCCCTTCATCTCGGATTTCCCCTCCTTACATCTCGAAACCCCTTTCCGATAGTTCTAATTCCTGTTGTTCTTTAATCTCTACTTATATCTCCCTCATCCCTTTAACCTTCTCTTAACTTAATAAAATTACCCATAAACTTCGTTAGCTTCACATTTCCCTTAGTTTTAACACCTTTCTTCCATTACCCCCTAAATCCTTCCACTTAACCTCCTTAACTGTATAACTTTATTTGGCTTTCCATTTTCTTTCCCGTTTAACTTCTTTTAATGCATTCGTCCGCTTCCCTTCAACACTTCCATTCTTCATTATTTTCCCTTTCAACGTGATAACTAACCCATATTATATCCTAGCCCTTTTATTTACTTGTTGATTAGCCTTATCTACTCCATATCCCATTTGCACACCTCGATATCGAACTCCTTACTGTTTCCACTGTGCACTCTAATTATTCTTCCCCTCCTGTTTTTACTTCAAATTAATTCTTCTCACTTTTTTAATAGCCTCGATTATTCCCCCTTTGTTTTACCTCATCTCTCTCAAACTACTCAACCCCCAACCCGCCCTAGCTCTACATCTTTTAACCCCTATAGTATTTACTTTTAACTGCGATCTCCACTCTCCCTCTGGCTTAATCCTTTGTCACTTTTTTAACCTTGTATATCTCTTACTTCTTCCGGCCTTCACTAACCTATTTAAAAATTTTCTTAATTAACCTCCATATAACTTTTTTGAATAAAATTTCAAAGTTTATATTTTCCCATATCTATTTGAACTAGCATCCCGTAACTGCTTATTTACTTCAACCCATAATTTCTTCCACCTTGGAGACTCCCATTCCGGATATCCTCTCTAGGTCTTCTTTTCCTTTTTCTTTTTCCTTATTCTAATTTTCATTCTTGAGCTCCAATCTTATCGACTTTTCCCTCATTCTATTATTAGTATCTTATTTTTATTATTTTTTAATTTTTTAATTTTTTAATTTTTTAATTTTTTATTCTTTCGGTCAATCCTCAATTTTCCCTGCAAGCTTAAGACTAATCTTATTATCTATTTTTCTTTCTTTATTCTTTTATTTTCTTATTTCTACTTTTTATACTATTTTTATCTTTATTTTTTATCTTTACTCTTTTAAATTTTAACTCATTTTTCTAGTCCTACCCTTCATATATATTTTCCCTCATTGTTTATTTCTAAGGTCATTTGATTAAACTTCTAAACCCCGAATTCTGTTCTTATAAATATTCTGATATTTTAACCCCTTATCCTAACATTCGTTAACTTACCCCCACTCCTTTTTTCCCCTTTTCTAGTTGAATCCTAATTCGCGCTAACTTCCAATTTCAACTTTATGTTTCACCCCCCCCCCCCCACTTTCACACTCTTAGTTTTATCCGCATTCCTTCACCGCATCGCTCCCTTTCTCCTCCCCCCTCCCTTTCCTCGTACCCGTCCCTTTCTCCTCCCACACACCACTTACCCGTTTCCTCCCTTGCCCACTGGTCGCATATTATATTCTTGTTTTCACTGTCTCTGCTTTTCTTCATTTATAGCCGGCTTTCTCAACTGGGCAGACTTTAAATATTCTCACTGCCCCTTTTTTCCACTTTAAAACACTTTCCTTTGTCATCTCTGCCCGGGAAGTTTCTTTAATGGCGAATATTTTACATCTTAATCTCCTCTGACGCCTGCCTGCATCATCGAATGTACTTCTTATTGGACTTTTTACCCTTTTTGGATTTTCTATTTTCGCCGTACCTGAAGTTGTGGCTTCTTGGAATTTAACTTTGAAACTTCTCTCATTACTTCTCGTGCCTCTAACGACCTACCTATCTACATCGTATTCTCTCTGCTGGACTCTTCGACACCGGACTTTTTGGCAATCGGACATTTGCTTGCACCCTGGCACAGTTTTGCCCTACGTTTCTTTCCCTACAACTTTTATTTTATTTCATTTTTTCAAATTTTAAATCTTGGCCAATGCCAACTTATCTATCCCAGCGACTTCCTCTGATGATAAGATTTTGATCTTTGAAAAGCCTGGCTTAAGGAAAATTTAACTTGAATAAATTGCCTTTTTGCGGAATATACCTTGCTTTGAACTTTTGAATTGAATTTTGATTTGGCTTTTGCTTTCTCTAATTCCTTTCCATTCTCCTTCATTTATATATATATATATATATATATATATATATATATATATATATATATATATATATATATATATATATATATAGCAAAACGTCTATCTTGAACAAAACTTGGATCTAATATAGGGAACGTTTTTGTTCTTGTCTTTTAAGGGAAGTGGGGTCTGATCAACTCTGCTGGGAAGCCATGAAATAAAATACGGTTTTGTTTTTAAATTCCCGAAACAGTTTTTCATGGTAAACAACTGATGATCCCTTAAATAATGTTAAGACTAGCGTAAATTCTTGGAAGCAAACTAATATAGTAACTGTTAAAAGTAAATTGACTTATAAAAGTGATCTGCCACCGAATGACATGGGACTAAAATGTTTTTTTTCTTCATATAGTTTTGATGGTTAGGAAACTTCCGACTATATATATATATATATATATATATATATATATATATATATATATATATATATATATATATATATATGACCTAGCCATCCGGCTCTCTTCAGCTTCTGTTGTCATCTGTTTCGGAAATGTGAAGTCACGTGTCACTCTCATTTGGACGCGTTATTTGCTTAGAGTGTTATGTATGTTTGTTTTAATTTAGTGTAAGGAAGGTTTAATAAGGTTTGAAAAAGTATATATATATATATATATATATATATATATATATATATATATATGAAGCAATCCAACAAAAGATATAAACGTCAACTAATATCTTATAATCAGTGAAACATCCGGATAAACACTGAAGCTCAATATACTGGATAGAGCATTAATATTATAATATAACATGAAGTAATAAAATAAGGTGTCAATCAAATTTTATTAGAATTCAAAGTTCAAGCAAAGTATCCTTAAGTCCTTAGCTCATGAGTTTTCAAAGATAATTCTTCTCTTCAGATGACCATTACCGCAGTTATACTACTACAGGTAATAAAATTACGCTTTGAAAATATATGAAATTATATACACAAATACATAAAAATACATAACATCAAATATATCAACCCAAAAACATACTTTTTGTTGAATCCATACAATCTATCCAGGTCATACAAATTGAGAAACATAATCAGGAGAGACATTACTCCAAGTTATAAACAGCAGTCCATATACGTGAAATTGAAGGAGCTGACAAAGTTATCCAGTCGCGAAATGTGTCAATATTCAATGTTAATGATAAATATATCAAATAATATAGAAAGTTCCATTAAAATTCCAAAATCCCGATAAGGGCAAACCAAATCAAATCAAAGTTCGTTGTTCAATTAGAAAACCCGTTAAATCCGAATTGAGCAAAATAAGACTGAATCTCGGTCGCATCTTGCCAGCAGAGCGAAAACAATAAGTAATCTTCTCTCCCCAGCGATTCAAGCAGAAATCAAAAAGTATGTTGAGCTTCAGTTTTTATCCGGATGTTTCACTAATTATAAGATATTAGTTGACGCTTATATCTTTTGTTGGATTGCTTCATATATATATATATATATATATATATATATATATATATATATATATATATATATATATATATATGTATAAATATATAAGACCTAGCCATCCGGCTCTCTTAAGCTTCTGTTGTCATCTGTTTCGGAAATGTGAAGTCACGTGTCACTCTCATTTGGACGCGTTATTTGCTTAGAGTGTTATGTATGTTTGTTTTAATTTAGTGTAAGGAAGGTTTAATAAGGTTTGAAAAAAAGGGGGGGGAGGGTGAAAAGTAACAGTTGAGATTAAAACCGGAGAAAATTTAAAGAGATATAAACAAAATTTAAAAAATTAAAATAATTTTTTTTATATAAATCCCGTGCGCTAATGTTTATTAGTAACGTATATTTGGCCGTTACTGTTATGGTGTTTCATAATGTGTCTTCTACATAAATTAGGGAGAGAAAATGGGTTCAAGGATTATACTTATGAAGAGATGAAAAGGTTACAGAAACAACATTAAATTCAAGTTTAAATCTTGGATTAAAGGACTTTAAATCAATCCCAAAGGAATTCAAATAAGGATATCATCCGGGTAGTCTAGGGGCAGTAACTCTGCAGGGTTTTTGAATGATTTGTATTAGAATTTAACATTATTAACTAAGGTATAGTGAAGCCTCATGACATCAGAAGCTGAAGAGAGCCGGATGGCTAGGCCCTTCTGTACTTTAAACCGCCGGTACGAATGTTGCACTAATTTTTCTGTACCAAAATAAATAAATATTACACTCTTAATTTTTAATTTTTAATTTTCATTCTCAATTAATCGAGCACTCTGCTGGGATTTTTCCTGTTATATCACAAAGAAGGTATATATATATATATATATATATATATATATATTTCTAGAGATGAAAGATGAGAAAAAAAATTGTAAAGATACAATATTTATTAGAACATCAAAAGTTCAGAGCAAGGAGCTTCATATCTTAATCCATGGATTTTCAAAGATAAACTCTTTTCATCAGAGTATAGAGAAAGAAACCGACAATATAATTGTAAATATTATCGGCAACGTTTAACATTGAAAATTTTTACATAAAATAAAACAAAATAAAGACCAAAAGGTAAAGAGTCTTATGTTGAGATGAGAGCGTGAAGTAAGGTTGGACGCTGTCCAAAAACACGTCAAAAATAAAGCGAGAAATTAATGGTAAGAGGCTGTTGTGATACCGCAAGATCATTTGTGGCGGTTATCGGAAAGAGGTGAAGAATACTGGAAATCTGGGGAGGCTTGTTGTCACTAAGACTCTAGAAAATACCAATGGTTGTTGTCGGTGAGCAATCACTGACGATGTTCTGTGTGAGAACTCCTAGTGGGTACCAATAATGAATAAATAAATAAATAAATAAATTAATAAATATGTCTAAATCCATTGCGGGTTTGTTCTTTTACCGTCGGCAAAACAAACACTTCGCGCCGAGTTCATTTTTAGATAACTACCTTTCAATGGGCAGGAGAGAGAGAGAGAGAGAGAGAGAGAGAGAGAGAGAGAGAGAGAAAGAGAGAGAGATGAGAAGATATGGCATTGTTTTAGATTGAGGGAGTAGAGGATGGGGACTATGTTTTAGTTTGAATGCGTGGTAGAGCGATTTATATTTGATATACAAACTGGGAAATAACAATAATATAATAACAATAATAATAATAATATATATATATATATATATATATATATATATATATATATATATATATATATATATATATATATATATATAAGTAAGAAACTAAAAGATAAACTTTTAGTAGAAAGAACCTATAGTGAAATGGTAAAAGCTCAATATACGAGATAGAGCAATTATAAAGTTAAATGGACGAAGAGTGATAAACATGTACGAATGTCCAAATTTATTTCAAACTTCAAATGTCTAAAACAGGGTATATTCTGTAATAAAATTATGTTTATTGTTCTTTCCTTAAGCCAAGGCTTTTCAAAGATCGAGATCTTATCATCAGAGGAATTATACAGGTAGATCAGTTGGCAATAGAAAAGCCAAAGTTCAACATTTGAAAAAATATGAAAAAATATTCAGAAAAAGATGGGTGAGAAAAAAAAGTTCGAGTAAAATGATATTGGGTTTGTCCGGATGGTAAATTGTCCGCCGATAAGGTGTCCAATGGAAGAGGGTTTCAATGGAGAAGAAAAAGTTTTGTAGAGGCATCATGGGTAGGCGTTCAAAAAATAAGTAAATCCAATGGTGAAAATTGAGTTCAAATTAGTAGATAGAGCGTACTTAAACGGAATTAAAATGAAGATATCTGGCCATTCAGAGAAAGCTTCCAGGCCGAAGAGAATTCCAAGTGAAACGTAGCGATGGAGGTGGTTCTGAAAGAAGCCCTAAGTTAAAATCAAGGTCAAATTAGGAGGTGGGAAAGAAAGATTAAGTGGGAGCTAATGGTGGGAGGATTAAATGAACAGAGCATGACAGCTGATGGAAAATGGGGTGAGGTGGTAGTGGGAAGGAGTTCTGGTGATATAGTAATTTTTAGCATATGCTACGTCCTGTCAATAGGGAATGGGTCGATTTAGGTCAATTGAGAGTAAAATTATTATTTGGAAAGGAATAAAAAAATGGGGTCGTAATTTATTGCCAACTTATCTATCTGTATACTTCCTCTGATGATAAGATCTCGATCTTTGAAAAGCCTTGGCTTAAGGAAAGAACAATAAACATAATTTTATTACAGAATATACCCTGTTTTGAACATTTGAAGTTTGAAATAAATTTGGGCATTCGTGCATGTTTATCACTCTTCGTCCATTTAACTTTATATATATATATATATATATATATATATATATATATATATATATATATATATATATATATTTAAATGTTGAATTAAATTAAAGATAATTGAATTATCGTTTAATAATAATCTATCGTGATAATATAAAGCTCAATATATTGAATAGAGCAATCAATTCTATGGATGAAAGATGAGAATAAAAAATTATAAAGATACAATATTTATTAGAACATCAAAAGTTCAGAGTAAGGAGCTTCATATCCTTAATCCATGGATTTTCGAAGATAAACTCTTTTCATCAGAGGATAGGGGGAAAACCGACAATGTAATTGCAAATACTATCGGCAACATTTAACTTTGAAAATTTGACATAAAATAATCTATCGTGATAATATAAAGCTCAATATATTGAATAGAGCAATTTCCGAAACCTGCGAAACGGATAATTCCAATACCAAACTGATGCACGGACAGGATAAACTGGACGTTTCCAATTGTCGTCTGAATTTCAGCCTCTCAACAAAAACATTTGGATTCCTAAACAATTTGAGTATTATTCCTTTTTAAACATTCATTTCCAATATAACAGCTGTTTTTATTTTTGACGTGTAGTAGATCATTGATGAGAGTAAACATTGCATCAAAATTATTTCCTTAATCCATAAGTTTTCAAAGATATGCTCTTATCTTCAGAGGAAATTCGACAGCGAATTCCGTAAAATTTACTGTAATGAAAACATTTGAAAATATAGACATATAAAAGACATGAAAATGTAAACAATTTAAAAAGTTTAAACTATGCAAAGAAAATCATCGCCATAGAAGAAGTATAGAAAAGTTCGTTTACTCAAATCCTAGGATTCAAAGTATGAAGCAAGTGTAGAGTGGTGAGTTGTGAAAAGTTCCATTCTAGGAGATAGAAGTATTAAAAGTTCGTTTGTAGTAAAATGAATCACAACAGAAATAAAGAAGGAAAAATGGAAAGGATCTACACAAAGATATCCAGACATAAGTTGTCAATAATATTCAACAAGATTTTTATATATATATATATATATATATATATATATATATATATATATATATATATATATTTTTTTTAAATACAGATTTTAATCAGACATGGACCAGTGGTTTCTGACAAGAAACGGGTTTAAATCCCCGATTCCGTCTTCTTCAGCATAGTCTGAAATAGTAAATGATGGAATTTCTTCAAAAAACATTTATAACCGTTATGAAACGGTATGCACACAGAATTTAAAATGGAGGGCCGGCGAGACGCTTAGATCAGAAAAATAGCCGTTAAGTAAGAGATTCTATATTTAGAAGTGAAGAACGAGAAAGAAAGGAAGAAAGAAAGAAAGAAAAGAGAGAAAGAAAGAAAGAAAGAAAGAAAGAAGGGAAAAATAAAATAAAATAAAATAAAATTTATAATAAAAATATTAATTAAGAGTAAATAAAATATTATATTTATATATGTAGAACATAATTAAAGGTACGCAACTCTAATTAATTAAATTATCTAAAAAGGGGAGGTAACTATTTATTATTATATAAAATATATATATGTATATACAATTCACGATTGTTTCAATTAATAAATATCGAATTAAATTAAAAATATAAATATAAATAAAAATCAATAAATATATAAATAAAAAATCAATATATAAATAAAAAATCAATATATAATTAAAATATCAATATATAAATTAAAAAAATCAATATATAAATAAAAAATAAAAAATCAATATATAAATAAATAATCAATATATACATACAAAATCAAAAAATCAATATATAAATAAAATAAAAAAATCAATATATAAATGAATACTTTTTCTTTCAATGTTCATTTATTTATCATATATATCCAAATTAAAGAGTTTTTTCCTACACGTGTTTCACTACCAAGCAGGTCCTTGCTTGGCAGATCATCAGGGGAATTAAGTACCTGGAGTAAGAGTTTCAACAACTGACAATACACCATGTGGGGTTGCCTTAATTGAGGTGACTTAAGAAGAGGACAGAAGAAAAGAAGAAAAAAATGTCTTTAAAAAAAGTAGCTCGTAAGATTTTCGCAGTATTGTTGCTACTAATCAAAACAGCAAAGAATTAGTCTCAAATGCATTCAAAAGAAACAGGATCAATGTGCGAGAATACACCTGCTCGTCGGGCGGCACAACGATGAAAAACATCCCTCCCCCAACAACAACAACAAAAAAAAATATATATATATATAACTTCTTTTGTAATAATATTTTATTTACTCTTAATTAATTTTTTTATTATTATAAATTTAATTTAATTATATTTTATTTTTCCCTTTTTTCATTCTTTCTTTCTTTCTCTCTTTTCTTTCTTTCTTTCTTCCTTTCTTTCTCGTTCTTCACTTCTAAATATAGAATCTCTTACTTAACGGCTATTTTTCTGATCTAAGCGTCTCGCCGGCCCTCCATTTTAAATTCTGTGTGCATAGCGTTTCATAACGGTTATAAATGTTTTTTGAAGAAATTCCATCATTTACTATTTCAGACTATGCTGAAGAAGACGGAATCGGGGATTTAAACCCGTTTCTTGTCAGAAACCACTGGTCCATGTCTGATTAAAATCTGGATTTAAAAATAAAAATATTACGCTCTTAATTTAATTTAATTGAGCACTCTACTGGTATTTCCCTTTTATTCTTTTTTGAATATACCTTTATACTTTATATAGCCCCTACCAGGAATTACAATTATATATTGTTTGCCCAGTTGTTGAGCACTCTCGAGGAATATACCAATATCACAGATTACACGGTAAACCTGGAATTACAACATTTTACTAGATCATTCAAAGGAAATGGATATTCACCACCTCGGATATTCTACAAAAAACATCCCAATACCAAGTAACCAAGACTACACTAGGACACTACTCACTAAGGTCGTCGAAGTAATACGGAAAATGAGATGGAAAGTCCTAAATGCTGACGGTATATTTGCAGAAAAAAACTACTACGGTCTGAAATCGAGCAAATACCCACCAAAAGTTGAAATGTTGGAGAATTTCGAAAGAGACCTGCTTAATATTACACATAATCTTCGTTTTACAAATTACACAAACCCATTACAGCTGAAACTCACCTCCGACATAAAAAAAAATCAATAAGCTGAGAAAAGACAATTACTCATTCGTTTTTTCGGACAAAACTAAAAACATATATAAAATGAAAAATGAAAAAAAGACATCCCTCACTAAAAGCGCCATTACTACAAATTACCAATTAGCAAAAACTAGCACATACACAAATATTAACAAAAAAGAATCAGATTTAACAACTAAATCAGGAATTGAATATAGAGCAAATATTTTAACTAAAAATAAGGCTTTCATTACTCTTAAGGACCATAAAGATAGTTTTAATATTAGGCCCTCTTGCAGACTCATAAACCCAGCAAAAAGTGATATTAGTCTAGTTAGTAAAAGTATTGTTAAAAGCATAGTTAGCAAAATGAAACTTAATTCAACACTCAGCCTGTGGGAAAACACTAATTCTGTATTAAAATGGTTTAGGAATATTAAAGATTAAAATTTATGTAAATTCACACAATTTGACATAGTAGACTATTACCCCTCAATTACAAAAGATATCCTCGATAAAGCTCTTAACTACGCACTAGATTACACAGATATAAGTCAGTTAGAACGAGATACCATCCTAAATGCCAGACAAACCCTTCTTTTCTTCAAGGGAAGGGTCTGGGTAAAGAAATCAGATCCTGAGGACCCTTTTGACGTTGCAATGGGCGCCCACGATAGTGCGGATATATGCGACCTGGTAGGACTTTATATCTTACACACACTCAAAATTAAGTTTCCCGACCACTTCATCGGATTATACCGAGATGACGGGGTCTGCCTTTCACACAATAAAAACGGACAAATTCTAGATAAATTTAGGAAAGACCTCATTCAAACCTTCAAAAGTTTAGGCTTTAAAATCACTATCACTACTAATTTAAACGAAATAGATTTCCTCGATTCTACTCTTAACCTCAAAAATAATACTCACAAACCCTACCATAAACCGAATGAATCACTTCAATATATCCACAAAAACTCATGCCATCCACCATCAATCCTCAAAAACCTTACTAAAAATATAAGCCTAAGAATTTCAAACCTCTCCTCCAATTATGAAGTTTTCACACAGGCCGCTCCATATTATAATAAAGCCCTCCGCGACAGCGGATTCCACGATGGAATCTCATACATCCCAAACCAGAATATTCCACAGAACAACAGCCGCAAAAAGAGGAGATCGTTTATCTGGTTTTCGCCTCCCTTCTCCAGCAGAATAAAATCAAGAGTAGGTCATATTTTTCTCTCATTATTAAACAAACATTTCCCTCCAACAAACAGTTTACATAAGTTTTTCAATAAAAACACCATCAAGGTCAGCTACTCAACCATGCGGCCTATAAGGAGTTACATCACCAGAGAACAAAGCACGGGAGTCGACACCGGATGCTCATGCCAAAATAAAAATTCTTGCCTCCTCGAGGGAAATTGTAAAGTTGACTCAGTTGTATACAAAGCTGTGGTTACGAGTCAAACTGATAACAGTACAGATGTATACTACGGCATGACACAAGGTTCCTTTAAACAAAGGTATTATTCACACCTATATTCCTTTAGATACAAAGATCGCGCAAACACATCTTTGGCTAAACGAATTTGGGAACTAAAAGAAGAAGGAACTCCCTTTTCTATAAATTGGAAAATCATAGAGAGAAAACCCATTTATTCACCTATATCTAATATTTGCCATTTGTGTAATGCTGAGAAGTTCCATATTTTTAAGGCCATCATGAACCCAAACACCAGATGTTTAAATGTACGCGATGAGTTTTTTAAGGGCTGTATACATCGTAAACAAGCACTCCTTATTTATTGGATATATCGAGTAACTTAAGCCTTCCTAGAGCCCTACATACATTTTTCAGATACTTATACTGCAGACTTCTCGTTCTACGAATCTGATCACAGTTCTTTTTTCTTTTCTCCATTTTTCCCTCTTTCTTCTTTAAATTTTAAAATTAAACATTTTTATTTTTTCGAATTTTTATTTATTTATTTATATATATATTGATTTTTTATTTATATATTGATTTTTTATTTATATATTAATTTTTTTTATTTATACATGCATACGTGTGTATATATATGTATATATATATACATATATGTATATGTGTGTATGTATATGTGTATATGTACGTGTGTATATATATATTAATTTTTTGATTTTTATTTATATATGAATTTTTATTTATATATTGATTTTTTATTTATATAATGATTTTTTATTTATATATTTATTTATTTATATATTGATTTTTGATTTTTGATTTATATTTTTATTTATATTTTTATTTTTATTTACATTTTGATTGTTTATTTTTTATTTATTTTTTATTTATATATTATTATTTTTTATTTATATATTGATTTTATTTATATATCGAATTTATTTATATATTGATTTTTTTATTTTATTTATATATTGATTTTTTGATTTTTTATTTATATATTGATTGTTTATTTATATATTGATTTTTTATTTTTATTTATATATTGATTTGTTTATTTATATATTGATATTTTAATTATATATTGATTTTTTATTTATATATTTATTTATTTTTATTCATATTTATATTTTTATTTAAATTTGATATTTATTAATTGAAACAATCGTGAATTGTATATACATATATATTTTTTATATAATAATAAATAGTTACCTCATCTTTTTAGATAATTTAATTAATTAGAGTTGCGTACCTTTACTTATGTTCTACATATATAAATATAATATTTTATTTACTCTTAATTAATTTTTTTTATTATTATAAATTTAATTTTATTTTATTTTATTCTTTCTTTCTTTCTTTCTTTCTTTCATTCTCTCTTTTCTTTCTTTCTTTCTTCCTTTCTTTCTCGTTCTTCACTTTTAAAAATAGAATCTCTTTCTTAACGGCTATTTTTCTGATCTAAGCGTCTCGCCGGCCCTCCATTTTAAATTCTGTGTGCATAGCGTTTCATAACGGTTATAAATGTTTTTTGAAGAAATTCCATCATTTACTATTTCAGACTATGCTGAAGAAGACGGAATCGGGGATTTAAACCCGTTTCTTGTCAGAAACCACTGGTCCATGTCTGATTAAAATCTGGATTTAAAAATAAAAATATTACGCTCTTAATTTAATTTAATTGAGCACTCTACTGGTATTTCCCTTTTATTCTTTTTTGAGCATACCTTTATACTTTATATATATATATATATATATATATATATATATATATATGTGTGTGTGTGTGTGTGTGTGTGTGTGTATGTATATAAAATAAATATTGTTTATTCACATACGTATACGGTTCATCCTTACGTGAATCGTCAGTGTAGAGAAGAATTATGCACACGGGTCGCCGGACTCGAACACCGGAATATAGTTATATTTCAAACTCAAATTCCAACGTCTTAGCCCACACGGTCGGTGTCAATAACTCGGTAAAACACTTAGATATTAATCCTATTAAAACGCAGTTGTCTTAAAGAGTTCGACCGTTGACAAGTACATTGTATAGAAGCCACGATGACGACTGTGTTTATACTACTCGTTACAGAGCCCAGCCTAGTTTGGGGACGACAAATAATTAATTATAAATATTTGTTTTTTAATCTAAAAACGTATACATTTCATCCTTATGGCAATCGTCAGTGTAGAAAATAATTATTCATACAGGTTACCGGACTCGAACTCCGATTCACGAGTTATACTTCAAACTCAAATTCAAACGTCCTAGCCCACACGGCCTTTGTCAATAACACGGTAAGGCAGCGAGATATTAATCCTGTTTAAAAGCGACTGTTCTAATATATATATATATATATATATATATATATATATATATATATATATTTATATATATATATATATTTAGATTTTTCACTTAGAAAATTGTTTATTTAGTGAAGACCGAGTTTAGGCCAATAAAATAAGCTCGATGATACTCGATGATACTCGATGACAGGGTACAGAGCATTAATATGTGATTTTTTGAAGGCTTACCAAACCATTCCGTTCAGGAGATCATTCATCACGACAAAATAATTTTTCTTTCAAAGTTTATTTATTTATCATATATATCCAAATTAAAGAGTTTTTTCCTACACGTGTTTCACTACCAAGCAGGTCCTTGCTTGGCAGATCATCAGGGGAATTAAGTACCTGGAGTAAGAGTTTCAACAACTGACAATACACAATGTGGGGTTGCCTTAATTGAGGTGACTTAAGAAGAGGACAGAAGAAAAGAAGAAAAAAATGTCTTTAAAAAAAGTAGCTCGTAAGATTTTCGCAGTATTGTTGCTACTAAGCAAAACAGCAAAGAATTAGTCTCAAATGCATTCAAAAGAAACAGGATCAATGTGCGAGAATACACCTGCTCGTCGGGCGGCACAACGATGAAAAACATCCCTCCCCCAACAACAACAAAAAAAAATATATATATATAACTTCTTTTGTAAGATGGTAGGACAAAGCTCAATTAATTGATAAAATCAAAATCAAGAGCGTAATATTTATTTATTATTCGGTACAGAAAATCAGTACAACATCAGTACCATCGGTTTCAAGTTCAGAAAGTGTTTACCTCTCGGCTATCTTCAGCTTTGTTGTCACTTGGTAGAGAAAATGGAGAACTGAAGATAGCCGGAGGTTGAAATCAATGGTACTGATGTTGTACTGACTTTCTGCACCGAATAATATATATATATATATATATATATATATATATATATATATATATATATATATATATATATATATATATACGGTTGAGTTACAATCCCGGCTTTAGGCACTAACTGGTCTTGCCGCACTGAAGAGCTGTGATACAGCGAAATAGTCTGTATGTGGATGACTATATAAAGCTCCCTTTCTTGTGTAGAGCTTATTTGTAAGGATATCGCCAACTGTCATTAGCTTTAAGGCATAGCTCATTGGGTAAAACTAATTCGAGCTCCAGGCACTTGACAATGTTTACATTGAGATATCTCTTACATTCAGTCAGTGTCGTATGATAGCGCAGGGGGAGAGGCACCGACTGTCAGCTTGACGGTTGAGTTTCAATCTCGGCTTGAGGCTGTAACTGGTCTGGATAACTGTATATATATATATATATATATATATATATATATATATATATATATATAATCGACCGACTTTCTTAAGCGTCGATAGGTAGGTGTCAAAGTGTCATCTTATGCAAAAAGGTTCCTCGTCTGAAAATTTTGAAATGTAATTTGTTTGTTTGTTTTTTGTCTTTTTTTTGTGAGTGTGTATTGGCGGATCTAATCTTTGCTTATCAGTATATTCCTGAAACAATTGTCGGATACTCAAACTATGTTTATTTTTATATAAAAACTCTAATATATATTGAGCACTTTTGAAAAGTAATGGTTTTGTTCATTTTGTTAATATTTGAACTTAGTTAATTTATATATATATATATATATAGTATGTGTATTACTCTCTCTCTCTCTCTCTCTGTATATGTATATATATATATATATATATATATATATATATATATATATATATATATATGAGTTGGTGTGAGCGCAAATGTGTTTGTGTATTGAAATTCTTCTAAAAAATAAAAATAAATAAATGAAAACAAGATGGCGCAGATAATCGTCTGCTCACTAGTTTAGCCAAACGACATTCTTTCTGCTGACTTTCTTCCAGAAACGGCTTCTTTATTCACTTGGGGGTCTGTAAATTTTTCGTCATACCAGTTTCCCCTCTACTTCTCCCCTTTCCATTTGCAACTGAACACATGCCGTCCGCTTTCATCCGAAGAGGACAAGATGTCTGCCATGTTTTCCCAAAACTTCTATCGAGCAAGATGGCCGAATTGTTAGCGTTCATTGTTAGCCGTACTTTCGTCTCTTTATGCCCGCTCATTTTTTCTTTCTGGATGTTCTTTTATTAACGTTAGTTTCGAAATTTGTTTGAAGAGACTCGTTCAATGAATACTAATCTTTATATTTACATAGTTGTTTCTATTCGTTGTAAAAAAAAAGAAAATGCGTGTACCTACGTATATTTACGTACATTTTGCTGTCGATATTTATTTGCAGATGGTTTGAGGGCCGGCGACGACACCGTCGCGAAACTTGCTTTTAAAGTAAAAGTCGTTGAGAAGCGATATACGCGGAGGCCGGTGATGAGATGGTCAGATGCGAAATGATCTATGTCAAACCGGCCTTCACCGGGACGAAGTCTGTTATCGTGCCAAAAATCTATGATTAACAAAAAAATGAAAAGAAAAAGTAGATTCATATATTTGCAACTCAACAAAAGTTGAAAAATGAACCTAATTAGACATTTACAATTAGTTTTTATGCACACACACACACACACACACACACACACACACATATATATATATATATATATATATATATATATACATATATATATATATATATATATATGAAGAAGAATGGAAAGGAATTAGAGAAGCAAAAGCCAAATCAAAATTCAATTCAATTGCTCAGAGCAAGGTATATTCCGCAAAAAAGGCAATTTATTCAAGTTAAATTTTCCTTAAGCCAGGCTTTTCAAAGATCAAAATCTTATCATCAGAGGAAGTCGTTGGGATAGATAAGTTGGCAAAGGCCAAGATTTAAAATTTGAAAAAATAAAATAAAAGTTGTAGGGAAAGAAACACAGGGCAACATCCTGGATATTGAGCTATATACTCTTCACAATAGGTTTTACCTTTCCTAAAAGTTCGCTTTTAGTACACCACTTATATATATATATATATATATATATATATATATATATATATATATATATATATATATATATATATTACTTTAAATAAATTACTATTTATTTAAAAAAAATGCATTCTTAGGCTTCAAACATCTTTCTTACATTTCAATATTGAATGCTTTCTAATGGGAGACCAACATATCTTCTTATCTTTAATGCGTGTCCGCGCATTTTTCCCTAAAAGACTTCGACATTTGAACTATTACCGAATCAACATCTTACGGATTCTACTTTCTACTAGCGATAAATATGTCGCTATGAAAAAAAATGTCTTGCACCCCTGACGAAGACGTATTACGTCGAAAATTTGGGACTACTTTAAATAAATTACTATTTATTTAAAAAAAATTTAAGACATTGCCAAGGCGGCAGCAAAAAAGGTGGGCTCCCTCCCTCTACTCTATCCTGTATCTCTACAAAGCCACTATCTGCCCATGCATGGAGTATTGTTGCTACATCATGGAGGTTTATATAGTCATCCACATACTCACTGTTTCGCTGTATCACAGTTCTTCAGTGCGATATATATATATATATATATATATATATATATATATATATATATGTAAAGGAGTAAGGCTACTAACATTTGTAGAATGTTTTTTTCAACATTTATTTATTATTTTGTTGTTTTTTTCAACATTTATTTATTATTTTGTTGTTTTACCATTTTATGATTTTATATATATTTATGTATCTTAGGTAGTCCGTAGAAGTTGTTTGTTTTAATCATGAAGTTTGTTAGGAAATCTTTTTCTTTTTTTGTTAGTATATTATTGTATGTTGTGCAAAGTTTTGTGATTTTTGAAATGGTGTTTTTATCAATGTTGGTGCTAATTGATTTGTAGTAATCATTGTTTTCTAGTACCTCTGTAATTTTCGATTTATAGTAATGTTTGTCCATGATGACTACCGCACTGCCTTTGTCAGCTTCTTTTATAATTATGTTATTATTATTTAGGATGTTATCTAGTGCTTGGTTTTGTTTAGATGTTAGGTTACTAGTAGGTTTAGTTTTACTCTGAGGGTTGATG
Organism: Sepiola atlantica; assembly: GCA_963556195.1. Classification (NCBI taxonomy): domain Eukaryota; kingdom Metazoa; phylum Mollusca; class Cephalopoda; order Sepiida; family Sepiolidae; genus Sepiola; species Sepiola atlantica. Next base: position 52,729,272 of record OY744549.1, on the reverse strand, counting down.
TTCCATAGGTTTTGGGATTTAAATCGGAGAAGATTTAAAGAGAGATAAAAAAAACATGCATAAAACTCTAAGCAAATAACGCGTCGAAACGAGAGTGACACGTGAGTAATGCATGTAAAGAAAGATACTATGATAACAAATGTTTATTCAATCATCAAATTTATAAAACTAAAACATCACTTGCACAGTAGTTTTCGGTTCCTTGTCGATAATAATAAAACGCCAAGAGTTAAGTAGAAAATATATAGGAAGACTAGTACATACAAATCTCTAAACGCACATTGTTATCTTTGCTTTAATGAGAAATTAGAAATCATTAAGTTTTGTTACGTAGGAAAACATCTTTATAAGAATCACTATTAATCGTAAACTACACCAAGTACACATACTTAATAACATGCATATCACCTTATTATGAATTTATCGAGTCTAAGTACTAATCTTTTGTATTATTGTTTATATATCCTATGTCAATTTGTATACAGATGTGGTCTCTGTATGTATATGCTCTTGTCTCCATGCATGGATTTGTGTATGATGTGCATATGTTAGTATATATATATATATATATATATATATATATATATATATATATTTATTTTTTTATTTATTTATATATATATGTGTGTGTGTGTGTGTATATGTGTGTGTGAATGGAAAAAGTAGAGAAACAATAAATTCGATTTTTAATATTATGATATTTCTTGTCAAAATATTTGCTCAGATTGTTTTTCTCTCTCTCTATATATATATATATACATACATATATATATACATATATATATATATTATTAAAAATAACCGACAACTCTTTTAAATATATATATATGTATATATATATATATTTATTTATTTATTTATATCTATATATATATATATATATATATGTGTGTGTGTGTGTGTGTGTGTATATGTGTGTGAATGGAAAAAGTAGAGAAACAATAAATTCGATTTTTAATATGGCATTTCTTGTCAAAATATTTGCTCAGATTGTTATTTCTATATATATATATATATATATATATATATTATTATTAAAAATAACCGACAACTCTTTTAAGTCCAAAGTACTTTCTGACCCATGAGGTTGACCATGCATCTATCGGATAATAGTGCCATAGCCAGACACCTCATTAACGAACATTCCTGTCCTCGCTCGCAAATCCGAAAACTTCTTGTAGACCACACTAAAATCCTAGAACACAATACAGATATAAAAAAATCTCCATATACTAGAAGTTTTACACATCAAAATAAAAATCTGGTTATTAACAGGATTAATTTTAACACTAGTACTAATATACTTAAATGTTTATAATACTAAATAAATAAATATAGTTTCGTATTTAAATTTTCCCGCCAAAATTAACTATAAACTAACTCTAGGTCTTTACCTGATTGACATTATTCCCACTGAAGATGGATTCAGATGGGTCAGAAAGTACTTTGGACTTAAAAGAAAATTACGGCAGAGTCATCAGCCAATTCTCATCCGAGATTCGGACTTTAATCCGGAAAATGGAAGGGATTCATACAAAAATATCCAGACACGAGTTGTCGGTTATTTTTAATAATACGTGCCTTAGAAAAAAATGCTGCCTCGATACACACACACACACACACACACATATATATATATATGAATCTTTGTATTTTCACTGTAAACCTTTTTTCATTGGACACGTTTTGCATTTTCTGACCTTCTTCCTATACACTTACATCTGAATTTCTTTTTCAAATTATGACTTTTCGTTTATCCCTCGCTTACTTATTTGCCTTCCTCTGATGATACAAATCCATTCTTTGAAAAGCCGTGATTAAGAGAGGGAAAATAAATATTCTTTAATCTAATATAATTTCTTTTTGAATAACTAAAGACGTAATAGATTTGTAATTCTCACATTTTTTATTTATCTTCTTTCACTTGTCTACTATATACACACACATATATATATATATATATATATATATATATATATATATATATATATATATATATATATATATTGTTTTGATACATATATATATTGATATATATATATATATATATATTGATTGATATATATATATATATTGTTTTGATAGTATTATTATTTTTATGCAAATTACCATATCACACTGTAGTCTCAAGGGTAATATATTATTATTATTATTATTTATTTATATATTAGTTAAATTTAAGCTGAATTATATTTATACTTGATTATTGGGGAAATGGTCGTTTGATCAGCACCATTTGAGAGCTATGAATATTATAACGGTCCTGTTTTTAAATCTCCGAAACAGTTACATGGTAAACAGCTGGTGATCCCCGTTTTAATATTTCACGCTCAAGTTAAGGTCCGCTGTTTTTGTTTCACTGTTAGATACTTAACTCCCCTTTTTTATTCATGAATTTTCCAACGGTGGGTCGGCTTATCCAAGTGCTAAGTCTTGGATTTAGTTAGTTTCTCTGGGAATTTAAACTGCATTTTCTTTCTTTGTTTAAAATGACCTAAAGCTTCTTTAGACTATCAATAGTATTTTTGCTAACGATACAAAAATGTACGACAAGGCTACCACACCAGAAGACACATCATCAATACAAAGTGATATGGACAAATTATCTAAGTGGTCGGAGGAGTGGCAATTACTGTTCAATGCAGGCAAGAGTAGTGTAATGCATTTCGGGCATGGTAACAACAGAACACCATACACAATGAAGGACAGTAATGGAGAAATAAAAGAACTAAAGGAATCCGAACACGAAAAAGACCTCGGATTGCACATTGACAATAAACTCTCGTTTGACTAACATGTTGCTGATGCCGTCAAAAAAGCGAACTATATTTTAGGACTGATTAGAAGAACGTTTGTTAGTCGTGACAAGATCATCATAAAGAAATTATACGCAACCATGGCAAGAATCCACCAATATGCCGGAGATAACGATAAAATCGAAAGAGTTCATCGAAGAGCAACAAAGTTGTGTTCCGCAATCAAAGACCTGCCATATGAGGAGAGACTCAAAGAGATGAGACTAGAGTCAATGCACTACCGACGTGAAAGAGGTGATATGATAGAAGTGTACAAGATATTAAACCTATGCCGACACGGACTTAATTTCTAAAAATAGAAACAATTGAATTTTATAAAAAAAGTATTTTATACGGGATTTTAAATTAGTAATAATAAAGTCTCCTGTCATTTAATGAGTAAGAGTGATATTTTCCCGTAAAGTTGACAAAAAAATAAACCGGTCCATTAAAAAAAAGTTTGTTTTTTTTTCAAAATAGAAAATAGATTTCTGATAACGATATTCCGTTGTAACATTTATTTATGGAATATAGAATAATATTCTCCACAGAGAGTTACAAACAGACACAGCCGTTAAGGAAATATTTTAAATGATTTAAAATAATAACTAGATTTTTGTAGAAGGCCTTTTTATAATAACAGTTTATTTTTGATATATGAATAATTTTTTTAAAAACAAATTCTGCGGGATAGGCTTTTTTCGCTTCGTTAAACAACAAAACGATAACAATTCGGCAGTTAATTAAATGAAGGATATTTTCACAAAATGTAAAATGACGTCCCAGACACTAGATGATTAATTTCTATAAGGAATAGGTTTAATAATAAATATTTTTAGAAACAGTATTTTGAATAAATAGTTTCTATATTAAGATTTTTTCTTGATGGAAGGGAGTTTTTTGCGGGATTGACATTCAACTCGTCGTGTGTTTATTTCGAAGGGTAATAAATCAACAATTGAAATAAGACTTTTTGAACTCGGACGAACATTTGTGTTGACTTTTCTTTGTGAGAAGTTGGATTTAGAATTCCCATACTATCATTGGATTGGAATGGTAACTTGTGAGCGGTATCTTGAATGATTTAGTTCTTTTGTTTTATTGTGTGGGGGGGGGGATTTATTCAGCTAACGTGAAAGTGTATTATCGCACATTGTTCCGGTTTTGTGGTTTTATTGAATGTATTTGGGACCGACTACTTGCTTGTTGGCTTGGTGGAAGAAATAATGCACAAGCTACTTTTCTAAGACTTTTCTAGGACTTTCTTTTCTTACCGTTGTTCTTCCTTGTTTTTTAAGTTTGACTTTTATTTTTATTTTTATTTTTATTTTTTTCCTCTCCTTTTCTTAAGTGACCTCAACTATTACAACGCCACATTGTGTTTTGTCGGCAGTTGAAACCAGTATTCCAGACATTTAATTTCCCTGATGATCTGCCAAGCAAGTAACTGCTTGGTAGTGAAACACGTGTAGGAAAAAACATTTAATTTGAATAAATAGTATTTGTAAGAAAAAATATCTTTAATGGTGATCATTGGTGTCTTGAAAGGAATGCTTTGGTAAGCCTTCATAAAATTACATATAAATGCTCTGTACTCTGTAATCGAGTATCATCGAGCTTGTTTTTTATTGGAACAACCCCGGTCTTCACTGAATGATCTATTTTATAAGTGAAAAATCTAAATCTATATATATATATATATATATATTATTTTAAAGAATATATAGTTTAATTAAATATTTCTAATATATATATATATATATATATATATATATATATATATACATATATATATATGTATATATATGTATATATATATATGTATATATGTATGTATTCGAAATATTTAATTAAAGTATGTGATTTCCCAGAAAACACACATACATGCGTGTGTGTATGTGTGTGTTTGTGTATTTTCTAGGAAATCGCTCGCTGTAATAAAATATTTTCTTTTACATACATACTTATGTTAAAACAATGGAAGTACTTCTATAAACAAGGGAATCGGTTCTGAAATAGTGATTAGGAAGATAGAACAAGCGATTCTGAAGATGTGCCAAAACCCAAAGCCCCCTCTCTCTCTCTCTCTAACACATAAATAAACGCATGTAAATTCGTGAATAAAACATAAGTAGAAATAAAAGAAAAACAAAAAAAACAGTCTATTCTTTAAACTGGAAATAACTGAACGAATATTTACTTTAAATGGTAACGTACAAAATTAAAAAAAGAAAGAAAATGAAAACAAGATGGCCGAAACGGAAGAAAGAAAAGCAGCGGCCATTTTTTTTTTTAAATCAGAGCTGATGTCAGAGTTTGTTATTTTTCGATCTGAAGAAATCAGACGACATCTGCTGCTCCCACACTAAAAAAAAAAACGAGTGAATATCTTTTGTTAAATTAGAAATAAACTCGGCGATTTTCTTTTTAATTGAACGAAAATAAGAGAAAAAAAGATACGTAAGAATGTGTTAAACAATTTTATTTCAAAACTAGATAAGAATAACTTTTGAGAACTCGTTTTGTTTTAGTAACTTTAAGGAAGGTTGATTTTTTCGCTTTTCTTTTCAAATCAAGAAGTTAGAATTATGTACATATACGCAATAAGAAGTGACGATGAGTAGTGTTTTTACAATAAGAATAAAAAAGCAACAACAAAAATGGTTTAGTGTTTCAATTTTTGCATTACTTTATTAAAAGAGAAAGAAAACGAGAGAAAGTTAAGAGGAGGAGAGAGAAAATAAGAATGTTAGAAATTGAGTGAGAAAAATAAAATGGAGGAGGGAGAAAAAGAGAGAGGAGGAGAATGACGCGTTGAGAAAAGGCGAGAAAAATGAAAGAAAATGCCACGTTGAAAGATAGAGAAAGATAGAAACACCCAGAAAGTGAGAGAGAGACAGAGAGAGAAACAGCTAGAGAGTAAAAGAAAGAGAAGGAAGGAGTACGAGAGAGAAAGAGAGAGAAAGAGAGAGGGAGAGAGAGATAGAAAGAGGGAGAGAAAAAGAGAGGGAGCGAGAAAGGGAGAGAGAGAAAGAGAAAGAGAGAGAGAGTGAGAAAAAGCGAAAGAGAGAGAGAAATAGAGAGAGAAAGAGAGAGAGAAAGAGAGACAGAGAAAAAGAGAGACAGAGAGAGAAAGAGATAGAGAGTAAAAGTGTTGCATAGCCCCTTTGCATGGGCCGCGGCGGTACTCGTTTTGTATACTCGTCCCGGAACGGGCCGTGGCAGTCCTTGTTTAATCACTCGTCATTTTTAAAACATCAAAAACTATATAGTTTGCATACCTTTAACTTTCTCGTACCCTTTCCTCATCGCGTGGAGGGGCATGTCGTCTAGTGGTTGAATTCTTTCTTCTCTCTTCCTGCCGTGAACCACGCTGTCCGTTGTCTGCAACAAAAGCTTCCTGGCCGACTCAGTAAACAACAATCTTTTTAACTTTCGATTCTTTTTATTACAGGCGTTAGTTATCTATCGACTTGGAGATATTCACCAACGTCGAGAGAGAGAGAGAGAGAGAGCAAATTACTGCGTTCATAATTACTTATCAATAATGTCTTAACCATTCGTGGAGGGGGGGGAAATAGATCTTTCCCCTGTATTTTCGTAGGGAAATATTTCCCTATGTATGTTGCCGACTACATGGTAAAAATTACGTCAGATAGCTAAAAACCTAGACTGGCTAAAACTCGCTTCTCACGAAGAACGAGTGATGTCACGGATCCCTCTGCTTCCCACGCAAAGGCCCGTGACGTCACAGAGCCTCTCGCAGGTGCACATTGACCCCTGATCCGAGGTCTCGTAACGCGGTGACCAATGCAAAGCAGTCAAGCTTCACATAATCGCACTTTTGATATAAGTTCTATACTGTCAACTGTTACTCTAACTGCAGCCGATTTTGAGCTTGCAATTGATGAACTCTCTCCGTCAGCTGCTGCGGGTCCTGACGGCTTTCCTGCATTACTACTGAAAAACTGCAGGGCCCATTTGGTCCATGCTCTCGTATTTCTATGGACGAAAAGTCTTGAAGAAGAGGTCGTTCCAAGCAAACTAAAGAATTCTCTTATTACACCCATTCACAAAGGTGGAAGCAAGTCGGTGGCTGCCAATTATAGACCAATAGCTTTGACCTCCCACCTCATTAAACTTTTTGAGAAAGTCATACGGAAACACATAGTTAGACACATGAATGAAAATAACCTGTTCAATGACAGTCAGCATGGGATGAGATCTGGAAGATCTTGTTTAAGTCAACTCCTTGAGCAGTTTGACACCATTCTATCAATTCTTGATGATGGCGCTAATGCAGATGTTGTCTACTTAGATTTTGCCAAAGCTTTTGACAAAGTTGACCACAAAATAGTTCTGCAGAAAATATTTGATCTTGGCATTCGTGGAAGCATCTTCAAATGGATCGAATCCTTCCTGAGTAACCGCCTCCAAACAGTTATGGTTGATGGTGCAACCTCGAAGCCACAACCTGTCATTTCTGGAGTTCCCCAGGGAAGTGTATTGGGACCCATAATCTTCCTAATCCTTATTGGGGACATTGATGAAGATATCGCCATGTCAATAGTCAGGTCATTCGCCGATGATACAAGGGCCACAAAATCCGTTCGGTCTCCCGAGGATGCTGTGTTGTTTCAAAAGGATCTCGATCAGATCTACAAATGGACGGAGGACAATAACATGGAGCTAAATGACGTGAAATTTGAGCTTCTCCGCTATGGTAATAACGACCAGCTAAAAAGCGAGATATCATACCACACTCCGTCAGGAAAAATGATAAACATAAAGCAAGAAGTAAAGGACCTCGGTGTATCTATGTCTAGTGATTGTCTTTTTAGCAATCAAATAAACAAAGTTGTGGAAAAAGCCAAGAACCTCATTGCCTGGATCCTGAGGACATTTAAAACCAGAGAATATCGTGCAATGGTCACGCTGTATAAATCCTTGGTCATTCCAGTTTTGGAATACTGTTCTGTCTTGTGGAACCCAAGTAGCCCTAGGCTCATCCAAAAGCTTGAAGCCATTCAGTGGTCCTTTCTACGGAAAATTCAAGCTGATCGGAACTACTGGTCATGTCTGAAGAAGACAAAAATGTTCTCGCTGCAAAGACGACGTGAAAGGTACCGGATAATTTACATCTGGAAGATATTGGAAGGAAAGGTACCGAACATTAATGGCCACATTCAAGCCCGAGACAATGAACGCCGCGGGAGGCACTGTATTGTTCCCTCGCTAAAAACTGGTGGGAAAATACGAACCATTTTTGAAACGAGCTTACCTGTACAGGGGTCACAACTCTTCAATGCCATGCCTAGGTGTATTCGGGATATAAAAAATGCTGCTGTGGAACAATTTAAGCGCTCTCTTGATGCCTACCTCGCTAATATCCCGGACCAACCCCAAATTGTCGGATACACGGCGTGCAGGCAAGCCGACACCAATTCTATCGTGCACATGCAAGCACATGCTGGTGCGGTTCCTTTGTCTCACAGGATCCTCACATCAGCCAGGGCGAGTTGAACAACCAGCAAGCCTGAACACGCCTGTTCGAAGCACCAGACAAAAAAAAAAAAAAAAAAAAAAAAAAATGTCACGTCTGTGAGCTCCGTTTGTGAGAACAGGCCCTATTCTGCACTCGACTGCACGGGTCCACCCGCGCGAATTCGCGCAAGTCAAACCAAAGATTTCCAACAGATACGTCCATTCGCATAGGCCCATTATCCAACAAAGAAAGAGAGAGAGAGAGAGAGAGAGAGAGAGTCAAGAAAAAAAGAGGGTATACCATATTAAGAAAGAGAGAAAAAATAAGAGATAGGATACAATGTTGAGAGAGAATAAAATAGAGCTAATACCATGTCGCTAGAGAGAGATATATATAGAGAGAGAAAGAGAGCGAAAGAGAGAGAGCGGAAGAGGGAGAGAGAAAGAGCGAAAGACAGAGAGAAAGAGAGAGAGAGAGAAATGATAAATAGTAAATATTGAAGTCGATTGGAATAAAAAAAAATTATCACATTTCTAAAAAACAACATTTCTGTGATATATATGTTTTACGGTCCGTTTCATTTGTCGTGAACCAAACACCATTTGTATGTCAATATCGTCTCTGCAATTCAGTTCAAATATTAACAAAATGAACAAAACCAATATTTTTCAAAAGTGCTCAATATATATATTAGAGCTTTTTATGTTAAAATAAAGTTTGAGTATTCGACAATTGTTTCAGAACCTCCTCGGTTCCGCTCCAACTATTTACTGAGGAGCAAAGATTAGATCCGCCAATACACAATTATAAAATATCAAAAACTTGCTAGGGAATAAAATGAAAGCCTTTCATACACGAACTAACATCGATCTTCCTTAAATCAATCAAAATAATACAAAAAGTCCAATCAAAGTTCCGAGATCCCAACATGTGCAACTCTAATCAATAATTTTAATTTCAGTTTACCATATACCTTAGTTTTCCAGAGAATTCCAAAAAACTTTAAAATGACCAGGCATAGCCTTTACAAAAGTAGTGACATTCCATGAAAAATTGCCAGTATACTGGTATGCAAGCACAACAGGGCTATGTATTTTGCTGGTAGGAATTTTTTCTCTAGCGGTGTGCACTTCATCCACTAATCCATAGAGATTTATACTGTATACCCTTAATGCCAATAAAAGTGTAAAAATTTGGGAAATTCCTTGCTTTTGTACATTTAGTGTATATGAATTTTCATCTTAACCCTATTAAGGGCATATGATTTCAGTATTATACTGGCATTTTTCATGGAATATATATATATATATATATATATATATATATATATATATATATATATATATATTATAATATAAAATGAAGTAATAAAATAAGGTGTCAATCAAATTTTATTAGAATTCAAAGTTCAAGCAAAGTATCCTTAAGTCCTTAGCTCATGAGTTTTCAAAGATAATTCTTGTCTTCAGAGGACCATTACCGCAGTTATACTACTACAGGTAATAAAATTACGCTTTGAAAATATATAAAATTATATACACAAATACATAAAAATACATAACATCAAACATATCAACCCAAAAACATACATTTGTTGAATCCATACAATCCATCCAGGTCATACAAATTGAGAAACATAATCAGGAAAGACATTACTCCAAGTTATAAACAGCAGTCCATATACGTGAAATTGAAGGAGCTGACAAAGTTATCCAGTCGTGAAATGTGTCAATATTCAATGTTAATGATAAATAAATCAAATAATATAGAAAGTTCAATCAAAATTCCAAAATCCCGATATGTGCAACCCAAATCAAATCAAAGTTCGTTGAGCTAAGGACTTAAGGATACTTTGCTTGAACTTTGAATTCTAATAAAATTTGATTGACACCTTATTTTATTCGAATAGGCTATATTGCCGGTCCCGGCAAAATAACGATTCCTGCGTTATTTTGCCGTGACCGGCAATATAACGATTCCTGCGTTATTTTGCCGGTTCATGTATATTTAACTAAATTGTTAAACATACAGTGACGCCCGGCACAATAATGAGTCTTACGTTATTTTGCGGCTCGTGTTTATTTAACTATAAATTACTTTTTATTATTTAAATTATTTTTTTTGTATTATTTAAAACTTTATCAAACGAAATTTTATTTATAATTTAAAACTTTGCCTGATTGTTTTTTTTTTATTTATTTAAAACTTTGCCTGATTGATTTTTTTTGTTGTTTCTTTTTAATTAAACTTTGCCTGATTGATTTTTTGTATAATTTAAAACTTTATTAAGCGACAATATATTTTAAAATAACGATAAAATTAATTTTTACTTCCGGTTGATTCGATTAGGAGTGAACTCTTCAAAATTACGACTTATTTTATGATTTCATTGAAAGAACATTTTAAAATAGAAACTGTTTAAATCCAGTGATTTTCTGTATATTTTGACATTATCGAAGTTTTTCTTGAAATTCGACTAAATAATCTAATTGTCTCTAATATTTCCGTTCATTTAATTATTTTACTTTTAATGTTTTTTGTATTAAAAGCAGATATTTCTTTAACCGACACAATAGGTCAGGTCGATTTTATTTTATTTCTTTAACCGACACAACTGATGATGAAAACAAATTGTTTTTAAATATTTGCCTTTATTTATTTCATTACCTTTTCTTTCGCAAGGCCATAACAATTAGGTTTAAAAAAAAAATGAACCGGCATAATAACGATCCCTTTACATTAGTAAATAATTATTGTGTCGGGCGTCACTGTATGTTTAACAATTTAGTTAAATATACATGAACCGGCAAAATAACGCAGGAATCGTTATTTTGCCGTGAACGGCAAAATAGCCTCTTCCTATTTTATTACTTCATTTTATATTATATATATATATGTATATATATATGTACGTATGTATGTATATACATACATACATATGTATGTATACGTATGTATGTATGTATGTATGTGTGTGTACGTAAGTATGTATGTGTGTGTGTGTTTGTTTGCATGCTTGTGTGTGTCTTTGCAGATTTAGAGTATATGAAAGACTAAGTCTTTGAAGTCTTTGAAGTTCTAAGTGTTTCTTGATGAAAAGCGACGCTAAATGCTGTCTTTGTAAAAATGGTTGGAATCAGACAATGCGAAAGGAGAGAGAACGATTAACAGCATAGGATATTCCATTCTTCAACATGAAACGACGAATAATTATGAAGACGCCGCATGAATATATATTACAACTACTACTGTCAACACTACACACACTGCTATGACTAGCCACGCTTACGTACGAATTCTAAATCGGTTCTCACTTGAGCAGCAGAGGATGCAAGGAGACCTGATTCTGGTGTACAACATAATCAACTAGAATTTAAAACTACATTCCAAGGAGACAGGTAACATGAATGCGAACAAATACACAGAAGACATTGCCTACTGCTATGACTAACCGCCTTACCTAAAAATACAAGTTCTCACTCGAGGAGACCTCATTTTTGCATACAACTTCCTGAACTGGAATTTAAAACTACATCCCAAGGAGACAGGTAACAGGAATTGGAATAACTACATAGAAGATATTGCCAAAGCTGCTGCAAAGAAGGTGGGCTCCCTCTACCGTGCTAGAAAACTTCTCACATATGACAGTATCCTATATCTTTATAAAGCCACCCTCCCCTATGCATGGAGAATTGCTGTCACATCTGGGCTGGTGCATCATCCACCAGTCTCTCTCTCTCTCTCTCTCTCTCTCTCTCTCTCTCTCTTAGACAAGGTCCCCAAAAGAGTATCTAATCTGATACGTCCCTCAATATCCACCAAGCTTCAGCCCCTGTCCCATCGCTGCACTGTTGCATCCTTGCGCTTGTTTTGCAAGTACTTCAATGGAATGTGCTCCGATGAACTTGCTGCTCTGGTGCCCCCTCGACGTAAATACACTCGACAAACACGACAATCAGCTAGATCCCATCAATTCACTGTGGAGGTCCCCAGATGCCGGAAAGCCTTCAACTCCAATAGTTTCTTTCCTTGTGCTGCCGGCATTTGGAACTCCCTCCTTGCTCCCTGTTTCCCCGACTGTACCGACATGCAGACAGTTAAAACTAATGTGAACAAACATCTAGCTGCACAGCTCAAACTTTGGGATGAACCCCTAAAATTTCACCCTAATCCTTAGTAGCTCCTTACGTCTACAGTGGCAACCTGCCTTGTTTGGGGTGAACTCGGTTAAAAAAAAATGTTTTTCAATCCAGCGCCAAACCGTAATCTCCGCAGTAACCCGCCAAAGATGTACCACCGTCGATTTCGGTTTAATAGAAAACAAGCAGCATTCCCTGTCTGTGTTTCTGCCAGAGGAGGTCTTAACGATGACTACCATATCCATGTTTAATACGGCCTTAGATAAAAAAATCGCTTTACATGTCTTGTTGCGCTTGGCTATTTATTTGATTTGAAACCAACCATCAACGTCTCTTCATTCGAATAGAAATTAATTTTTTTAAATAAAGAGACGCTGATGATTTACGAATACACTTCTTTGCTGTTGCAATACCCGTTCCTTCGGGGGACCCGGTAGCATCAAACAAAACACAACGATAGAGACAAGGATGTGCTCGAGAAACTCTGTTTCTTTATTCTTCACCACCAGTTGGTGTTAGTTGGGTATACACATATATATATATAATAAAATATTTCTTTGTTAGCAAAAGTCCTTTGGGATTATTGTTTTTTCCCCTTGTCTTACGGTTGATTTTCGACTCTACCCAACGTAGGTTATTTTCACGAAAACCAGGCAGAGTGATTTACCTTTCATCCTAGAGGGAAACACGACAATACTTTCTGTAGCAGTCTGGTCCCGGAATCTAGGGAAGGCTTGTAGTTTCCACACCAGTAGTTTACAAACAGTTCGGACGTGGTGGGGGTACCTCTCTTCGGGGCTAACCCACGACAAGTTCTTCTCTATATCCTCCCAACTTGATCTCTGCTACGTAAACGCTCATTCTTCCTTCGTTTAAAACCGCCGTTTTAATTTCTGACTTTGCACTTTGGATGCCTTCTTCCTTCGTTTCAAACCACTGTTTTAATTTCTGACTTTGCACTTCGGGTGCCTTCTTCTTCTGGCCTCGTGCACCTGACTCTTTTAAATGTTACCGAGTCGTTCTTTTTATGACGTCATACTCCGAAATGAAATCGTCGACCTCACACACGTGGATCATTCAAAGGTCACCGATTAATTTCCGTTGTTCGTTTAGCTTAATTGACAATCTATCTAGTCTTCGTCTTTTCTTCATTATTGTGGATTCATGTCCTTAGCTTTCCCGCGTGACGTCAGTGAAAGCGTTATTCCGACAGGCACAAACCGTTAAAAAAACATTTATTATTGAAAGTGTATCGAGCACTGTGTGTGCAAGGTGTGTTGCCTCAAGATATAATTTATTATTATTATTTCATGCACATAGGTATTTTACTGACCGTCTCTCCAGGAGGTTAGACACAGGGTCAAGTATGGCTTCGTAAAGTTAGCCAACTAGGATATACGTACTCTGGCCAAATTTTTTTTTTAAAGGCCTGGGCAGCTCATTCGGCATTCCCTGGCAGGAGCGACTAAGGCGATTAGCAATAAAATAAACCCTTTTCAGAGAAAAGGTAAAGTCTGGGGGGATTAACCTCCGAGGACTGGACAAAACCATACATCAGCCCGACAGCAACAAAAACACTGTTAATGACGTATCCCCCAACTGCTACGAACACCTACTCAAGCTATACGTAACTATAGAGAAAGAGATGTACACACACCCACATATATATATATATATATATATAGTCTAAAGAAGCTTTGAGTCATTTAAAAAAAAAATGCAGTTTAAATTCCTAGAGAAACTAACTAAATCCAAGATATTGCAGACTTAGCATTCGTTGGAAAATTAATAAATGAAAAAATATAAGTAAAAAAAAAAATGCAGTTTAAATTCCTAGAGAAACTAACTAAATCCAAGATTTTGCAGACTTAACATTCGTTGGAAAATTAATAAATAAAAAATAAAAAATAAATAAATAAATAAAAAAAATAAAATAAAAAAAGTAAATACAAAAAATAAAAAGGGGGAATTAAGTATCTAAGAGTGAAACAAAAACAGGAGACCTTAACGTAAGCGTCTAATATTAACACGGGGATCATCAGCTGTTTACCATGTAACTGTTTCGGAGATTTAAAAACAGCACAGTTATAATATTCATTGCTCTCCAATGGTACTGATAAACTACCATTTCCCCAATAATGAAGTGTCGAAATAATTCAGCTTAAAATTTCACTAATATATACATAAATAATAATAATAATAATAATAATAATAATAATAAAATAATAATAATAATATATTACCCTTAAGACTACCGTATGATATAGTAATTTGCATATAAAATAACATTAATTATAACAATAATAATAATAATAAAAAAAAAAAAAAATAATACTATCTAAACACTACACCCAAGAACCATTCTGCAATATGGTAGCTAGCAATAAAATACTATAGGAATTAAAGTTGCATTAAAAAATAAATAAATAAAAAATAAAGTTGAAGTACCTATACTATATATACCTATGTGGGTGTCTCTCTCTCTCTCTCTCTCTCTCTCTCTCTCTCTCTCTCTCTCTTGACGACGACCATCATAATCATCATCATCTAGAGAGAAAGATACAGGCCACAGAGATGAGATGCTTCCGAAAGTACCTCAACATGTCATACAATGAGAAAAAGAAGAACAGGCTCATACCAGTTGTCGGCCATATAACAATCCACTAACCATTGTTAAAGTGGTCAGTGGAAAATGATGTGGTACAGCAACGTCAAACAATCATCGGGTTTCGCAAAGGCAATCCTGCAACGAACTGTGAAGCGAGAAAAAAATGAGGGGGCATGGGATCGAACGCTGTTCGTAGATTCAGATAGAATTACGAGCCCAACGTCTATGCCCACACGGCCGCGAGAAATCGCCGCAGATAGTAATTGAAATTAACGTATACTTATCTGAGAGGCGAGAGGAAAGCGTCTTTGTTGTCGAAAGTGTTCGACGCTCAAGCGGAACTTTTCATAATCGCTAGTGAAACTACATTTTGTAATTCCAAACAGCTCTACTATCAAGACTATTAATTTTAAGGGGTCATTAACAGTAAATATTTTTAAATATTAAAGTGCTTTTATACTTACAGACGATATAATATATATATATATATATATATATATATATATATATATATATATATATATATATATATATATATATATATGTGATTTTATGAAGGCTTACCAAAGCATTCCTTTCAGGACACCAATGATCACCATTAAAGATATTTTTCTTACAAATGTTATTTATTCAAATTAAATGTTTTTTCCTACACGTGTTTCACTACCAAGCAGTTACTTGCTTGGCAGATCATCAGGGAAATTAAATGTCTGGAATACTGGTTTCAACTGCCGACAATACACAATGTGGCGTTGCAATAGTTGAGGTCACTTAAGGAGAGAAGAGGCAAAAAAAATTAAAATAAAAGTTAAAATAAAAAAACAAGGAAGAACAACGATATTGGAACAACCCCGGTCTTCACTGAATGATCTATTTTATAAGTGAAAAATCTAAATCTCTCTCTCTCTCTCTCTCTCTCTCTCTATATATATATATATATATATATATATATATATATATATATATATATTATTTCATGTATCCACATAAAATGTTATAATGCGATATAATCTTTTATGTATCGATTTTTTGTATTTACTTTAACAGTGCTCAATACGTGAGTAGAGCTAAGTAGTAATTATGAACATATATTTATGGAAATTAAGCTACACAGAGGCTTCCGCGTTTTATCCCCGGAGATAATCGTCATGCTAAAATCCCCTCTGGGGATGAAACGCGGAAGTCTCTGTGTAGCTTAATTTCCATAAATATATTTTCATAATTATATATATATATATATATATATATATATATATATATATATATATAGGCTGGGCACTTTCGAGTAGCTTTAATAACAAGCAGTACTGATAGCTATATGCGCGATCCGAACACCGTTTCGTAAGATCACTCTAGCTGCCTGGTAAATGGCGGCCACGTATCGCTATTTACAGTTAAAGTTACTCTATATTTACTAACTAATTGACGATGGCCCTTTGGTTAAGATCACCAACTACGAATCAGTGGCGATTTGTGTTCGGGGTTCGCGCCTATCGACCGTCGGGAATTGGTTCCTAGACTGAAGATTGCGTTAGCATGAAACATCGATGTCTCTAGGTAATTTAAATAATTAATATTTATTTATTAAAATATTATTGTGTATATATATATATATATATATATATATATATTTTTTTTTTTTAATTTTTAAATACAGATTTTAATCAGACATGGACCAGTGGTTTCTGACAGCATACTGAAGAAGACGGAATAGGGAATTTAAAACCCTTTACTTGTCAGAAACCACTGGTCCATGTTTGATTAAAATCTGTATTTAAAAATAAAAATATTACGCTCTTAATTTAATTTAATTGAGCACTCTGCTGGTATTTCCCTTTTATTCTTTTTTGAGTATACCTTTATACTTATATATATATATATATATATATATATATATATATATATATATATATATATATACTTAGGCAGCAAGTCATTATCCAAGCAAGCGTCGTTGAACGTCACGGAACTTTCTCGTTTGTAAATCTTCTTTGTGAGGTTCTCAAACTGTCGAGCTAGCCTTCTGGTTTCAGGTGGCAATCCGTAGAGTATTTCACCGATTGTTCTTAATTCGGCCACTTTTTTCGAGCGCTTTCGACTTTCTTAGTCGTCTTCAGGATTAGTTTTTTTTTTTAATAAGTAGACTGGAGTTAATGTTTTATAGGTATCGTGCTCTTGCACATGAAAGAAAAGAGAGGGTGCGTGGTTGAGTACATTTTATTTGATTCTATCGTTTGTTATATATATATATATATATATATATATATATATATATATATATATATATATATATATATATATATAAAAAATATATATTTGGACATTTTACCCTTTGGATTCATTCTATCTTCGCCGCACCTGAAGTTGTGGTCTTTGGAATTTAACTTCGAATCCTCTCTCACCACCTCTCGTGCCTTTTAACGACCTACTTATCTACATTTCATTTTCTCCGCTGGTCTTTTCGACACCGGACTTTTTAGCAATCGGACATTTGCTTGCATTCGGGCAGAGTTTTGCCCTGTGTTTCTTTCCCTACAACTTTTATTTTACTTTTTCAAATTTTAAATCTTGCCCTTTGCCAAATTATCTATCCCAGCGACTTCCTCTGATGATAAGATTTTGATCTTTGAAAAGCCTAGCTTAAGGAAAATTTAACTTGAATAAATTGCCTTTTTGCGGAATATTCCTTGCTCTGAGCAATTGAATTGAAATTTGATTTGGCTTTTGCTTCTCCAATTCCTTTCCATTCTTCTTCATAAATATATATATATATTCCCGAAACAGTTTTTCATGGTAAACAACTGATGATCCCTTAAAATAGTGTTAGAAATAAACTAATATAATAACTGTAAAAAATAAATTGACTTACATGAGTGATTTTCCACTGGAAGACGTGGGACTATAAGTTTTTTTTTTTTTTTTTGTAATATAGTTTTAATGGTTGAGAAACTTCTGAGACTATATATATATATATATATATATATATATATATATATATATATATATATATATATATATATATATATATATATAAAGTGTCAATAGAAAGCCCTTACAATGCAAGATAGATTTTTTTTTTACTGTAATCTGATATATTTCGGAGAAACACTCCATTTTCAAAGATCTATTTTTTTTTAAATAAACAAACTTATAGTTTAGTTTATCGAAGAAACGAAGAAACGTCTTGTTGGTCCGACGTATTTATCCGCTTTGTGATGGAATTCGCGGTAGTAGGTAGAAAGAACTGAGTTAAATTCAAATTATTTTCGTTCTTTTTTTTTTAAGCATTGGTGATAGGTAATAAGTGTCAATAAAATGCAAGATAGATTTTTTATTTTTTATTTATTTTTTTTTTTTTTAAATCTATCTTGCATTGTAAGGGCTTTCTATTGACACTTATTACCTATCACCAATGCTTAAAAAAAAAAGAACGAAAATAATTTGAATATATATATATATATATAAATATAAATATATATATATATTTATATATAAATATATATATATATATATAAATATAAATATATATATAGATATATATTTATATATATATATATAAATATAAATATATATATATATATATATAAATATAAATATAAATATAAATATATATATATATATACATATAAATATATATATATATATATATATATATAAATATAAATATAAATATATATATATATATATATATATATATATATATATATATATATATATATATATATATATATATATATATATATATATATTCTTTTTTTTGTTGTTATTACGTGGTCCGGCTGTATCAATCATTCTGCCAGATTTCTCTGGACGTCGCTGGTCACGATGCGTCAAACCGTCCCCCTCCCCCCCCAACTTGATTACAGGCTTCTTCTTGAGCTCGGCGGCCAGAATCGCTCGACTATATCAGTCCTACGTCTAAGAGGTCTTCGGCGTGTGGCCTTTCCCGCTCGTTTGGATACCATCCAGGAAGTGAACGAGTTCATCTTACAGTCCAAGTCACGTTGAAACGCCAGCGTGACAATAAGAGATGAATATGTATGTCCCGCTAATGTATGTGTGGGGGTATATGCGTGTGTGCGTGCGTGCACCATGGGCTGTATGTGTGGTTATGGTGGAGTTGATTAGTTAAAATAAATGTGTGAGTGTGCGATTATGCGGTGTGATCGGTTGGCGAATCTTACAGGCAAATTTTACAAGAAAAAAAACTATTTACTTAATATGTTTATATTGTATTTTTACTTTTTCAAAATCAAAGGTGTCCATACAACCTACGCGCGTTTAGTCTAGATTTACTCACCAACCAATTGGCTAAGATCAAAGTGTAGTATCGGTTCCGATGGATACTGCACGCCTGCCCTGTGCAGTTCTAGGAGGTCCACCCTCCCAGGCTTTGCCTCCCCTCTTTGGGGAGGAGTAAGTTTATTGCTTACTGTCTGAGGCGCCCCTACCGGGGAATGCCGACGGGGCTGCCCAGGCAATTTTTAAATGGCCAGAGTGCTCACCTCTCGAGCGCTGGCTTTTAACCCCACTTTCTCGACCCAAGCTGTGGTCACATCTTACTTGTGGGAGTAAGATAAAACTGGCCTTGTGCCTAACTCCGGGAGGAGTAAATAAAAAAAAATTAAAAAAAAGAAGTGTAGTATCTGTTCCGATGGATACTGCACGCCTTTCCTGTGCAGTTCTAGGAGGTCCACCTTCCCAGGCTTTGCCTCCCCTCTTTGGGGAGGAGTAAGTTTATTGCTTACTGTTTGAGGCGCCCCTACCGGGGGATGCCGACGGGGCTGCCCAGGCAATTTTTAAATGGCCAGAGTGCTCACCTCTTGAGCGCTGGCTTTTCAAACCCCACTTTCTCGACCCGATCTTGGGTCACATCTTACTTGTGGGATTAAGATAAAACTGGCCTTGTGCCTAACTCCTGGGGAGGAGTAAATAAAACCAACGATAGCAACTAGACGCTACTACTGGCCTTTTGGCTAAGATCAAAGTGTAGTATCTGTTCCGATGGATACTGCACCCCATAGACTGGTATTGTCTTGGCCTTCGGGTCTTGATTTACGCCGGTCTATGGGTCTGTCCTGTGCAGTTCTAGGAGGTCCACCCTCCCAGGCTTCGCCTCCCCTCTTTGGGGAGGAGTAAGTTTATTGCTTACTGCCTGAGGTGCCCCTATCGGGGAATACCGACGGGGCTGCCCAGGCAATTTTTAAACCCCACTTTCCCGACCCGACCTTGGGTCACATCTTACTTGTGGGAGTAAGATAAAAACTGGCCTTGTGCCTAACTCCTGGAGAGGAGTAAATCAATACTCACCAACCATAGCTACAGTAAACTAACTTTAAGGATATTTCATCAGAAAAACAGAAGAATAAGAGTTTGTTTATTTTTGTTTTTGAATGAAAAAAAAATGACTGGTCAACACTGATGATGGAATTTTATTCCGAAATTAATAAGATTAAAGTAAAAAAAAATTAATTAATCTTGCATTGATAAAGGCTTATATTTTCAATTTTATAATATTGACCCAGCAATGCTTTAAAACTGAACGACCCATTTTATCCAAAAACTACGAGCACGCCAATGCTTTCTTCGTTCGACAACCAGAATTTGAATTCATAACCGCCAACGACATCGGCGCGGATAACAAGGACATTTCATCAGAAAAAAACAAAAGAAAAAAAGTTTGTTTATTTTTGTTTTTGTGTTTTTTGATGAAAAAAAAATGACACAATACTGGTAAACTCTGATGATGGAATTTTATTCCGAAAGTAATAAGATTAAAGTAAAAAAATTAATTAATTAATTAATTAATCTTGCATTGATAATTTCAATTTATAATACTAACTTTATACAGGGTGACCCCAAAAAAACGGGCCCCAATTCTAATTAGGCCCCGTTTCTTAGTGTTTCGTCCGAATGAAATGAATTTTTGGTCATAACTAGTTTATTATATTCAAAACATCACATCAAAACACTAGAGTCTTTGGCCTTATTTTTCTCCGTTCTACAGCATGTGTTCTAGATGGCCTCCATTTAGCTCTGTGCATTTCTTGAGGCGCAGAACGAAGTTGTCCATGACGTTCTTACAGACTGAATTGGGAATGGCTCTCATCTCCTCCCTGATGGCTTCCTTGAGTTCCGTGATGGTTCTGGGTTTCCCTGCGTACACTCTGTCCTTAAGATAGTCCCAAAGGAAAAAGATCTGGAGGTTTAGGTCTGGGCTATGGGGTGGCCACTCAAAATTAGTCTTGAGACTGATCACTCGGCCTTCGAAGTTCTCTTTCAGCCAATCTCGGGACAGGTTTGAGGTGTGAGAACTGGCTCCGTCTTGCTGGAACCAGAACTTGCTCATGACCGACGGGTATAGGGTCTGGAGCTCACTCTTGATGTTTTGAGGACCTCCACATACCGTTCCTTGGTGACTGTCACTGCTGCGCCAGATTCTTCGATGAAGATTGGTCCGATGATGCCTCTGACCGAGATTGCAGCCAACACCGTGCACTTAGGAGAGTGCAGGGGCTTGGTGGCTACTTCATTGGGTCTGGTGGACCCCCAGAAGACATTTGTCTTGGAGTTCGGATAGATATAGTTGGATCAGAGTTGGATGTCTGATTTTTTTTTTCCGCGGGGATTTTGATAATTTTATATAGTTATCTTACGATGCATTGAGGATACATTTTGCATTTTTCGTCATTTAGCCAACTCATGAATAGGTAAATACGAAACAGTTCGGAACATATCTGTCAGTATCCTATATCTCTACAAAGCCACCATACGACTATGCACCGAGTATTGTTGTCACATGTGGCACAGCAAACACTTGCCTCTTCCTCTTGGATAGGGTCGAAAAACATTCTCTTATTTAAAAGACCCCTCACTATAAAGCATGCCCCAGCCTCTGTCCCATCGCCGCAATGTTACATCCATGTGCTTGTTTTACAAGTACTTTCAGGAATGTGCTCCAATGAATGTTAGATAAGGAAGACGTCTGGTTCTGATTAGAGTATTTCGTTTTAATAAATTACCTCCCTTGTATTCTGGAAAATCACTAAAGTAAAAAACAATCTGATGCTGTTTCAGTCGAGTCTCAATGTAAAAGATAAAGAACTTTTATTCATAATTTTTAATGGCTATTTAGTTGTTGTTGTTGCTGTTGTTGCTGTTGTTGCTGTTGTTGCTAATGAAAAGTTGGTCAGTCGCAGCAATCTAAAACTCCTCCAATACAAGACACTAATTCTTGTATTCTATTTTGAGTTGCTTCCTCTTATGAACCTGGCAAATTCAATTTATTTGCATTGGGCCTAATGTGTATTTCAACAACAATGGAGCTACAGAATCTGCCAAGAACATATTTACTTTAACTATATAAAACAACAAGAACGACAACAGACAAGAGAATGGTGACCTTCTTGCCTACGCTTAATTAAAAACTCAACTCGAATTGAGGTTAGGGTTAGGGTAAGGGTTAGGGTAAGGGTTAAGGTTAGGTGTTAGGGTTATGTTTAGGGTTAGGGTTAGGGTTAGGGTTAGGGTTAGGGTTAGGGTTAGGGTTAGAGTTAGGGTTAGGGTAAGTGTTAGGGTTAGGTGTTAGGGTTAGGGTTAGGGTTAGGTGTAGAGTTAAATAAGTAACCGTCATTACCAGGTCGGGGTTTGCATACTCTTTCTGTATCCCAGTAAGATCAGTAGATGACATATTCGGGGAATGGGTACATTTTGTGTACATTTGCACTTAATTATAGGCGCGTGTGTGAGTGTGTGTTTGATGTGCATATGGATGCAATAATGTGTCTGCGTTGTGGCGGTTGGATAAATGAAGGGATGAATCTGGATTCAACATACTACTAATGTCTGATAATCATGTTTTTCAACGTTTCATTAATCATAAGCAATGCAACAATTTATATTAATGAAACACGATTAGACGTGTAAAAATGTCTGACAATCATGTGTTACAACAATTTATTTAACGCGAGAATACGACACTTTATATTAATGAAACTTCTTTGACAATTGAACAGGTTGTAAAATTGGTTCAATATCCCTGGCAGACATATTGAATTATCACGTTTAAAGAATGTTTAGTTAGAGTATTTGGTTTTATTAAACTAATGACAGATACGAGGTAAAGCACGTAATGTCTTTTTCAATAACTGGACATTCTGGCATCATAAATTATACCTTCAAGAAAGTATATTAAATAATTTAAATTAAATATATAATTCAATCCAAGCCACGTGAAGAAATGTATTATGTCGTAATTTGCCTTCTTAAAAGTAATAATGTGCAAAACTATGCATCTAAATCGGTTTTCGCTTTAACTAGCCTATTGCAGATCATGATACCATTCAAAAGAAGGTAGTCTCCCTTTACGGGGCTAGAAAACTTCTAAAATAAACCTGTATCCTATATTTCTTAAAAGCCACCATTCGCCCATGCATGGAGTATTATTGCCACATCTGGGCTGGTGCACCAACCACTAATCGATCCTTCTTGCACAGCTTACAAAAAAGAGTGCTTTACCTAATAGGTTATACACTGTCTACCAAGCTCCAGCCCCTGTCCGATTTTTTTTTTTTTTTCTTTTTTTACATGATTCACCCCAAACAAGGCAGGACGCCACTGTAAACGTAAGGGGCTACTGAGAAAAAAGAAAAAGGGGGGAAGGATTGGTAGTTCAGCTTAAATTGGGATCTGAGCAGCGAGAGTTTCACTAAGAGCTAGGATATCCGGGGAGTTTGTCAGGAGAAAGGTTTCTACGTTGTTGATGTTGGTTCTAAGTCCCCGGACATTTGAGAATGAAAGCCTCAAGGGCGGAGGCGAAAGTGTTTTTTGGGTGTCTGGTTTAGGTTTGCCGCAATGTTGCGTCCCTGTGCTTGTTTTTACAAATACTTCAGCGGAATTCGCTCCGACGAATTTGCTGCACTTGTTTCCTCTAAGCGTAAATACAACAATCAGCAACCCGACCATCAGCAAAATCCCACCCCTTCACTGTACAGGTCTCCAGATTCCAGAAAGCTTTCTATACTAATAGCTTCTTTTCTGAACCGCTTGCCTTTGACATTCTCTTCCTGCTCCCTGTTTCTCCGACCGTACCAATCAGCAAAATCCCACCCCTTCACTGTAGAGGTCTCCAGATTCCAGAAAGCTTTCTATACTAATAGCTTCTTTTCTGAACCGCTTGAATTAGAAATTCTCTTCCTGCTCCCTGTTTCTCCGACCGTACCAATCAGCAAAATCCCACCCCTTCACTGTAGAGGTCTCCAGATTCCAGAAAGCTTTCTATACTAGTAGCTTCTTTTCTGAACCGCTTGAATTGGAAATTCTCTTCCTGCTCCCTGTTTCTCCGACCGTACCAATCAGCAAAATCCCACCCCTTCACTGTAGAGGTCTCCAGATTCCAGAAAGCTTTCTATACTAATAGCTTCTTTTCTGAACCGCTTGAATTGGAAATTCTCTTCCTGCTCCCTGTTTCTCCGACCGTACCAATCAGCAAAATCCCACCCCTTCACTGTAGAGGTCTCCAGATTCCAGAAAGCTTTCTATACTAATAGCTTCTTTTCTGAACCGCTTGAATTGGAAATTCTCTTCCTGCTCCCTGTTTCTCCGACCGTACCAATCAGCAAAATCCCACCCCTTCACTGTAGAGGTCTCCAGATTCCAGAAAGCTTTCTATACTAATAGCTTCTTTTCTGAACCGCTTGAATTGGAAATTCTCTTCCTGCTCCCTGTTTCTCCGACCGTACCAATCAGCAAAATCCCACCCCTTCACTGTAGAGGTCTCCAGATTCCAGAAAGCTTTCTATACTAATAGCTTCTTTTCTGAACCGCTTGAATTAGAAATTCTCTTCCTGCTCCCTGTTTCTCCGACCGTACCAATCAGCAAAATCCCACCCCTTCACTGTAGAGGTCTCCAGATTCCAGAAAGCTTTCTATACTAGTAGCTTCTTTTCTGAACCGCTTGAATTGGAAATTCTCTTCCTGCTCCCTGTTTCTCCGACCGTACCAATCAGCAAAATCCCACCCCTTCACTGTAGAGGTCTCCAGATTCCAGAAAGCTTTCTATACTAGTAGCTTCTTTTCTGAACCGCTTGAATTGGAAATTCTCTTCCTGCTCCCTGTTTCTCCGACCGTACCAATCAGCAAAATCCCACCCCTTCACTGTAGAGGTCTCCAGATTCCAGAAAGCTTTCTATACTAATAGCTACTTTTCTGAACCGCTTGAATTGAAAATTCTCTTCCTGCTCCCTGTTTCTCCGACCGTACCAATCAGCAAAATCCCACCCCTTCACTGTAGAGGTCTCCAGATTCCAGAAAGCTTTCTATACTAATAGCTTCTTTTCTGAACCGCTTGAATTGGAAATTCTCTTCCTGCTCCCTGTTTCTCCGACCGTACCAATCAGCAAAATCCCACCCCTTCACTGTAGAGGTCTCCAGATTCCAGAAAGCTTTCTATACTAATAGCTTCTTTTCTGAACCGCGTGAATTGGAAATTCTCTTCCTGCTCCCTGTTTCTCCGACCGTACCAATCAGCAAAATCCCACCCCTTCACTGTAGAGGTCTCCAGATTCCAGAAAGCTTTCTATACTAATAGCTTCTTTTCTGAACCGCTTGAATTGGAAATTCTCTTCCTGCTCCCTGTTTCTCCGACCGTACCAATCAGCAAAATCCCACCCCTTCACTGTAGAGGTCTCCAGATTCCAGAAAGCTTTCTATACTAATAGCTTCTTTTCTGAACCGCTTGCATTGGAAATTCTCTTCCTGCTCCCTGTTTCTCCGACCGTACCAATCAGCAAAATCCCACCCCTTCACTGTAGAGGTCTCCAGATTCCAGAAAGCTTTCTATACTAATAGCTTCTTTTCTGAACCGCTTGCATTTGAAATTCTCTTCCTGCTCCCTGTTTCTCCGACCGTACCAATCAGCAAAATCCCACCCCTTCACTGTAGAGGTCTCCAGATTCCAGAAAGCTTTCTATACTAATAGCTTCTTTTCTGAACCGCTTGCATTTGAAATTCTCTTCCTGCTCCCTGTTTCTCCGACCGTACCAATCAGCAAAATCCCACCCCTTCACTGTACAGGTCTCCAGATTCCAGAAAGCTTTCTATACTAATAGCTTCTTTTCTGAACCGCTTCAATTGGAAATTCTCTTCCTGCTCCCTGTTTCTCCGACCGTACCAATCAGCAAAATCCCACCCCTTCACTGTAGAGGTCTCCAGATTCCAGAAAGCTTTCTATACTAATAGCTTCTTTTCTGAACCGCTTCAATTGGAAATTCTCTTCCTGCTCCCTGTTTCTCCGACCGTACCAATCAGCAAAATCCCACCCCTTCACTGTACAGGTCTCCAGATTCCAGAAAGCTTTCTATACTAATAGCTTCTTTTCTGAACCGCTTCAATTGGAAATTCTCTTCCTGCTCCCTGTTTCTCCGACCGTACCAATCAGCAAAATCCCACCCCTTCACTGTAGAGGTCTCCAGATTCCAGAAAGCTTTCTATACTAATAGCTTCTTTTCTGAACCGCTTGAATTGGAAATTCTCTTCCTGCTCCCTGTTTCTCCGACCGTACCAATCAGCAAAATCCCACCCCTTCACTGTAGAGGTCTCCAGATTCCAGAAAGCTTTCTATACTAATAGCTTCTTTTCTGAACCGCTTCAATTGGAAATTCTCTTCCTGCTCCCTGTTTCTCCGACCGTACCAATCAGCAAAATCCCACCCCTTCACTGTAGAGGTCTCCAGATTCCAGAAAGCTTTCTATACTAATAGCTTCTTTTCTGAACCGCTTCAATTGGAAATTCTCTTCCTGCTCCCTGTTTCTCCGACCGTACCAATCAGCAAAATCCCACCCCTTCACTGTAGAGGTCTCCAGATTCCAGAAAGCTTTCTATACTAATAGCTTCTTTTCTGAACCGCTTGCATTTGAAATTCTCTTCCTGCTCCCTGTTTCTCCGACCGTACCAATCAGCAAAATCCCACCCCTTCACTGTAGAGGTCTCCAGATTCCAGAAAGCTTTCTATACTAATAGCTTCTTTTCTGAACCGCTTCAATTGGAAATTCTCTTCCTGCTCCCTGTTTCTCCGACCGTATCAATCAGCAAAATCCCACCCCTTCACTGTACAGGTCTCCAGATTCCAGAAAGCTTTCTATACTAATAGCTTCTTTTCTGAACCGCTTGAATTGGAAATTCTCTTCCTGCTCCCTGTTTCTCCGACCGTACCAATCAGCAAAATCCCACCCCTTCACTGTACAGGTCTCCAGATTCCAGAAAGCTTTCTATACTAATAGCTTCTTTTCTGAACCGCTTGAATTGGAAATTCTCTTCCTGCTCCCTGTTTCTCCGACCGTATCAATCAGCAAAATCCCACCCCTTCACTGTAGAGGTCTCCAGATTCCAGAAAGCTTTCTATACTAATAGCTTCTTTTCTGAACCGCTTCAATTGGAAATTCTCTTCCTGCTCCCTGTTTCTCCGACCGTACCAATCAGCAAAATCCCACCCCTTCACTGTAGAGGTCTCCAGATTCCAGAAAGCTTTCTATACTAATAGCTTCTTTTCTGAACCGCTTCAATTGGAAATTCTCTTCCTGCTCCCTGTTTCTCCGACCGTACCAATCAGCAAAATCCCACCCCTTCACTGTAGAGGTCTCCAGATTCCAGAAAGCTTTCTATACTAATAGCTTCTTTTCTGAACCGCTTCAATTGGAAATTCTCTTCCTGCTCCCTGTTTCTCCGACCGTACCAATCAGCAAAATCCCACCCCTTCACTGTACAGGTCTCCAGATTCGAGAAAGCTTTCTATACTAATAGCTTCTTTTCTGAACCGCTTGCATTTGAAATTCTCTTCCTGCTCCCTGTTTCTCCGACCGTACCAATCAGCAAAATCCCACCCCTTCACTGTACAGGTCTCCAGATTCCAGAAAGCTTTCTATACTAATAGCTTCTTTTCTGAACCGCTTCAATTGGAAATTCTCTTCCTGCTCCCTGTTTCTCCGACCGTATCAATCAGCAAAATCCCACCCCTTCACTGTAGAGGTCTCCAGATTCCAGAAAGCTTTCTATACTAATAGCTTCTTTTCTGAACCGCTTGAATTGGAAATTCTCTTCCTGCTCCCTGTTTCTCCGACCGTACCAATCAGCAAAATCCCACCCCTTCACTGTACAGGTCTCCAGATTCCAGAAAGCTTTCTATACTAATAGCTTCTTTTCTGAACCGCTTCAATTGGAAATTCTCTTCCTGCTCCCTGTTTCTCCGACCGTACCAATCAGCAAAATCCCACCCCTTCACTGTAGAGGTCTCCAGATTCCAGAAAGCTTTCTATACTAATAGCTTCTTTTCTGAACCGCTTCAATTGGAAATTCTCTTCCTGCTCCCTGTTTCTCCGACCGTACCAATCAGCAAAATCCCACCCCTTCACTGTAGAGGTCTCCAGATTCCAGAAAGCTTTCTATACTAATAGCTTCTTTTCTGAACCGCTTCAATTGGAAATTCTCTTCCTGCTCCCTGTTTCTCCGACCGTATCAATCAGCAAAATCCCACCCCTTCACTGTACAGGTCTCCAGATTCCAGAAAGCTTTCTATACTAATAGCTTCTTTTCTGAACCGCTTGAATTGGAAATTCTCTTCCTGCTCCCTGTTTCTCCGACCGTACCAATCAGCAAAATCCCACCCCTTCACTGTACAGGTCTCCAGATTCCAGAAAGCTTTCTATACTAATAGCTTCTTTTCTGAACCGCTTCAATTGGAAATTCTCTTCCTGCTCCCTGTTTCTCCGACCGTACCAATCAGCAAAATCCCACCCCTTCACTGTAGAGGTCTCCAGATTCCAGAAAGCTTTCTATACTAATAGCTTCTTTTCTGAACCGCTTCAATTGGAAATTCTCTTCCTGCTCCCTGTTTCTCCGACCGTACCAATCAGCAAAATCCCACCCCTTCACTGTAGAGGTCTCTAGATTCCAGAAAGCTTTCTATACTAATAGCTTCTTTTCTGAACCGCTTGCATTTGAAATTCTCTTCCTGCTCCCTGTTTCTCCGACCGTACCAATCAGCAAAATCCCACCCCTTCACTGTTGAGGTCTCCAGATTCCAGAAAGCTTTCTATACTAATAGCTTCTTTTCTGAACCGCTTCCATTGGAAATTCTCTTCCTGCTCCCTGTTTCTCCGACCGTACCAATCAGCAAAATCCCACCCCTTCACTGTACAGGTCTCCAGATTCCAGAAAGCTTTCTATACTAATAGCTTCTTTTCTGAACCGCTTCCATTGGAAATTCTCTTCCTGCTCCCTGTTTCTCCGACCGTACCAATCAGCAAAATCCCACCCCTTCACTGTTGAGGTCTCCAGATTCCAGAAAGCTTTCTATACTAATAGCTTCTTTTCTGAACCGCTTCCATTGGAAATTCTCTTCCTGCTCCCTGTTTCTCCGACCGTACCAATCAGCAAAATCCCACCCCTTCACTGTACAGGTCTCCAGATTCCAGAAAGCTTTCTATACTAATAGCTTCTTTTCTGAACCGCTTCCATTGGAAATTCTCTTCCTGCTCCCTGTTTCTCCGACCGTACCAATCAGCAAAATCCCACCCCTTCACTGTTGAGGTCTCCAGATTCCAGAAAGCTTTCTATACTAATAGCTTCTTTTCTGAACCGCTTCCATTGGAAATTCTCTTCCTGCTCCCTGTTTCTCCGACCGTACCAATCAGCAAAATCCCACCCCTTCACTGTTGAGGTCTCCAGATTCCAGAAAGCTTTCTATACTAATAGCTTCTTTTCTGAACCGCTTCAATTGGAAATTCTCTTCCTGCTCCCTGTTTCTCCGACCGTACCAATCAGCAAAATCCCACCCCTTCACTGTAGAGGTCTCTAGATTCCAGAAAGCTTTCTATACTAATAGCTTCTTTTCTGAACCGCTTGCATTTGAAATTCTCTTCCTGCTCCCTGTTTCTCCGACCGTACCAATCAGCAAAATCCCACCCCTTCACTGTTGAGGTCTCCAGATTCCAGAAAGCTTTCTATACTAATAGCTTCTTTTCTGAACCGCTTCCATTGGAAATTCTCTTCCTGCTCCCTGTTTCTCCGACCGTACCAATCAGCAAAATCCCACCCCTTCACTGTACAGGTCTCCAGATTCCAGAAAGCTTTCTATACTAATAGCTTCTTTTCTGAACCGCTTCCATTGGAAATTCTCTTCCTGCTCCCTGTTTCTCCGACCGTACCAATCAGCAAAATCCCACCCCTTCACTGTTGAGGTCTCCAGATTCCAGAAAGCTTTCTATACTAATAGCTTCTTTTCTGAACCGCTTCCATTGGAAATTCTCTTCCTGCTCCCTGTTTCTCCGACCGTATCAATCAGCAAAATCCCACCCCTTCACTGTACAGGTCTCCAGATTCCAGAAAGCTTTCTATACTAATAGCTTCTTTTCTGAACCGCTTGAATTGGAAATTCTCTTCCTGCTCCCTGTTTCTCCGACCGTACCAATCAGCAAAATCCCACCCCTTCACTGTACAGGTCTCCAGATTCCAGAAAGCTTTCTATACTAATAGCTTCTTTTCTGAACCGCTTCAATTGGAAATTCTCTTCCTGCTCCCTGTTTCTCCGACCGTACCAATCAGCAAAATCCCACCCCTTCACTGTAGAGGTCTCCAGATTCCAGAAAGCTTTCTATACTAATAGCTTCTTTTCTGAACCGCTTGAATTGGAAATTCTCTTCCTGCTCCCTGTTTCTCCGACCGTACCAATCAGCAAAATCCCACCCCTTCACTGTACAGGTCTCCAGATTCCAGAAAGCTTTCTATACTAATAGCTTCTTTTCTGAACCGCTTCAATTGGAAATTCTCTTCCTGCTCCCTGTTTCTCCGACCGTACCAATCAGCAAAATCCCACCCCTTCACTGTAGAGGTCTCCAGATTCCAGAAAGCTTTCTATACTAATAGCTTCTTTTCTGAACCGCTTCAATTGGAAATTCTCTTCCTGCTCCCTGTTTCTCCGACCGTACCAATCAGCAAAATCCCACCCCTTCACTGTAGAGGTCTCCAGATTCCAGAAAGCTTTCTATACTAATAGCTTCTTTTCTGAACCGCTTGCATTTGAAATTCTCTTCCTGCTCCCTGTTTCTCCGACCGTACCAATCAGCAAAATCCCACCCCTTCACTGTAGAGGTCTCCAGATTCCAGAAAGCTTTCTATACTAATAGCTTCTTTTCTGAACCGCTTCCATTGGAAATTCTCTTCCTGCTCCCTGTTTCTCCGACCGTACCAATCAGCAAAATCCCACCCCTTCACTGTAGAGGTCTCCAGATTCCAGAAAGCTTTCTATACTAATAGCTTCTTTTCTGAACCGCTTCCATTTGAAATTCTCTTCCTGCTCCCTGTTTCTCCGACCGTACCAATCAGCAAAATCCCACCCCTTCACTGTAGAGGTCTCCAGATTCCAGAAAGCTTTCTATACTAATAGCTTCTTTTCTGAACCGCTTGAATTGGAAATTCTCTTCCTGCTCCCTGTTTCTCCGACCGTACCAATCAGCAAAATCCCACCCCTTCACTGTAGAGGTCTCCAGATTCCAGAAAGCTTTCTATACTAATAGCTTCTTTTCTGAACCGCTTCAATTGGAAATTCTCTTCCTGCTCCCTGTTTCTCCGACCGTACCAATCAGCAAAATCCCACCCCTTCACTGTAGAGGTCTCCAGATTCCAGAAAGCTTTCTATACTAATAGCTTCTTTTCTGAACCGCTTCCATTTGAAATTCTCTTCCTGCTCCCTGTTTCTCCGACCGTACCAATCAGCAAAATCCCACCCCTTCACTGTAGAGGTCTCCAGATTCCAGAAAGCTTTCTATACTAATAGCTTCTTTTCTGAACCGCTTGAATTGGAAATTCTCTTCCTGCTCCCTGTTTCTCCGACCGTATCAATCAGCAAAATCCCACCCCTTCACTGTAGAGGTCTCCAGATTCCAGAAAGCTTTCTATACTAATAGCTTCTTTTCTGAACCGCTTCAATTGGAAATTCTCTTCCTGCTCCCTGTTTCTCCGACCGTATCAATCAGCAAAATCCCACCCCTTCACTGTACAGGTCTCCAGATTCCAGAAAGCTTTCTATACTAATAGCTTCTTTTCTGAACCGCTTGAATTGGAAATTCTCTTCCTGCTCCCTGTTTCTCCGACCGTACCAATCAGCAAAATCCCACCCCTTCACTGTACAGGTCTCCAGATTCCAGAAAGCTTTCTATACTAATAGCTTCTTTTCTGAACCGCTTGAATTGGAAATTCTCTTCCTGCTCCCTGTTTCTCCGACCGTACCAATCAGCAAAATCCCACCCCTTCACTGTACAGGTCTCCAGATTCCAGAAAGCTTTCTATACTAATAGCTTCTTTTCTGAACCGCTTCAATTGGAAATTCTCTTCCTGCTCCCTGTTTCTCCGACCGTACCAATCAGCAAAATCCCACCCCTTCACTGTAGAGGTCTCCAGATTCCAGAAAGCTTTCTATACTAATAGCTTCTTTTCTGAACCGCTTCCATTTGAAATTCTCTTCCTGCTCCCTGTTTCTCCGACCGTACCAATCAGCAAAATCCCACCCCTTCACTGTAGAGGTCTCCAGATTCCAGAAAGCTTTCTATACTAATAGCTTCTTTTCTGAACCGCTTGAATTGGAAATTCTCTTCCTGCTCCCTGTTTCTCCGACCGTACCAATCAGCAAAATCCCACCCCTTCACTGTAGAGGTCTCCAGATTCCAGAAAGCTTTCTATACTAATAGCTTCTTTTCTGAACCGCTTCAATTGGAAATTCTCTTCCTGCTCCCTGTTTCTCCGACCGTATCAATCAGCAAAATCCCACCCCTTCACTGTACAGGTCTCCAGATTCCAGAAAGCTTTCTATACTAATAGCTTCTTTTCTGAACCGCTTGAATTGGAAATTCTCTTCCTGCTCCCTGTTTCTCCGACCGTACCAATCAGCAAAATCCCACCCCTTCACTGTACAGGTCTCCAGATTCCAGAAAGCTTTCTATACTAATAGCTTCTTTTCTGAACCGCTTGAATTGGAAATTCTCTTCCTGCTCCCTGTTTCTCCGACCGTATCAATCAGCAAAATCCCACCCCTTCACTGTAGAGGTCTCCAGATTCCAGAAAGCTTTCTATACTAATAGCTTCTTTTCTGAACCGCTTCAATTGGAAATTCTCTTCCTGCTCCCTGTTTCTCCGACCGTACCAATCAGCAAAATCCCACCCCTTCACTGTAGAGGTCTCCAGATTCCAGAAAGCTTTCTATACTAATAGCTTCTTTTCTGAACCGCTTCAATTGGAAATTCTCTACCTGCTCCCTGTTTCTCCGACCGTACCAATCAGCAAAATCCCACCCCTTCACTGTAGAGGTCTCCAGATTCCAGAAAGCTTTCTATACTAATAGCTTCTTTTCTGAACCGCTTCAATTGGAAATTCTCTTCCTGCTCCCTGTTTCTCCGACCGTACCAATCAGCAAAATCCCACCCCTTCACTGTACAGGTCTCCAGATTCCAGAAAGCTTTCTATACTAATAGCTTCTTTTCTGAACCGCTTGCATTTGAAATTCTCTTCCTGCTCCCTGTTTCTCCGACCGTACCAATCAGCAAAATCCCACCCCTTCACTGTACAGGTCTCCAGATTCCAGAAAGCTTTCTATACTAATAGCTTCTTTTCTGAACCGCTTCAATTGGAAATTCTCTTCCTGCTCCCTGTTTCTCCGACCGTATCAATCAGCAAAATCCCACCCCTTCACTGTACAGGTCTCCAGATTCCAGAAAGCTTTCTATACTAATAGCTTCTTTTCTGAACCGCTTGAATTGGAAATTCTCTTCCTGCTCCCTGTTTCTCCGACCGTACCAATCAGCAAAATCCCACCCCTTCACTGTACAGGTCTCCAGATTCCAGAAAGCTTTCTATACTAATAGCTTCTTTTCTGAACCGCTTCAATTGGAAATTCTCTTCCTGCTCCCTGTTTCTCCGACCGTACCAATCAGCAAAATCCCACCCCTTCACTGTACAGGTCTCCAGATTCCAGAAAGCTTTCTATACTAATAGCTTCTTTTCTGAACCGCTTCAATTGGAAATTCTCTTCCTGCTCCCTGTTTCTCCGACCGTACCAATCAGCAAAATCCCACCCCTTCACTGTAGAGGTCTCCAGATTCCAGAAAGCTTTCTATACTAATAGCTTCTTTTCTGAACCGCTTGAATTGGAAATTCTCTTCCTGCTCCCTGTTTCTCCGACCGTACCAATCAGCAAAATCCCACCCCTTCACTATAGAGGTCTCCAGATTCCAGAAAGCTTTCTATACTAATAGCTTCTTTTCTGAACCGCTTGAATTGGAAATTCTCTACCTGCTCCCTGTTTCTCCGACCGTACCAATCAGCAAAATCCCACCCCTTCACTGTAGAGGTCTCCAGATTCCAGAAAGCTTTCTATACTAATAGCTTCTTTTCTGAACCGCTTGCATTTGAAATTCTCTTCCTGCTCCCTGTTTCTCCGACCGTACCAATCAGCAAAATCCCACCCCTTCACTGTAGAGGTCTCCAGATTCCAGAAAGCTTTCTATACTAATAGCTTCTTTTCTGAACCGCTTGCATTTGAAATTCTCTTCCTGCTCCCTGTTTCTCCGACCGTACCAATCAGCAAAATCCCACCCCTTCACTGTAGAGGTCTCCAGATTCCAGAAAGCTTTCTATACTAATAGCTTCTTTTCTGAACCGCTTCAATTGGAAATTCTCTTCCTGCTCCCTGTTTCTCCGACCGTACCAATCAGCAAAATCCCACCCCTTCACTATAGAGGTCTCCAGATTCCAGAAAGCTTTCTATACTAATAGCTTCTTTTCTGAACCGCTTGAATTGGAAATTCTCTACCTGCTCCCTGTTTCTCCGACCGTACCAATCAGCAAAATCCCACCCCTTCACTGTAGAGGTCTCCAGATTCCAGAAAGCTTTCTATACTAATAGCTTCTTTTCTGAACCGCTTGCATTTGAAATTCTCTTCCTGCTCCCTGTTTCTCCGACCGTACCAATCAGCAAAATCCCACCCCTTCACTGTAGAGGTCTCCAGATTCCAGAAAGCTTTCTATACTAATAGCTTCTTTTCTGAACCGCTTGCATTTGAAATTCTCTTCCTGCTCCCTGTTTCTCCGACCGTACCAATCAGCAAAATCCCACCCCTTCACTGTAGAGGTCTCCAGATTCCAGAAAGCTTTCTATACTAATAGCTTCTTTTCTGAACCGCTTCAATTGGAAATTCTCTTCCTGCTCCCTGTTTCTCCGACCGTACCAATCAGCAAAATCCCACCCCTTCACTGTACAGGTCTCCAGATTCCAGAAAGCTTTCTATACTAATAGCTTCTTTTCTGAACCGCTTGCATTTGAAATTCTCTTCCTGCTCCCTGTTTCTCCGACCGTACCAATCAGCAAAATCC
Organism: Sepiola atlantica; assembly: GCA_963556195.1. Taxonomy (NCBI): domain Eukaryota; kingdom Metazoa; phylum Mollusca; class Cephalopoda; order Sepiida; family Sepiolidae; genus Sepiola; species Sepiola atlantica. The sequence continues at coordinate 52,693,830 of OY744549.1, read as the reverse complement.
CACCCCTTCACTGTACAGGTCTCCAGATTCCAGAAAGCTTTCTATACTAATAGCTTCTTTTCTGAACCGCTTCAATTGGAAATTCTCTTCCTGCTCCCTGTTTCTCCGACCGTATCAATCAGCAAAATCCCACCCCTTCACTGTACAGGTCTCCAGATTCCAGAAAGCTTTCTATACTAATAGCTTCTTTTCTGAACCGCTTGAATTGGAAATTCTCTTCCTGCTCCCTGTTTCTCCGACCGTACCAATCAGCAAAATCCCACCCCTTCACTGTACAGGTCTCCAGATTCCAGAAAGCTTTCTATACTAATAGCTTCTTTTCTGAACCGCTTCAATTGGAAATTCTCTTCCTGCTCCCTGTTTCTCCGACCGTACCAATCAGCAAAATCCCACCCCTTCACTGTACAGGTCTCCAGATTCCAGAAAGCTTTCTATACTAATAGCTTCTTTTCTGAACCGCTTCAATTGGAAATTCTCTTCCTGCTCCCTGTTTCTCCGACCGTACCAATCAGCAAAATCCCACCCCTTCACTGTAGAGGTCTCCAGATTCCAGAAAGCTTTCTATACTAATAGCTTCTTTTCTGAACCGCTTGAATTGGAAATTCTCTTCCTGCTCCCTGTTTCTCCGACCGTACCAATCAGCAAAATCCCACCCCTTCACTATAGAGGTCTCCAGATTCCAGAAAGCTTTCTATACTAATAGCTTCTTTTCTGAACCGCTTGAATTGGAAATTCTCTACCTGCTCCCTGTTTCTCCGACCGTACCAATCAGCAAAATCCCACCCCTTCACTGTAGAGGTCTCCAGATTCCAGAAAGCTTTCTATACTAATAGCTTCTTTTCTGAACCGCTTGCATTTGAAATTCTCTTCCTGCTCCCTGTTTCTCCGACCGTACCAATCAGCAAAATCCCACCCCTTCACTGTAGAGGTCTCCAGATTCCAGAAAGCTTTCTATACTAATAGCTTCTTTTCTGAACCGCTTGAATTGGAAATTCTCTTCCTGCTCCCTGTTTCTCCGACCGTACCAATCAGCAAAATCCCACCCCTTCACTATAGAGGTCTCCAGATTCCAGAAAGCTTTCTATACTAATAGCTTCTTTTCTGAACCGCTTCAATTGGAAATTCTCTTCCTGCTCCCTGTTTCTCCGACCGTACCAATCAGCAAAATCCCACCCCTTCACTGTAGAGGTCTCCAGATTCCAGAAAGCTTTCTATACTAATAGCTTCTTTTCTGAACCGCTTCAATTGGAAATTCTCTTCCTGCTCCCTGTTTCTCCGACCGTATCAATCAGCAAAATCCCACCCCTTCACTGTACAGGTCTCCAGATTCCAGAAAGCTTTCTATACTAATAGCTTCTTTTCTGAACCGCTTGAATTGGAAATTCTCTTCCTGCTCCCTGTTTCTCCGACCGTACCAATCAGCAAAATCCCACCCCTTCACTGTACAGGTCTCCAGATTCCAGAAAGCTTTCTATACTAATAGCTTCTTTTCTGAACCGCTTCAATTGGAAATTCTCTTCCTGCTCCCTGTTTCTCCGACCGTACCAATCAGCAAAATCCCACCCCTTCACTGTAGAGGTCTCCAGATTCCAGAAAGCTTTCTATACTAATAGCTTCTTTTCTGAACCGCTTCAATTGGAAATTCTCTTCCTGCTCCCTGTTTCTCCGACCGTACCAATCAGCAAAATCCCACCCCTTCACTGTAGAGGTCTCTAGATTCCAGAAAGCTTTCTATACTAATAGCTTCTTTTCTGAACCGCTTGCATTTGAAATTCTCTTCCTGCTCCCTGTTTCTCCGACCGTACCAATCAGCAAAATCCCACCCCTTCACTGTTGAGGTCTCCAGATTCCAGAAAGCTTTCTATACTAATAGCTTCTTTTCTGAACCGCTTCCATTGGAAATTCTCTTCCTGCTCCCTGTTTCTCCGACCGTACCAATCAGCAAAATCCCACCCCTTCACTGTACAGGTCTCCAGATTCCAGAAAGCTTTCTATACTAATAGCTTCTTTTCTGAACCGCTTCCATTGGAAATTCTCTTCCTGCTCCCTGTTTCTCCGACCGTACCAATCAGCAAAATCCCACCCCTTCACTGTTGAGGTCTCCAGATTCCAGAAAGCTTTCTATACTAATAGCTTCTTTTCTGAACCGCTTCCATTGGAAATTCTCTTCCTGCTCCCTGTTTCTCCGACCGTATCAATCAGCAAAATCCCACCCCTTCACTGTACAGGTCTCCAGATTCCAGAAAGCTTTCTATACTAATAGCTTCTTTTCTGAACCGCTTGAATTGGAAATTCTCTTCCTGCTCCCTGTTTCTCCGACCGTACCAATCAGCAAAATCCCACCCCTTCACTGTACAGGTCTCCAGATTCCAGAAAGCTTTCTATACTAATAGCTTCTTTTCTGAACCGCTTCAATTGGAAATTCTCTTCCTGCTCCCTGTTTCTCCGACCGTACCAATCAGCAAAATCCCACCCCTTCACTGTAGAGGTCTCCAGATTCCAGAAAGCTTTCTATACTAATAGCTTCTTTTCTGAACCGCTTCAATTGGAAATTCTCTTCCTGCTCCCTGTTTCTCCGACCGTACCAATCAGCAAAATCCCACCCCTTCACTGTAGAGGTCTCCAGATTCCAGAAAGCTTTCTATACTAATAGCTTCTTTTCTGAACCGCTTGCATTTGAAATTCTCTTCCTGCTCCCTGTTTCTCCGACCGTACCAATCAGCAAAATCCCACCCCTTCACTGTAGAGGTCTCCAGATTCCAGAAAGCTTTCTATACTAATAGCTTCTTTTCTGAACCGCTTCAATTGGAAATTCTCTTCCTGCTCCCTGTTTCTCCGACCGTATCAATCAGCAAAATCCCACCCCTTCACTGTACAGGTCTCCAGATTCCAGAAAGCTTTCTATACTAATAGCTTCTTTTCTGAACCGCTTGAATTGGAAATTCTCTTCCTGCTCCCTGTTTCTCCGACCGTACCAATCAGCAAAATCCCACCCCTTCACTGTACAGGTCTCCAGATTCCAGAAAGCTTTCTATACTAATAGCTTCTTTTCTGAACCGCTTGAATTGGAAATTCTCTTCCTGCTCCCTGTTTCTCCGACCGTATCAATCAGCAAAATCCCACCCCTTCACTGTAGAGGTCTCCAGATTCCAGAAAGCTTTCTATACTAATAGCTTCTTTTCTGAACCGCTTGAATTGGAAATTCTCTTCCTGCTCCCTGTTTCTCCGACCGTACCAATCAGCAAAATCCCACCCCTTCACTGTAGAGGTCTCCAGATTCCAGAAAGCTTTCTATACTAATAGCTTCTTTTCTGAACCGCTTGAATTGGAAATTCTCTTCCTGCTCCCTGTTTCTCCGACCGTACCAATCAGCAAAATCCCACCCCTTCACTGTAGAGGTCTCCAGATTCCAGAAAGCTTTCTATACTAATAGCTTCTTTTCTGAACCGCTTCAATTGGAAATTCTCTTCCTGCTCCCTGTTTCTCCGACCGTACCAATCAGCAAAATCCCACCCCTTCACTGTACAGGTCTCCAGATTCCAGAAAGCTTTCTATACTAATAGCTTCTTTTCTGAACCGCTTGCATTTGAAATTCTCTTCCTGCTCCCTGTTTCTCCGACCGTACCAATCAGCAAAATCCCACCCCTTCACTGTACAGGTCTCCAGATTCCAGAAAGCTTTCTATACTAATAGCTTCTTTTCTGAACCGCTTCAATTGGAAATTCTCTTCCTGCTCCCTGTTTCTCCGACCGTATCAATCAGCAAAATCCCACCCCTTCACTGTACAGGTCTCCAGATTCCAGAAAGCTTTCTATACTAATAGCTTCTTTTCTGAACCGCTTGAATTGGAAATTCTCTTCCTGCTCCCTGTTTCTCCGACCGTACCAATCAGCAAAATCCCACCCCTTCACTGTACAGGTCTCCAGATTCCAGAAAGCTTTCTATACTAATAGCTTCTTTTCTGAACCGCTTCAATTGGAAATTCTCTTCCTGCTCCCTGTTTCTCCGACCGTACCAATCAGCAAAATCCCACCCCTTCACTGTAGAGGTCTCCAGATTCCAGAAAGCTTTCTATACTAATAGCTTCTTTTCTGAACCGCTTCAATTGGAAATTCTCTTCCTGCTCCCTGTTTCTCCGACCGTACCAATCAGCAAAATCCCACCCCTTCACTGTAGAGGTCTCCAGATTCCAGAAAGCTTTCTATACTAATAGCTTCTTTTCTGAACCGCTTCAATTGGAAATTCTCTTCCTGCTCCCTGTTTCTCCGACCGTATCAATCAGCAAAATCCCACCCCTTCACTGTACAGGTCTCCAGATTCCAGAAAGCTTTCTATACTAATAGCTTCTTTTCTGAACCGCTTGAATTGGAAATTCTCTTCCTGCTCCCTGTTTCTCCGACCGTACCAATCAGCAAAATCCCACCCCTTCACTGTACAGGTCTCCAGATTCCAGAAAGCTTTCTATACTAATAGCTTCTTTTCTGAACCGCTTCAATTGGAAATTCTCTTCCTGCTCCCTGTTTCTCCGACCGTACCAATCAGCAAAATCCCACCCCTTCACTGTAGAGGTCTCTAGATTCCAGAAAGCTTTCTATACTAATAGCTTCTTTTCTGAACCGCTTGCATTTGAAATTCTCTTCCTGCTCCCTGTTTCTCCGACCGTACCAATCAGCAAAATCCCACCCCTTCACTGTTGAGGTCTCCAGATTCCAGAAAGCTTTCTATACTAATAGCTTCTTTTCTGAACCGCTTCCATTGGAAATTCTCTTCCTGCTCCCTGTTTCTCCGACCGTACCAATCAGCAAAATCCCACCCCTTCACTGTACAGGTCTCCAGATTCCAGAAAGCTTTCTATACTAATAGCTTCTTTTCTGAACCGCTTCCATTGGAAATTCTCTTCCTGCTCCCTGTTTCTCCGACCGTACCAATCAGCAAAATCCCACCCCTTCACTGTTGAGGTCTCCAGATTCCAGAAAGCTTTCTATACTAATAGCTTCTTTTCTGAACCGCTTCCATTGGAAATTCTCTTCCTGCTCCCTGTTTCTCCGACCGTATCAATCAGCAAAATCCCACCCCTTCACTGTACAGGTCTCCAGATTCCAGAAAGCTTTCTATACTAATAGCTTCTTTTCTGAACCGCTTGAATTGGAAATTCTCTTCCTGCTCCCTGTTTCTCCGACCGTACCAATCAGCAAAATCCCACCCCTTCACTGTACAGGTCTCCAGATTCCAGAAAGCTTTCTATACTAATAGCTTCTTTTCTGAACCGCTTCAATTGGAAATTCTCTTCCTGCTCCCTGTTTCTCCGACCGTACCAATCAGCAAAATCCCACCCCTTCACTGTAGAGGTCTCCAGATTCCAGAAAGCTTTCTATACTAATAGCTTCTTTTCTGAACCGCTTGAATTGGAAATTCTCTTCCTGCTCCCTGTTTCTCCGACCGTACCAATCAGCAAAATCCCACCCCTTCACTGTAGAGGTCTCCAGATTCCAGAAAGCTTTCTATACTAATAGCTTCTTTTCTGAACCGCTTGCATTGGAAATTCTCTTCCTGCTCCCTGTTTCTCCGACCGTACCAATCAGCAAAATCCCACCCCTTCACTGTAGAGGTCTCCAGATTCCAGAAAGCTTTCTATACTAATAGCTTCTTTTCTGAACCGCTTGAATTGGAAATTCTCTTCCTGCTCCCTGTTTCTCCGACCGTACCAATCAGCAAAATCCCACCCCTTCACTGTAGAGGTCTCCAGATTCCAGAAAGCTTTCTATACTAATAGCTTCTTTTCTGAACCGCTTGAATTGGAAATTCTCTTCCTGCTCCCTGTTTCTCCGACCGTACCAATCAGCAAAATCCCACCCCTTCACTGTAGAGGTCTCCAGATTCCAGAAAGCTTTCTATACTAATAGCTTCTTTTCTGAACCGCTTGAATTGGAAATTCTCTTCCTGCTCCCTGTTTCTCCGACCGTACCAATCAGCAAAATCCCACCCCTTCACTGTAGAGGTCTCCAGATTCCAGAAAGCTTTCTATACTAATAGCTTCTTTTCTGAACCGCTTGAATTGGAAATTCTCTTCCTGCTCCCTGTTTCTCCGACCGTACCAATCAGCAAAATCCCACCCCTTCACTGTAGAGGTCTCCAGATTCCAGAAAGCTTTCTATACTAATAGCTTCTTTTCTGAACCGCTTGAATTGGAAATTCTCTTCCTGCTCCCTGTTTCTCCGACCGTACCAATCAGCAAAATCCCACCCCTTCACTGTAGAGGTCTCCAGATTCCAGAAAGCTTTCTATACTAATAGCTTCTTTTCTGAACCGCTTGCATTGGAAATTCTCTTCCTGCTCCCTGTTTCTCCGACCGTACCAATCAGCAAAATCCCACCCCTTCACTGTAGAGGTCTCCAGATTCCAGAAAGCTTTCTATACTAATAGCTTCTTTTCTGAACCGCTTGAATTGGAAATTCTCTTCCTGCTCCCTGTTTCTCCGACCGTACCAATCAGCAAAATCCCACCCCTTCACTGTAGAGGTCTCCAGATTCCAGAAAGCTTTCTATACTAATAGCTTCTTTTCTGAACCGCTTGCATTGGAAATTCTCTTCCTGCTCCCTGTTTCTCCGACCGTACCAATCAGCAAAATCCCACCCCTTCACTGTAGAGGTCTCCAGATTCCAGAAAGCTTTCTATACTAATAGCTTCTTTTCTGAACCGCTTGAATTGGAAATTCTCTTCCTGCTCCCTGTTTCTCCGACCGTACCAATCAGCAAAATCCCACCCCTTCACTGTAGAGGTCTCCAGATTCCAGAAAGCTTTCTATACTAATAGCTTCTTTTCTGAACCGCTTCAATTGGAAATTCTCTTCCTGCTCCCTGTTTCTCCGACCGTACCAATCAGCAAAATCCCACCCCTTCACTGTAGAGGTCTCCAGATTCCAGAAAGCTTTCTATACTAATAGCTTCTTTTCTGAACCGCTTGAATTGGAAATTCTCTTCCTGCTCCCTGTTTCTCCGACCGTACCAATCAGCAAAATCCCACCCCTTCACTGTAGAGGTCTCCAGATTCCAGAAAGCTTTCTATACTAATAGCTTCTTTTCTGAACCGCTTGCATTGGAAATTCTCTTCCTGCTCCCTGTTTCTCCGACCGTACCAATCAGCAAAATCCCACCCCTTCACTGTAGAGGTCTCCAGATTCCAGAAAGCTTTCTATACTAATAGCTTCTTTTCTGAACCGCTTGAATTGGAAATTCTCTTCCTGCTCCCTGTTTCTCCGACCGTACCAATCAGCAAAATCCCACCCCTTCACTGTAGAGGTCTCCAGATTCCAGAAAGCTTTCTATACTAATAGCTTCTTTTCTGAACCGCTTGAATTGGAAATTCTCTTCCTGCTCCCTGTTTCTCCGACCGTACCAATCAGCAAAATCCCACCCCTTCACTGTAGAGGTCTCCAGATTCCAGAAAGCTTTCTATACTAATAGCTTCTTTTCTGAACCGCTTGAATTGGAAATTCTCTTCCTGCTCCCTGTTTCTCCGACCGTACCAATCAGCAAAATCCCACCCCTTCACTGTAGAGGTCTCCAGATTCCAGAAAGCTTTCTATACTAATAGCTTCTTTTCTGAACCGCTTGAATTGGAAATTCTCTTCCTGCTCCCTGTTTCTCCGACCGTACCAATCAGCAAAATCCCACCCCTTCACTGTAGAGGTCTCCAGATTCCAGAAAGCTTTCTATACTAATAGCTTCTTTTCTGAACCGCTTGAATTGGAAATTCTCTTCCTGCTCCCTGTTTCTCCGACCGTACCAATCAGCAAAATCCCACCCCTTCACTGTAGAGGTCTCCAGATTCCAGAAAGCTTTCTATACTTATAGCTTCTTTTCTGAACCGCTTCAATTGGAAATTCTCTTCCTGCTCCCTGTTTCTCCGACCGTACCAATCAGCAAAATCCCACCCCTTCACTGTAGAGGTCTCCAGATTCCAGAAAGCTTTCTATACTTATAGCTTCTTTTCTGAACCGCTTCAATTGGAAATTCTCTTCCTGCTCCCTGTTTCTCCGACCGTACCAATCAGCAAAATCCCACCCCTTCACTGTAGAGGTCTCCAGATTCCAGAAAGCTTTCTATACTAATAGCTTCTTTTCTGAACCGCTTGCATTGGAAATTCTCTTCCTGCTCCCTGTTTCTCCGACCGTACCAATCAGCAAAATCCCACCCCTTCACTGTAGAGGTCTCCAGATTCCAGAAAGCTTTCTATACTAATAGCTTCTTTTCTGAACCGCTTGAATTGGAAATTCTCTTCCTGCTCCCTGTTTCTCCGACCGTACCAATCAGCAAAATCCCACCCCTTCACTGTAGAGGTCTCCAGATTCCAGAAAGCTTTCTATACTAATAGCTTCTTTTCTGAACCGCTTGAATTGGAAATTCTCTTCCTGCTCCCTGTTTCTCCGACCGTACCAATCAGCAAAATCCCACCCCTTCACTGTAGAGGTCTCCAGATTCCAGAAAGCTTTCTATACTAATAGCTTCTTTTCTGAACCGCTTGAATTGGAAATTCTCTTCCTGCTCCCTGTTTCTCCGACCGTACCAATCAGCAAAATCCCACCCCTTCACTGTAGAGGTCTCTAGATTCCAGAAAGCTTTCTATACTAATAGCTTCTTTTCTGAACCGCTTGCATTGGAAATTCTCTTCCTGCTCCCTGTTTCTCCGACCGTACCAATCAGCAAAATCCCACCCCTTCACTGTAGAGGTCTCTAGATTCCAGAAAGCTTTCTATACTAATAGCTTCTTTTCTGAACCGCTTCAATTGGAAATTCTCTTCCTGCTCCCTGTTTCTCCGACCGTACCAATCAGCAAAATCCCACCCCTTCACTGTAGAGGTCTCCAGATTCCAGAAAGCTTTCTATACTTATAGCTTCTTTTCTGAACCGCTTCAATTGGAAATTCTCTTCCTGCTCCCTGTTTCTCCGACCGTACCAATCAGCAAAATCCAACCCCTTCACTGTAGAGGTCTCCAGATTCCAGAAAGCTTTCTATACTTATAGCTTCTTTTCTGAACCGCTTGAATTGGAAATTCTCTTCCTGCTCCCTGTTTCTCCGACCGTACCAATCAGCAAAATCCCACCCCTTCACTGTAGAGGTCTCCAGATTCCAGAAAGCTTTCTATACTAGTAGCTTCTTTTCTGAACCGCTTGCATTGGAAATTCTCTTCCTGCTCCCTGTTTCTCCGACCGTACCAATCAGCAAAATCCCACCCCTTCACTGTAGAGGTCTCCAGATTCCAGAAAGCTTTCTATACTAGTAGCTTCTTTTCTGAACCGCTTCCATTTGAAATTCTCTTCCTGCTCCCTGTTTCTCCGACCGTACCAATCAGCAAAATCCCACCCCTTCACTGTAGAGGTCTCCAGATTCCAGAAAGCTTTCTATACTAGTAGCTTCTTTTCTGAACCGCTTGCATTGGAAATTCTCTTCCTGCTCCCTGTTTCTCCGACCGTACCAATCAGCAAAATCCCACCCCTTCACTGTAGAGGTCTCCAGATTCCAGAAAGCTTTCTATACTAATAGCTTCTTTTCTGAACCGCTTGCATTTGAAATTCTCTTCCTGCTCCCTGTTTCTCCGACCGTACCAATCAGCAAAATCCCACCCCTTCACTGTAGAGGTCTCCAGATTCCAGAAAGCTTTCTATACTAGTAGCTTCTTTTCTGAACCGCTTGCATTGGAAATTCTCTTCCTGCTCCCTGTTTCTCCGACCGTACCAATCAGCAAAATCCCACCCCTTCACTGTAGAGGTCTCCAGATTCCAGAAAGCTTTCTATACTAGTAGCTTCTTTTCTGAACTGCTTCCATTTGAAATTCTCTTCCTGCTCCCTGTTTCTCCGACCGTACCAATCAGCAAAATCCCACCCCTTCACTGTAGAGGTCTCCAGATTCCAGAAAGCTTTCTATACTAGTAGCTTCTTTTCTGAACCGCTTGCATTGGAAATTCTCTTCCTGCTCCCTGTTTCTCCGACCGTACCAATCAGCAAAATCCCACCCCTTCACTGTAGAGGTCTCCAGATTCCAGAAAGCTTTCTATACTAGTAGCTTCTTTTCTGAACCGCTTGCATTGGAAATTCTCTTCCTGCTCCCTGTTTCTCCGACCGTACCAATCAGCAAAATCCCACCCCTTCACTGTAGAGGTCTCCAGATTCCAGAAAGCTTTCTATACTAGTAGCTTCTTTTCTGAACCGCTTCCATTTGAAATTCTCTTCCTGCTCCCTGTTTCTCCGACCGTACCAATCAGCAAAATCCCACCCCTTCACTGTAGAGGTCTCCAGATTCCAGAAAGCTTTCTATACTAGTAGCTTCTTTTCTGAACCGCTTGAATTGGAAATTCTCTTCCTGCTCCCTGTTTCTCCGACCGTACCAATTGGGAGAAATTAAAATTTGATGTGGACAGGCATCTCGCCGCACAACTCCCCACTTAGGGTGTTCCTAAAAATTTGGTCCTAAATTTACAGTAGACCCTGACGTCTCAGTGAAAGTGTGACTTTTTTGGGGGAGTGATAGAAGTTTTTAAAAAATAAGCAAATTGTCATAACAAATGAAACATTTCTCTTGTCTATTCTACGGCATATCAACCCTTTTTGATAATTTAATACCGAAATACACTCAGCTTATGCCTTTTTAATTTCCACAATGTTCGTTTGTTGTATCGGTTCATTTTTCGACATATGATAAAATGCTGATATTTAATCACACTCGTCAGCGTGGGAAAAGCAACAGCTCTTATGAAACTCTATACAGGATGCAGACGATATTTGTTTGCAAGATTAGTCACATAAAATATAATTCAGTTTTAACAAAATATATATTTTTGGATTTAAAAAAATTTTTTTTTTTTTTAGATTGTTTTTTTTTAGATTTTTTTGATTATTTATTCATTTTTTAATTTAAAAAAATTTTTTTTTTTTAGATTTGATCGTTTTTAGATTTTTTGATTTTTTTAGAATAGATTGTTTTTTAGATTTTTTTATTAGTCACATGAAATATAATTCAGTTTAAAAAATATTTTTTTTTTTCGATTTTTAAAAAATTTATTTTTTTGTTTTTAGATTGTTGTTTTTAGATTTTTCTGATTATTTATTCATTTTTTATTTTAAAAAAAAATTTTCTTTTAGATTTGATCGTTTTTTAGATTTTTTTTTTAGAATAGATTTTTTTAAAGATTTTTTAATTTTTTTAGAATAGATTGTTTTTTAGATTTTTTTTATTTATTTATCTATTTATTTATTTATTTTATTTAATTTTTATCGCATACGGTGAGCAATGGGTAACAGTCTGCATAATACGACAATGTATCTTCGTGTACTTGTTGATAGCGAGTATATAATAACAACACCCATTCGTTTTAAATTTTATTCTTCTTTAAATTACTATTAGCATACTGCACGACTAATTTGTATTATCTTTTTCACCTCCATTACTATCAATTTTTTTACGCCATCGGAGAGTGGGGGAGATAAGAAGGTCGCTTAAATACGTCTGTTTCTTCGTAGACGAAAACCCAAGAGAGCGGGGCAGAAGAACAAGCTTCCTATGGCATTGATGGGATTAATTGGCGGATTTCAGTGGCAGTCAAGTCTTTCATCTCCTCTACTCTCCGTTGCTGCCCTCTTGTTCTCAATAACCACTTTTACGAACGTTATTTTAAAAAAGAAGAAGCATCTACAAATACAATTGGGACTTTGGGGTTTATTTACCCTTTAGAATACATGTACATACATAAAACGACCCCCAACTTCTCTTTAGTACTTCAATGGATTGTGCTCCGATTAACTTGCTGCTCCGGTACCCCCACGAGGCAAATACACTAGACCAACCCGACAATCTGCCACATCCTATCCATTCACTATTGAGGTCCCCAGAGATAAGAAGATCGCTTAAATACGTCTGTTTCTTCGTAGACGAAAACCTAAGAGACCGGGGCAGAAGAACAATTATGAGAGTGTTCTTGGTCCCTACTGTGCGTTCTCTTCGACCCCACGGTTCGTCCACTTCGTTGATGGGATTAATTGGCGGAGTTCGGTGGTGATGTGTCAGTCAAGGCTTCCATCTCCTTTACTCTCCGCCGCTGTCCTCTTGTTCTCAGTAACACACATAAAACGACCCCCAACTTCTCTTTAGTACTTCAATGGATTGTGCTCCGATTAACTTGCTGATCTGATGCCCCCACGACCTAAATTCACTAGACGAACCCGACAATCTGCCAAATCCTATCCATTCACTGTGGAGGTCCCCAGATGCGGGAGAGCCTTCTACTCAAATAGCTTCATTCCTCGTGCTGCTGGACTCTGGAACTCTCTCCGTGTTTCCCCGATGGTACTGACATGCAGAAATTTAAACCTAATGTAAACAGACATCTCGCTGCGCATCTCCCAATTTAGGTTGACCCCCCAAACCCCCATGAAAAAAACTCTAACCCTTTTTCTCAGTAGCCGCTTACGTCTACAGTGGCGGTCTGCTTTGTTTGGGGTGAACTATGTTTAAAAAAGGGGGAGGGAGGTGGAAGCAGCTATCCAAAAACCCAACCGCCTTCAGACGAAAAACAGCCGATTCTCTCTGCCAATTTGCCACATCCGCTTACTGTGCCAGTGACGTCACAGCCACGACACGTAGGCTTCTTCTAATCTTAATTTGAAAATTCAACTCTACTTAATTTTTAACCCTACGTAGACATTTACTATACGAATCTTATTCTTATAAACTAGCATCTAATATAGCTACGGAAAGTACCTCAACTTCTTTCCTTTCTTACGTAACTTCCCTAGACACGTTAACTTAATTTTTAACTTTAATTTCGAAGTAAAAATTTTCTTCCTGCGTGATCTAATTTCAGAAGTGAAAATCTATTTCCTACGTAATGAACAGATCCCATGTACGATTTTTCTACAACGGTTTACGTTTACGGCATATCAACCTTTTTGGTGTATTTTAATGCAAAAACACAATACCCATTGAAAACGATTCATTAATATTTTTATTGGTCTGTTATGTGTCTAATTAAGAATAAAATAGTCAATAGAAGCACAACAGACCCCTCCACTAACTCCAAATCGATGGTTTTGTAATAAACAAATATACGATCAGGTACAAGTGTTGCATACCTTGCTTTTCTCCCTCGCTTGTAGAGGGTTGGTCGTGTCGTCCAGTGAGTGGTCGTCTGCTGTCTGCAATAAAAGCCATGTTCTGCACTCCGAAGACAAACTCTTCTGTTGAATTTAATTCATTTATTCAAGCGTTGTTATTTCATCTGGGGGAAATTCACCGAGAGAGACTAAGAGAGCAAATCCTACTTTATCGTAGTTAGTTATTGTTGTGAAGTTGTTCCACAGTAAATAATAAATAAAGGAAGTCAAGTCGAGGGTTGGTTTAACAAGTGTATTAACAAAGTAAGAAAGTGACTAGCTCTTGGCTAGACAGTTACAAGACTGCGTTTTGTCTTCTGGTGTCTCGCACTATTTATAGTGACAACCGGTGTTGTTTCTCCTGTGTAAGAACGGCCGGTGTAACACCCCCCTTTGAAAATATCCCCTCTAGGGATTAATAACGTTTTTGTTGGTTTTTTCTTTCGTGCTTATGATAAATTCATCCACCTCTGCCTTACTCTTAATCTCATCAAGCGTTACTGGAAGTTCTCTTATTGTGTCACATAACGTATTTTTTACTTCAGCTTCCGCTTGAATGGCTGCTATCACCATATCCTCCAATGGTTCTGTCTGCTTAGGTATCAACCTTGATAACTCGCCTGCATGACCAAATTTCTTAGATGGTACATACTCCATTTGAAAATTGTAGTTAAGAAGAATGGTGCCCCATCTTTGGAGTCTATTCGCAGTGTGTTGTGGTAGTCCCTTTTTCGATCCGAAAATCGGTAATAAGGGGTTGTGGTCTGTTTGTAACGAAAATTGTCTACCGTGCAGGAAACGATGAAATTTCTTTACCGCGAATATAATGCTTAGCGCCTCTTTCTCAATTTGAGAGTAGTTTTTTTCGGCTGGTAGAAGTGTTCGGGATGCATGGGCTATGGGTTTTAATTTTCCATCATCCATTTTGTGCAATATGCATGTTCCTATACCATAGTTGCTGGCATCGCTTGCAACTACAATATCGCGCTTGGGATTATAATGTGCCAGAAACAAGTCAGACGTTAAGATATCTTTAATTTTCTGAAACGCTTCTTCGCACTCTTGCGTCCAGACCCATTTTTGGTCCTTCTTTAACAGTTCATTTAAGGGTGATCTTAGTTTATGCATGTTTGGTACGAACACATTGTAGTAATTCGCCAACCCTAAAAAACTTTGTAGAGACGCAATATTTTCTGGAGCAGGCATGTTCCGTATCGCCATTGCCCTATCTGGGTCTGGCCTTCTTCCTTGCTCATCGATGATTTGTCCTAAGTATTTTATTTTTCCCATGAAAAAAGTACATTTCTCATCTTTGATTTTAAACCCATAATCCTGGATTTTTTTGAATACTTGGTTTACATGAGTCTTGTGTTGTTCTTTGCTAACGCTGTTTATTAACACATCGTCCAGGTACCCTACTGCGAAATCCATTCCATTTAACATCATGTCCATAATTTGTTGAAAAATCGCAGGGGCGACCTTTACTCCAAAAGGAAGTCGGTTAAATTTGTATAATCCCTTATGAGTATTGATACATAGCAGTTTTGAACACTCTTCATCGACAGGGATTTGAAGATAAGCGTCGCTGAGGTCGATTTTAGAAAAATATTTTTCTCCACTCAGTTTCACAAATATTTCTTCAGGGCTTGGAAGAGGGTAATGGTGATCTTTTAATGCCTTGTTCAAGCCTGTGGAAAAGTCGGCACAAACCCGAATCTCCTTGTTCTTTTTCTTAACATAAACTGTAGGTGAAGCCCACTCACTGTGATCATTTTTTGAAATGACAGCCATGTTCTCGAGTCTTTCTAATTCACCGTCTATTTGCTCTATAACGGCGTATGGAACATTGCTTTTCTTTCTGAACACAGGTAGTTCATTTGTTTTAACTTCAAACTTTGCTACCGCTTTTGTACACTTTCCAAGACCGCCTGAAAATACGTCTGGAAAATTTTCTTTTAATTCCCTCTTGAGTTTTTCTGCCTCCACATTCGAATCCTCAACCTTTTGGCAAAAGGAGCTTAAAGGCAGATCCCATAGGCTAAACTTTTCAATCAGATCAGTTCCAAAAAGGTTATTCGTTTTTCGCATAACAAATATTTTGGCTTTTACAGTCTTATTCTGGAAAGAAATATTCGTCAATAATTCCCCTTCGAAGGTTATTTTTTCACCACTGACGCTTCTCGCCGTGTTTTGTGATTTGATCATAGTGGGTCTCCCAAGCTTCTTCCATGTCTGTACATTAATGATGGAAATGTCAGACCAACAATCAAGCTGTAGTCTTACTTTTTTTTAAGCATTTTTACCTGTACATATTTCCGGATATTTTGTTCTTCACGTTCAATTTTTGTCAGTTTAATGGCTGTCTATCTACCAGATTTTTTCCTACAACGTGATGCCTTATGTCCTTTCTGGTGGCAGTTGTCACATTGTTTGAATATGTAGGGACACTCATTGTACCAATGGTTATCTCCACACCTCCAACACGGTCCAGGTGGATCTTTTCCATGTTTTTTTCTCTGGTTATCCATTGAAGTCAATTTTTTACTATACATGCATACGTAATGTAGTCGTCTTCCTCTCTTCTAGTGACATTCATACACTTATATCTCCTATGGAAAAGAGAAGTTTTTGTAGAAAACAGTTCTGTTAGTAAAGTAACTGCCTCCTGGAAGTTCAACTCACTGGTCTTTTTTGGAAGGATAAAATTCACGAACTTTGTATGCTCGGCAGCTCCTAATTTTCTTAGCAAAAATCTAACTTTTTTAGAGTCTGTCCATGTACTGCAGTCCGATACAAAAATATCCTCATATCTTCTATAGAAGTGAGCAAAAGTGACCTCGTCTTCTGGATTATAATTGAAAATTTCGATAGCACTCCACACAGCCGTCTGGGAGAATGCATTATGATTCTCGTTTGCTTTCGTTAACTGTGTTGCCTCCAGAAAATTTCTCTGTTCCTCCTGTGTTTTTATCAAGAGTTCTTCGAAGTGTTTCTGCTGTTGTAGCAGTTTTTCTTGGAATCTTTCTTCTCGTGTTGTCGCCAGCTCTTTTTGTTCAGCATGCATTTTTCTTTGGGCTTTTTGCTGTTCCAACAACTTTCTTTTAAATTTCTCCTCAATTTCAACTTGTTTTCTTTGAAGTTCCATTTGTTGTTCAACTTGCTGTCTTTGTAACGCAACATTTTGTTCCGTTTGGAATTTAAGTAATTGAAAAAGAGAATCTTTGAATTCAGTGTCCATCATTCACGAATTCAAGTTATGCACCACACAATTTACACTTGTAAAAATAAATCAGTTTTCCCCACAACGTGCTTAATATAATTAGTTTGCTAAACTAATACACAAAACAAGAAATATATTATTCCTTAATAAAAAAAATTCAATCCCAGTTCTTTTGTTTGAAAAACAAAACCAAGGAAAAAAAAAAAAATTTTTTTTTTTTTTATATATGTGTACGTAGTTTTACAAAACCAAGTCCGTCGCTATAAGCCTAATAAGACTAGTTTTATGGGAAATCTTTTTAACCCCTTTTCATTTTGCAAAAATGCGACTTGCTTATTTAACAGTTCTTTGTTAGAAGCACAAATGACTTACGCGAATATATTTTTTACTGTCCGTCTTTTGCTCTCGACAATTCTGTGGTAGACCGTTTTAATAAATAGTCAATCCGGATTTTGCTCAAATATCAGATGTTGTCCTAATAATAACGACAAACTTACACAATATCTGTAATAGTTGACGCGGATAACATTTATCTTAACGAGTCAGTGAAACTTGAAGAGAAAAATAAAGCTATCAGTGTATTCAATTATTTCAATAATTGAAAATGTCTTACGCGTTTTTTAGTTTTCGATTTTTGGTAGCAAGTTTTGAATTTGTGTGGTTTTTTTTTGTTTTGTTTTTTCGCTTAACTACTCAGTAGTTAATTTGCTGTTAATCCTTGCGAATCCAAATATCTGACTAAGATGGGTTTTTTTCCGTGAAGATCTTGCGAATCACTTTGGGTGATTTTTTTTTTTTTTGCAGTGAACTCGTTTCGATTCCTCGTCGCCAATCTGTTGTGAAGTTGTTCCACAGTAAACAATAAATAAAGGAAGTCAAGTCGAGGGTTGGTTTAACAAGTGTATTAACAAAGTAAGAAAGTGACTAGCTCTTGGCTAGACAGTTACAAGACTGGGTATTTATCTACTCCCCACAGAGTAAAATGTGACACAAGGTCGGAAAGTGGGGTTTTGATAAGTCAGCACTCTAGAGAAAGAGCACCTATTACCTTTTAAAATTGCCTGGTCAGCCCCGTCGGCATTCCCCGGTAGGGGCGCCTCAGACAGAAAGCAATAAACTTACTCCTCCCCAAAGAGGGGAGGCAAAGCCTGGGAGGGTGGACCTCCTAGAACTGCACAGGACCAGTCTCGTGCAGTATCCATCGGAACAGATACTACACTTTGATCTTGGCTAAAAGGCCAAGAAAGCGACTGAACGACAGTTACAAGACTGGTTATTTATCTACTCCCCACAGAGTAAAATGTGACACAAGGTCGGAAAGTGGGGTTTTGATAAATCAGCACTCCAGAGGGAGAGCACCTATTATCTTTAAAAATTGCCTGGACAGCCCCGTCGGCATTCCCCGGTAGGGGCGCCTCAGACAGTAAGCAATAAACTTACTCCTCCCCAAAGAGGGGAGGCAAAGTCTGAGAGAGTGGACCTCCTAGAACTGCACAGGACCAGTCTCGTGCAGTATCCATCGGAACAGATACTACACTTTGATCTTGGCCAAAAAGCCAAGAAAGCGACTGAACGACAGTTACAAGACTGGTTATTTATCTACTCCCCACAGAGTAAAATGTGACACAAGGTCGGAAAGTGGGGTTTTGATAAATCAGCACTCCAGAGGGAGAGCACCTATTATCTTTAAAAATTGCCTGGACAGCCCCGTCGGCATTCCCCGGTAGGGGCGCCTCAGACAGTAAGCAATAAACTTACTCCTCCCCAAAGAGGGGAGACAAAGCCTGGGAGGGTGGACCTCCTAGAACTGCACAGGACCAGTCTCGTGCAGTATCCATCGGAACAGATACTACACTTTGATCTTGGCTAAAAGGCCAAGAAAGCGACTGAACGACAGTTACAAGACTGCGTTTTGTCTTCTGGTGTCTCGCACTATTTATAGTGACAACCGATGTTGTTTCTCCCGTGTAAGAACGGCCGGTGTAACAGTTATTAATGTTTTCTTAACTATTCATAGAGAGGGGTAGGAAAGGATTCTCGCGCTTGTCTTCCCTGAAGGGAAATATTCCGTATCTTTACATTGTGAATCGCACGTCCTCTCAGTTCGCTGTCCGAAACAGACTGCTCCAAAACTCCTTCTCACGAGAGCGAGTGACGTCACAGATCCCTTTGTTTCCCAGCAAGGCCCGGGAAGTCACAGAGCCTCTCGCAGGTGTAGACTGACCCTTGATCTGAGGTCTCGTCACACGTAACCTTGTCACGTCTCCGACTGTGAGAACAAGCCCTGTTCTGCACTCGACTGCCCCGCGTTAATTCGCGCAAGTCAAACCCGATCTTTAACAGATACGTCCATTCCCATAGGGCCATTATCCAACACAAGGCCATGGATACGGGGTTCGAGTTCTGTTGACTATCTTATTCTTAATTCCTTCCTCATTTTTTAAAAATAAATTGTTTATTTTCCTAATTTCTGGCGAAATGATAATGAAGACGAAATTAAAAATCACACCATAAAATTAAAAAAATATATTTTCTGTCTATCCGCTTTCTCCACGGATTTCTATATATAAGTCTGCCTGCTTCTTGCTGTCTGCTGCCTGCTTCTCGCAACCCCACCGTAGATATCGGCGTCATTAATACCAACAGATGTGATTTTCCCCCTTTTTATCTTTCCTACGTATTCTCTCTTCTTTTCTATTCTATTTTCACTTATTTTCTTCGTCTATGTCAACTTGTAGATTTTGAAATAACATTAAATCCCCTAGTTTTCTTTCTTTGATTTCCTCGCTTTTCTGTTGCTCCCTTTGTTTTGTTTTCTGACCCTTTTTTCTCATTTCTGCCTTCGTTTTTTTTTAAACGCAAAATTTGAAAACCCGTTTACTCATTTTCGAGGAAGTATTTTTTATTATAAAGACGAACTAGTTAAAATCTTACCGTACGAGTTCATTTAATTGCATGGTTTAGGTATATCCGCTTTTTCCCACTCATTTTGATGTCCCCTTACCACACCCCAGTGCAAACGTCTATGTCATCTATGCTTACGCCTAAAATGTTCCCCATTATTAATTTCCTCCGTGTCCTCTGTCCTTTTAGCGTCATTTTCTTCAAATATCTTCGTCAATGTCACATTGTAGATTTGAAAATAACATGAAATTGAACGGTTCTTTTTTTTTCATCGCTTTCCCTGGTCTCATTATTCTTCTACGCCTTCTCTCTCCTGTAAAAAAAATTCGATCACATCTTTTTTCACGCACTTATGATATAAACCGTCAGGTTAGGGTTAGGGTTAATTTTTGTAACATTACGCTTTACCGTTTGGTATATATACCGTCGGGTTAGAGTTAGGGTTACTTTTTGTAACATTACGCTTTACCGTTTGGTATATATACCGTTGGGTTAGAGTTAGGGTTAATTTTTGTAACATTACGCTTTACCGTGTTGTAGATAAACCGTTACACCCACGCGTTTTCGTTGTAACCAGGTTGTTCAAATACCTGCTGTGACTGTTATCATTGTTGTAATTACGTCACGAGTCATGCGTTTATGAATATAACTGATCTAAATTGTAGTTAAAAAAGACTGTGCTTATAACTAACTATGGTACCTTCTTTTTCTGCTTACCCAGCAACCTAACCCCAACCCTAACCTCAACCCTAACCCTAACCGTAACTTGTTTTCTGCTTACCCAGCAACCTTACCGAAACCCTAAACCGAACCCCAACCCGAACCCCAACCCCAACCTCAACTCTAACCCTAATCCTAACCCCAACCCTAACCCTAACCCTTACCCTTACCCTAACCCTAACCCCAACCCTAACCCTAACCCTAACCCTAACCCTAACCCTAATCCTAACCCTAACCCTAACCCTAACCATAACACTAACCCTAACCCTAACCATAACCATAACTTCTTTTTGTACTTACCCAGAAACCTAACCCCAACCCTAACCCTAACCCTTAACCCTAACCCTAACTTGTTTTCTGCTTACCCAGCAACCTTACTAAACCTAACCCCAAACCGAACCTGAACTCCACCCTTACACTAACCCTAACCCTAACCCTAACCCTAACCCCAACTCTAACCCTTACCCTTACCCTAACCCTAACCCTAACCTTAACCCCAACCCCAACCCTAATCCTAACACTAACCCTAACCCTAACTACTTTTTCTACTTACCCAGCAACCTAACCCCAACGCTAACCTCAACCCTAACCCTAACTTGTTTTCTGCTTACCCAGCAACCTTACCGAAACCCTAACCCTAACCCCAACCCGAACCCAACCCCAAACTCAACCCTAACCCTAACTCTAACCCCAACCCTAACCCTTACCCTAACCTAAACCCTAACCCCAACCCTAACCCTTACCCTAATCCTAACTCTAACCCTAACTTCTTTTTCTACTTACCCAACAACTTAACCCCAACCCTAACCTCAACCCTAACCCTAACCTTAACTTGTTTTCTGCTTACCCAGCAACCTTACCGAAACCCGAACCCCAACCCGAACCCCAACCCCAACCCTAAATCTAACCCTAACATAAACCCGAACCCTAACCCTAACTCTAACCCTAACCCAAACCCCAACCCCAACCCTAACCCTAACACTAATCCTAACCCTAACACTAACCATAACCCTAACCTTAACCCTAACTTCTTTTTCTACTTACCCAGCAACCTAACCCCAACCGTAACCTCAACCCTAACCCTAACCCTAACTTGTTTTCTGCTTACCCAGCAACCTTACCGAAACCCTAACCCTAACACTAACCCCAACCCCAACCCTAAATCTAACCCTAACATAAACCCTAACCCTAACCCTAACCCTAACCCTAACCCGAACCCCAACCCCAACCTCAACCCTAACCCCAACCCTAACCCTAACCCTAACTCTAACCCTAACCCTAACACTAACTTCTGTTTCTACTTACCCAGCAACCTTAGCGCAACCCTAACCCTAACCCCAACCCTAACTCTAAAATTAACCTTTACCCTTACACTTACCCCAACCCTAACCCTAACCCCAACCCCAACCCCAACCCTAACCATAACCCTATACAACATACATTTCTTATTCTATTCACAACTCTTCTTTGTTTTTACTACAAATAGGATTTTCTGTAAACGAATCTAATCTTATATGCGATTAAAGACACATTAAAGATGTGTCTTTGTCATCGATCGCTTTTTTTCTACAAAATCGATATTTAATGAAAA
Source organism: Sepiola atlantica (assembly GCA_963556195.1). NCBI lineage: Eukaryota > Metazoa > Mollusca > Cephalopoda > Sepiida > Sepiolidae > Sepiola > Sepiola atlantica. Next base: position 52,672,249 of record OY744549.1, on the reverse strand, counting down.
ATAAAATGATTTATTAAAATAAATTTATTATCAATAAAGAAGAAAAAATACAAAAATACATAAATAAAACACTGAAATAATGGAAATAAAGTTTTTGAAATAAATGAAAGTTTTATACTGGGTAAAATTTATCAATTTGTTCGAAAATTAATCTGTGTAATTGTAAGAAGTCGTTTAAGTTTGCCATTATCTCTGGTTAAATATAAAATAGCTTGCAAGTTCAGGGTGTTAAAATCCATGGTGTTAAAATCAATGGTGTTAAAATCCATGGTGTTAAAATCAATGGTGTTAAAATCAATGGTGTTAAAATCCATGGTGTTAAAATCCATGGTGTTAAAATCAATGGTGTTAAAATCTATGGTGTTAAAATCAATGGTGTTAAAATCCATGGTGTTAAAATCAATGGTGTTAAAATCCATGGTGTTAAAATCAATGGTGTTAAAATCGATGGTGTTAAAATCTATGGTGTTAAAATCAATGGTGTTAAAATCAATGGTGTTAAAATCCATGGTGTTAAAATCCATGGTGTTAAACTCAATGGTGTTAAAATCAATGGTGTTAAAATCCATGGTGTTAAAATCCATGGTGTTAAAATCCATGGTGTTAAAATCCATGGTGTTAAAATCCATGATGTTAAAAACAATGGTGTTAAAATCCATGGTGTTAAAATCAATGGTGTTAAAATCAATGGTGTTAAAATCCATGGTGTTAAAATCAATGGTGTTAAAATCAATGGTGTTAAAATCCATGGTGTTAAAATCCATGGTGTTAAAATCAATGGTGTTAAAATCCATGGTGTTAAAATCCATGGTGTTAAAATCCATGGTGTTAAAATCAATGGTGTTAAAATCAATGGTGTTAAAATCCATGGTGTTAAAATCAATGGTGTTAAAATCCATGATGTTAAAAACTTTGAGCTATCTACCCCTTTATTTGACTCTTCAAAATTAAAGTTAATTATTTTAAAAACGTTTTGTAAAAGTTAAAGATTAATATAAAATAATAAATTACGTGCTTATGTATCGTAATACACCTTTTTTTTATATCAATCTCTAAATTTTACAAAACGTTTTCAAAATAATTTTTTATTATCAAAATAAAATCTCTGAAGGCAATTGTACGTATTGTGCTGTTAATAATTCAACCGGAAGCAAAAGAAATCAGTGTCAAGCAAAACTATGTTCTTTTGGTCGTTGTTCATTCTGGGGTGCTGCAAGTATAATTGATCCAAAGTTTGTTTTTTTCATATAATGAAAATAACAGATACAATTTTTTTTTCGATTGAATCCGATTCTTTGGATGATGATGACGAAATATCAAAAATCCAACCATACGAGTCTATTTGATTGTTTCCGTTTATCCGCTTTTTCCCACTTATCTCTACATGAACGTTAACATGGTAGCATTTTTTTTCTTTTTTGCTAAAGACGTACAGGTGAGAGTGTATTTCTTTGCGAAATCTCCGTTACACAAAATCGACGCTTCCCTTTTTAAGGACGATGAAGTCCTTTGTTTCGAGTTGTTAATAAGTTGTGTTCTTTTTCTTGGCGGGGAAATGAAGATCTTGTGATTCTAAAATTTGATTTTGTATTTTATGGGTCTTTTTTGGGGTTTTTTTTTTTAATTTCTTTTCTTTTGTCCATTCGACAATTCTTTCCCCTTCAGTTCGATTTTGTCGTTTTGTTTAATTAGCAATGGCTTTTGTGTTTCTCATTAGAATCTTTTGTTCGTGTACTGAATCGGATGCTGGGCGAGATTTTAACTGATGAAAAAGATAAATGGATGAAGAGATGAAGATGAATAGACACACACACATAATATATATATATACATATACATATATATATATACATATATATATATATATATATATATATATATATATATATATATATATATATATATATATATATTATGTTTCGGAATTTTTCAGATGGATGAGGGTTAATAATTTGTAGAATTTGGTATATTCGGACTACCGTTCTCATCTTGTGTGCTTTCGTCACAACGTTTCGGTCGATGTAACCTCCGACATCGGTCAAAACGCTGTGATAAAAAACCCAGGATGAGAACAGTAGTCCGAATATACCAAATTCCTCTCTCTCTCTCTCTCTCTCTCTCTCTCTCTCTCTATATATATATATATATATATATATATATATATATATATATATATATATATATATATATATATATTCTTTCCAAATATGATTTAAGGTTAAGATCGGATTTTAACTGCCTGATGAGATCTCAGTTTCTAACACCTGTTGATCGATAACATCGACATGCCAGTGACGCAGATTTTGTACATGTCTGTCTAAATAAAACTAATCATATATAAAAGCTCTATTTGATATTGAGCATTTTTTATAAGCCCGGTTGAAATTCTTTGGATTACTATCCTGGGGATGTTTTATCTACATAAAATTTTATAAGGAGATATAATTTTTTATGTATCAATTTTCAGTATTTACTTCAACAGTACTCGATAAGTAAGTAGAGCTAGGTAGTAAGCTATGAAAATATATTTATGGCAATTAAGCTACACAGAGGCTCCCGGGATGAAACGCGGGAGCCTCTGTGTAGCTTAATCGCCATAAATATATTTTCATAGCTTACTATTATATATATATATATATATATATATATATATATATATATAATTATTTTTATTCATACAGACATGTACAAAAAGCCGCTACACTGGCATGTCGATGTTATCGATCAGTAGTTATTAGAAACTAAGATCTCATCAGGCGGAAAAGTCCGATCCTTCATTCAGATGTCTATATATACTTTACTTTACTTTACTTTATTCATAGAGGACTTAACGTTCCCTCGCTGTATTGAACACAGAATTCTGTCTCCGAATTGCGTATTTCTCGGCTGTTTAAAGAGGACCCCCGCACTGTTCCCTAATGCTGGCGGACCTTCTTTTTGGTGGCCATCCTCTTGGTCTTGCGTTTGAGAAGTAAAATTTAAAAGAAATGTTGTTTACTTTCGTAACTCTCGCTTCCCTTATTTTCTTTCTCTCTCTCTCTCTCTCTCTCTCTCTCTAAATATAAATATAAATATATATATATATATATATATATATATATATATATATATATATATATATATATATATATATATATTCTCTCTCGGATAACATTGCTCACCCGAGAAAGTAATTTACCTACTTCCAAAAACGCACACACACACACACACACACACACACATCTCTCTCTCTCCCTTTCTATCTTTCTCTCTCTCGCTTTCTCCTTCTCTCTATCTCTCTACCTCTCTCTTTCTTTCTCTCCATTTCTCTCTTTTTATTTCTCCCCCTCTCACTCTCCCCCCCCCCTCTCTCTCTCTCTCTCTCTCTCTCTCTATATATATATATATATATATATGATTATTTTCATTCATACACACATGTACAACATCTGCCACACTGGCATGACGATGTTACATTTCATGAGCGATGTTTGTGACAAAGGGGGGGATTACTGTTTTATGGATCGGAATATATCTATCTAACACTTATGGTCGGCTAGTTTTTGAACTAGCTCCTTAAAAAAAAGGACTTCGCAATGTAGTGGAGGTTATCTTTCATCGTTCTAACAGCCTCTATTCTCACAGTTATTCATTTCATGATACTCGACCATCTGGTTTTTTCTCGTTCTAACATTCAGACAAAGAACTTGTCTACATACCACCACTGCAAAGAATGTCTTATTATCCAACTGTGTATCTAAAACCAAATGACACTTTTATGTACATAGCCTCTTTCCAAAACTTTTTATCTCTGGAACAGAATACAACGGTAATCACTGATGATGACCTGTGTGAGAACTCCAAGTGAGTACATAATAATGATGATGCATGTGCTGATATCAGCCTCGGTTGCTTTCACACCAAATGTCCATGAAACGTCAATAAGGATTGAAAGATCGAGAAGGGATAGCACCAAGCAGACCTCAACTAGAAAAGGGCGAAGAGTTGTGAACCTTGCAAGTTTTATCGCCACTTAAATGTGGCTGGTTACCATTAGCTTATGCGGGTTTGTTTCCGCGTTCGAGGATTTTCCTTAAGATTGCAGCTGTTTTGATCATTGCCGTCCTTTGTATGGTCTCGGTGATCCTTTTGATTCCAATTTCTCCTAGTCTTTTCTCCAGTTCTTTTAGACTGTTCCTAGTTGTTTGTTTTTTTTTCAATAAAATACAGAAACCACCACTTTATCAAGGCCGAGGCCACCCGTGGACAAGTGTTCATATGATTTCTATTTATCCCTCCTCCAGGAGATTAGACACAAGTGTCATGTGAGTTTGATGGAAGCGTTTTCAGTAGAATGACTTGGATTTGAACCTCGCACACCCAGGTTCTCAGTCCGCATCGATACCAACTAAGCCACTGTGTTGTTCCTAGTGCTCCTATGAGGATTGGTATTATATTGATTTTCTTCGTGGACCTTATTCTTTTCTGGTTCCTGGCAAGTTCTGTGTATTATTATTATTATTATTATTATTATTATTATTATTATCATTATCATTATTATTATTATCATTGTCGTTTACTTACTAGCTTATGCGGGTTTGTTTCCGCGTTCGAGGATTTTTCTTAAAATTGCAGCTGTTTTGATCATTGCATTCCCTATTGATTTAAATTTCTACCTGTCTTTTCTCCAGTTCCTTTGGACTGTTCCTAGTGCTCCTACGATTATTGGCATCATATTGCCTTTTTTCATGCTCGATATGTTATATTATGAGGGGCCCCGTATACCTAAAAGTGTGTAGGTCCACTAGTTTTTATTATGAGAAGGGGTGATCTTTGTCGAGCTCGGTGCAGGTCACGCTGACACGCACCGAAGGGAACCACTGTGAGTCAAATCATGTTTTGAAAAACCATAACAAAGTTCCAGGGGTCGACGCCGGCGCAGACGGCGTCGGGTCAAAAAAGGTCAGAAAACATGAGTGAACGAAAGTGTTTTGCATGACTGTCCCACGTGTACATCTGTGACGTCACTTCTTCTTTGTGAGAAATTTAGGTCTGAAAATCAGTTACTAGTTTGACAGCGAACTGCACGGTGGACCTTCTCTGAGGGTCCTGAATTGGGTTAGAAGTGGCCCGGACGGTTCAGAATGTAATCGCTCGTCATAAGGGCTGGATCTCTGGGAGATCCAGTTGCAATTCCCGTCGCATTTCCCCAGCAGGAAGAATGAATGAATGAGGATCACGGAATGAATGGAAGCAAACCCCCACATCGAATAAAAGACTTGAATTTCGCGGAAGAAAAATTGTCTCCGTGTTTATCTTCTGCCTGTCGATAAAATTTATCCACAGATCGAATATCATCAACGCCGATCACAGCCAAGGAGACACAACGAAACCGACGGTACCAACGGCGATCACGACCAAGCGACCAAAGAAAATGTAAGGTAACTTTTTTGTGCATAAAATTTTGGGTCCTAATCTGTAAAACGGAAAGAACTAAAAATCGAAAGATATGCCTAACGAACAATGTTGAATCAACTGTGTTTAATGAGTAAGAATTTAAAAGAGAACTATGTTTAAAATGCGTAATTTGAAATGTTTAAAGAGTAGATGTTTTAATGAGAATTAATGTGTAATAGGTTGACAGTTTGAAGGCTTAAAATCACCCTAGGGAAATTGTGTTTAAAATCGCCCTACTGAAATGTGTATTAAAAGTGCCTGTTAGGATGTCGCTTGAAAGTGCCTTACGAAATGAATTGAAAAAGATTGAAACCGCTTAATAATCTTCTCATAAACTTTCGTATCGTTTTCGGTTGCGAGAAGATTTAATTCACAAACGTTATGTAACAAATGCATTTTTGGGACCGTAACCAATTGTTTAAATGGTTTAAGAGAACTGCCGCGGTCAAGGCAGGAGTAGTAGCTATGTAACTGTTGTGGGGTACAAATCACCCCTATTGAAGAACTAATGGAAGCAACCATCTATAATAAATACCATGGTTGCAAAGACTCAAACAGAGGACATTCCTATCATGTGAGTGTCCACGTGTGGTATCTGTTCCGATGGATACTACACCCTATAGACCGGTGTTGTCTTGGCCTTCGGGGCATGATTCCGCCGGTCTATGGGTCTGTCCTGTGCAGTTCTAGGAGGTCCACCCTCCCAGGCTTTGCCTCTCTTCTTTGGGGAGGAGTAAGTTGATAGCTTACTGCCTGAGGCGCCCCTACCGGGGAATGCCGACGGGGCTGTCCAGGCAATTTTTAATGGCTAAAGCGCTCACGTTCTCGGGCGCTGGCTTTTCAAATCCCACTTTCCGACCTTGTGTCACATACTCCTATAGTGGGTAGGTGTTAAATATCGAGGACATTCCTATTCATGTTTTACCGCATGGTAGGAATCCGGTCATCTCCTATCACATTTAGTGGCGTTACTGTATTGCTATGAATAAATACATTGTATATTTTAACCTGTCACAATTTGTGGTTGTTATCTTTGTGACCCCTAGCACGGGTCTACAACAGTAACACATATCCTTTTCAGTTCTCTGACAAGTTCCGTGTATTATTATTATTATTATTATTATTATTATTATTATTATTATTATTATTATTATTATTATTATTATCATCATCATCATCAACTCACTAGGAGTTCTCACACAGGCCGTCATCAGTGATTGCTCACTGATAATCACCAGTGGCGTTCCCTGGAGACTATGTCTCCCCAGATTTCCAGTGCTCTCTACCTCTTTCGATAACTACTGCAAATGAATTTGCGTTATCACAACAGACGTTTACCGCCGATTTCTCGTTGGCAACGACTATTAGTCTTCTCTGGGATTTGGATGGAAATAAGCCTCCCCAATGTCCCAGTTCTCGCCACACTCTTCCAGCGGAGGTTTGGTTAGTGCTATCCCTCCTCGGTCTATCCATCCTACTTGACCATTCACATCATTATTTGTACGCACTAGGGGTTCTCACACAGATCATCGTCAGTGATTGCTCACCGACAACAACCAGTGGTATTTCATGGAGTCTGAGTGACAACAAGCCTCCCCAGATTTCCAGTATTCTTCACCTCTTTTGGATAACCACCGCAAATAATCTTGCGATATCGCAACAGCCATTTACCATTGATGTCTCGCTGGTAAGGACCATTGATCTTTACTGAGATTTGGGTGGCAATAAGCCGCCCCAAGGTCCCAGTATTCTCTGCCCTCTTCCAGTGGAGGTCTGGTTTGTGCTGTCCCTCCTCGATCTTCTCATCCTCCTCGACCCTCTACAAATATTTTGTCTAGTGTCAGCCTAGACCGGCACCATTTTTTAATTTTTTTAATTTTTAAAAATTTATTATTATTATTTACTCACTAGGAGTTATCACACTGGTCATCGTCAGTGGTCACCCACTGCCGACAACCTGTGGTATTCCCTGGAGTCTGAGTGACAACAAGTCTCCTCAGGCCTCCAGTATGCTCTACCTCTTTTCGTTCATCACCGCTGATGACCTTGCGGTAATCGCAACAGCCACCTACCAACGATTTCCCGCTGATAAGGGCCATTGGTCCCCTCTGGGGCCCGAGTGGCAACAAGCCTTCCCAAGGTCCCAGAGCTGTCCGCGCTCTTCCAGTGGAGGTCTGGTTTTGCGTTTTCCCTCCTCGACCCTCTGTCCATAATTTTCGTGGCGTCAGCCTATGCTTGCGCCTCTCTCGTGCGGTTGTATTTTCCCCGGTTCTGTTGTTTTGTGCTTCCATGTGTTTGTTCTCCATTCGTTGCTTATGTGGGTTGGTTTCCGCATTCGAGGACATTTCTCAGGATTGTAGCTGTTTTGATCATTACTGTCCTTTGTATGGTCTCAGTTATCCCTTTGATTCCTATTTCTCCTAGTCTTTTCTCCATTTTTTGGGGGACTGTTCCTAGTGCTCCTATGATTATTGGTGTTATACTGACTTTCTTCATGTTCCATATTCCTTTCAATTCTCTGGCAAGTTCAGTATATTTGCTTCTCTTTTCCGTCTCTTTGATCTTCACTCTGTAGTCTGCTGGAACGGCAAAGTCCACGATTTTATTATTATTATTATTATTATTATTATTATTATTATTATTATTATTATTATTATTAAAAATAATAATATTATCAATAGTATTATTATTATTATTATTATTATTATTATTATTATTATTATTATTATTTTCAATAGTATAAATTATTATTTATTTAATTTTTATCATTGTTAATATTATTATTATTTTTTCGTTGTTATTATCATTATCATTGTTATTATCATTATCATTGTTATTATCATTATTTTTATATTTTATTATAGTTATTATCATTATTATTATCTATATATTAATACGTTAGCGTCTGTGTTCGTGTGTCACGCTTACATCAAAAGCTCTGCGCATGCGTGCCGCACCTAGATTTAGAAAAGCATTCAAGTCACCTAATGTTCGTACTATTTTTGCAATATTTTTCTTTGGCGCAACGGTTAGCGACGTAGGATTTTGACGTCGGTTTTTGGCCCGACTGGTTTATAGTTAGATCCCAATCAACCTCTAAATTTTTTTTTCTACATCGAAGGCGGAGGCGGTAGGTAGGAAGGGACGACCAGGAAGACACATATTAATACGATAGCGTGTGTGTTATTTTGTGTGTCACGCTTACATCAAAAGCAACGACCTTCCGAATCTTACATGAATTGGAGCCAAATTTAATTTAATCTAAAGCATTTACAAAGTAAGGTTTAGTCGTCGAAATATTACCTTCACTAGAAATATCTAATATATAAAGTAGAGACGGTTTTTTCCCCTGTACGTTCTCGGAGTATAGGAAAATAACCACATGCATCACAGGCTACTAAACTCACCGCTATACTACACTTATTCACTCGAGCGTGTTTTAGTAAAGTTGTTATTATTTTTTCCAACTTAACACTAAATATTACATTTGGCTCACCATCAACGTCTCTCCGAAAAACCAACTCCATATAGGTGGTAGCAAAGACTTTTCCCCCTAACAATTGTGTACTGTGACTACACTCATCGACACCGGGTACTAATAAACACAGTTTACTTTTCACAAAACAGTCCGTCCTTATTTATTATTTGCCTGGTATTAATTTACTACATAATATAAAGCAATACGCAAACAAATAGTACCGCTCCCGTTGAATCCGATGATATTCCGCGAATATCAGATTACGTTTTTCCTATTTCTAACTATGATTTCCACATTTACATTCATTCCGGAATTAAGCGAATGACATTAACGAACACAGTTCCTGCAACATTTATTCTTCAAACATGGCGGCTACAATTCCTTCATTAAATCGACTTCCTACTTAATTCAATAGCCGCCAAGATACTATTAGACCCCGACCCATTTATATTTTCAAAATCATATACCTTTAACCCTTCTCAAATAAATGATCTAAACCGTGTCATTGCTGAACTTTATTTTTCGTCGCCACAAGCTGACAGTAAACAAGCTTACGTTAACTGGCCTATTTTCACATGTACTTTTCAAGTAGTAACTGTGGCGCAATGGTTAAGAACGGGGGTTTCATTATCGCCAGTATCGACGTTCGATCCCATTCTGCTCTAACACGTTTTCTTTTCTTTTTTTAAAATTTAAAACATTCACCAACACGGTAGAGGGGGGGGGAAGAACAATGGGCGGTTTCTTTTTTATGCAATAGGTAGTACTTTCTCCCGCGCAACGCCGGGCGACGGGTTCCGCTAGTTGTATATAAAGAAGTTTTGAAAATTGATTCATGTATTGTTCATTTTTTTTAAAAATAAATGTACAAGCCAAATCTTATCATATTTTATTCAAACATGTATAGGTTAGGAACAAGATAATTAGTATTGACTGGTGATACCAGATCAGGCTGCCCTGTGGCTCCCTGAGACGAAATTCACCTACATTGACGTTTTTTTTTTTTTTGTAAAACTTAATTATGTTCTACAAAACCAAAAACAAAAACAACAGCCCCTCTCCCTTTCTCCCTCCCCTTTTTTATTTTTATTTTTCCTACCCTACTCCCGGTCCTGGATATGACCTTAAACTACATCCGATGGTGAGATCCGGCTTACGGACTTTGGGGAATGTGGAGCCTCCTCTTAATTACCATTGCTCCCAGGTCCACCCTGACCCGGAGTGGTAGTACCTGTTAGGGTCCCAACTATGGGTTAAATAGAAACAGATATTAAAAGGGGAAAGAAACAAAAAAGAGAAGAAAACAAGACCAGATTCGGCATTAAATAACCCAAAAAAGGTTGATATGCCGTAAAACAAAACTACCAAACTACCATACCAATTAGTATTGAAAACATCATTTCGTGTAATTTACACGGGTCCCGTAGTAGTAGTAGTAGTAGTAGTAGTAGTAGTAGCTGTTGTTGCTGCTGCTGTTGTTGTTGTTATTATTATGATTATGATGATTATTATTATTATTATTTTTAGTAGTAGTAGTAGTAATTAAGTAGGAGGGGAAGTAGTAGTTGTAGAGGCAGTAGCAGTAGTCGCCGTAGTAGGAGCAGTAACGATTCTTTCACTCCTTTCTGTGTAAAGAAAAGGTGTGTATTTCTTTTGTGTCGTCTGCTTCTATCAATCACGGATTCCCTGTCGTGTCGGCGTCTGACGCCATGATTGCTCGAATTAAAGACGCCATATTGCCGAATCTCGCGTTTTTATCTTCTAACATTTATTTACTTTTTCTTATAATCTGGCCATAATTATTTTCTTTTTTTACTTTTTTTTTTAATATTCTTCATTTTATTTCTGTATTCCATATTTTTGTTATTTTTTCTGTTTTAGTTTTTGGCTTGTATTTCTTTTCTTTTTTTTTTTTCGTAGCCATTTTGGGACGTTATTTTTGACTTGTTCGTCTTACTCCCGTTTCTTCCTCGGTTTAGTTTATTTCTGAACTGAATGAAAAACCATTTTGGAATAAATTTAAGAAAGCATTTACGCACGCTTCGGGATTATCGTTCATTTTGGCAACACTATAGATTAGGGGACGGAGCAGTGAAAGTGAAAGTGAAATATTTTCTCCACATACACACACACACACACACACACACGCATATATATAAATATATATATATATATATATATATATATAAATATATAATTTAATATTATATATATATATATATATATATATATATATATATATATATATATATAAGATACAACTCATGTCTAGATATCCTTTGGTATATCCTTTCAATAGTCCGAATCAGGATCTTAGTTTCGGAGGGGAATTGACTGATAAATTTGCCATAGTTTGTGTTTGTCTCCCAAGTACTTTCCGGGTCCATCTTCAGGCGAATGAGGTTAATCAGGTACAGACCATGTGTTTAGTATTATAGAAGGGAGAAAAATCCAAACTATGGCAAATTCATCAGCCAATTCCCTTCCGAAACTAGGATCCGGATTCGGACTATTGAAAGGATCTACCAAAAGATATCTAGACACGAGTTGTCTCTTATATTCAACATATATATATATATATATATATATACATATATATAATATATATATATATATATATATATATATATAAAATATTAAATTATATTTTTATGCACGCTTGAACTTGAGTTTAGCACGATTCTGAAGAAGGGAAGAGTTCCCTAAATATTATATCATACGGAGTTTCCACCAGACCATCTTGATACAGGTATTACATAACATTGTAACATTGTGTAGATAGACAGATATATGTCTGTTTGTGAAATATATATATATATATATATATATATATATATATATATATATATATATATGTGTATACATTGTATTAAGGGTGAAACTATTTAACTTGTTCCACCATTATATGTCTTATTTGCTCCAACTTGTGTCTATCCGTCACACCTCTGTATTGTATTGCCTTCTAAGTATCACATTTCTATATACTAATAAACAATGCTTCAAGCAAACTACATAAACCTCTTTTATTTTTAATATTTTACTTACGTATGACGTCGTTTCAAGCTTACAGTTCTCATCAGCGCAGGGAAATAACAATCTCATGCGGTCACGGGGCGCGAACCCGGTTCGCAAATACACCTTGAATCTATAAGCGTTAGCTTTAGTCCCATAGGCTACGGGAGATTATCACGTGAGAAATTTAGTTACATTAAACACTGAAAGCGGCCAGTGTAAACATAAAGACATTTGATAGGACTCAACGGCAGAGCCGGAGTCTTGCACTGGGGCTTCAGGTGAATGTCGATTTTTAATCTCTCCAACAGTGCTCTTACTTTAATTATACTTAAGGGAGCTTCTAATAATATTAAATTATATTTTGTAAATATTTGTTAATAGATATATATATATATATATATATATATATATATATATATATATATATATAGGAAATGAAACAGGAAATACCAAGAGATATTTTTTATATATTGATCAACGTTTCGTCTTTATTGTAAGACTTCGTCAGGATGATAATGTTAAGAAAAATGTCATGCAAGTACACGAAAATATTGGGTTGACATGATGGGTTGATGAGGAAAAGTCTTACAATAAAGACGAAACGTTGATTAATATTTAAAAAAAATATCTCTTGGTTTTTCCTTTTTCATTTCCCATTACGTCGGATTACTCTCATCACATCTTTCTCATATATATATATATATATATATATATATATATACATATATACATATATATATATATATATATGTATATATATATGTATATATATCTATATATGCATATATATATATATATATATTATTTGTAGCCCCTAGAAAACCCTCTAGATGGGCACTGTAGGTGTAGTATTAACACAGTTTGACGTCGCTAGCTATAAATGCATCGTTCCTTTCAGTAAGTAGAACGTTCTCTTGACGTCAAAGCCGCCGAATAAGTTTTTATCTGGCTATTCAGCGGTGGCCGCGTGAGTCTAGATGTCGGGATTTGAGTGGTAAAATACACCGAGCCCTGGGTTTCGAATCGCGCGACCAGTAGTGTATAGTTATATTATAGTCCCGATTAAAGGACGAAACGTATACGTACATAGATAATAAACAAGACAAATATTATATATATATATATATATATATATATATATATATATATATGTGTGTTATATATATATATATATATATATATGCATGATATTAGTTTCTGTTAATCCGTTGAAATTCCAGTGTTTATAAAAAGTGCTCAATAACAAGTAGAGCTGTATAACTTTTTATTTATACAAACATTATTGGTTACATATGTGCATACATATTTCGGTTGTACTCTTCACAGAGAGTCAACATCTTAAGACCTTAAAAAATGAGGAAGCCTCGTTTTTTGGTGGAGGTGGGCTGAAGAGTACAACCGAAACATGTATGCACATATGTAACAAATAATGTGTGTATAAATAAAAATGTATAGTATATATATATATATATATATATATATATATATATATATATATATATGTGTGTGTGTGTGTGTGTTATAATGACAGACGTAACTTGTGGGATAATAAAAACCTTCATGAGAGTGTTAGATAATGGCCCTGGAGAGATGGACGCATCTGTGGAAGTCGGGTTTGACTTGCGAATTAACGCGGGGCAGTCGAGTGCAGAACAAGGCTGGTTCTCACCGTCGGAGCTGGCAGACATGACAAGGTTACCGAGTGACGAGACCTGAGTTCAGAGAGGTCAGTCTGCAGCTGTGAAGGGCTGGCCCTGCGTGAGAAACGAAGGGACCTGTGACGTCACTTGCTCTCGCGAAAAGCGAATTTGAGCCAGTCTGTTTACGGAGGGCGAACTGTAAAGACGTACGATTCCAATGTAGGGATACGGATAAAAAAATTCCCCCTCCCTCTAGGAATAGTTAGGAAAACATTAATAATCTAACTACGATATTCGTAAATCTCTCTCTCTCTCTCAACGATAGCAAAACACCTCCACGGGCAATAGAAACTGCCGCCGAATAAAAAAAGTAATTAAAAGAAATAGATTGTTGAAAAAAAAAATTGGTCAAATGGGTAAAAAGCGGTGTGCTCCATTCAGATGTAGCCAGTGAGATCAGACCCTCTGGCTCTATCCGTCCACGTTTATACGGATTACCCAAAACGCATAAGGCGGATATCCCAGTAAGACCTATCCTTTCTATGGTCGGGTAATCTCAACAAAAGGTTGCAAAATGGATCTTTGGTATTTTACAACCTGTATTAGAGCACTACAGTAAATACTGTTTAAAAGATTCTTTTCATTTTGCAAACTACATTCAGCAATCTAAGGTTACAAATAAATTTATGTGTTCTTACGATATCAGTAACCTGTTTACCTGTGTCCCTATTTTGGAAACGATAGATATTTGTGCCGACTTTTTTATATCGTAGCCACTTATCGCCTCCTTCCATTCCTGAAAGCACGTTCGTTGAGTTGATAAAATTTGCTACTACATCTGTTGAATTTAGTTTCAACGATGTTATGTATAGGCAAATCGATGGTGTTTCCATGGGATCAGTCCTGGGACCAACATTGGCGAACATTTTTGTAGGTTTCCATGAGAAAGAACTACTATCAGGACCCATGAAACCGTTAGTCTACTTTAGATATGTAGACGACACATTTTGCCTCTTTAATAATGAAACAGAGGCAAATACATTCTTATCCTTACTGAATAATATGCATCCCGCATTAACGTATACATATGAAAGTGAGTGCAATTTCTCCCTAGCTTTCCTGGATGTATTGGTGACGAAAACTACATCCTGTTACCATACATCAACATATCGTAAACCTACATTGACAGGATTGTATACTCGTTGGGACTCATTCTGCCCGGGTAGACGAAAATTAGATCTAATTTGGACCCTAATACACAGAGCTCTTATGATTTGTTCAAAATCAAAATTGGATGAAGAAATACAAATAATTATTGATACTCTGTCCAATAATGGCTATCCTCTGGATGTGATTAGGTCAGTCATCAATAGGAAAGTGGCCAAGTTTTCAGAGGAAAAAACTAGTACGGTGGCTAAATGTCCGATTTATATTCGTTTGCCTTGGTTAGGTACAGTAAGTGAGAAGTTCGCCAAACAAATCAGCTCAGCGGTGGAAAATTGTTATTTTTCATCTAATGTGCGGGTTGTGTTCTGTACAAAACCTCTGTTACCATCCTCTCGAAAAGACGTCCTGCCCCCCCCCCCCCTCACCATAAAAATAATGTGATTTATCTTTTGAAATGTAATTGCAGTGCCAATTACGTGGGCCGGACGACGTTGAGATTAGACAACAGACTACAACAACACATCCCTAGTAAAATCAGGAATGGAACCTTCCGGTCACGTGACGTTCTAAGAAATACATACGGTTCTTCGATAACTGACCATCTGATAAATAACCCGTCGTGCGCAACGAACTTTAGCACAGATTCATTTTCCATCTTAAGCTGTGCTCACTCATCTTATCATTTGAAAATCTTGGAGACTATCCACGTACGCCTCAAGAGGCCCTCCCTCTGCAAACAGAAGGAGTGTCTCTAAGGGTTGAGTGTGATTAGTCTCTAAGACACAACCTCCATTCCATATAACATCACGCTTATTTTATTCTAAATTCGAATTTTTTTGTTTTTTTTCCCCTTCATAACATAACGCTTATTTCATTTTAAATATAAAAGGTTTTCTTTTTTTTTATCCCACGATATCAGCCTTGTAAAGTGTGGGCGAAACTAGTCGACTGGCAATTTTTTTTTTCTCATCCCCTAAATCTTTTCATTATGAAAAATTCAACACGTCTTGCCATCATTATTGCATTAATATATATATATATATATATATATATATATATATATATATATATATATATATATATATATATATATATCATCTTTTGTTTCATTTTGCTTCAGTCTAAGTTCTTGTAAATCTCGGGGCTAATAATATTAAATTATATTTTTAAATAGTTTTTAATATTTTTAATATGTATATATATATATATTTAATATATATATATATATATATATATATATATATATATATATATATATATATATATATATATGGGAAGAGAAGGATGAAGGTAATCCGACGTGATCGGAAAATGAAAAAGGAAAACCAAAAAATGGATGTTTTTTTTATGTGTACATCAACGTTTCTGTCTCTATTTATAAGACTTCATCATATATATATATATATATATATATATATATATATATATATATATATATATATATATATATATATATATACAGAGTGACTTAAAAAAAACGGGCCCCGTGTACACTTTATGTGATATCTCCTTTATTTATTCACCAATTGCCCTTATTTTACAGGATATGGCAGAATCAATGACCGTGAGTACACCAAGACCTCAGTGGGAGCTGGGATAAGTAATACACTGTGTTAAATTTTACTACAAGGCAGGCTCGTTTAAGAAAACCCAGGACAGTTTCATGCATCAGTTCGGATGTGAAAAGGCTCCACCCAAAAGCAGAATTCAGAACTGGGTGGACCACTTCGAGAAGTATGGGAGCGTGGAGAACTTCAACGCTGCCAGTGAGAACCGTCCAAGCCACTCGGCACGTCCCAAGAAGCGGACAGCCGAGCTGGTCGAAAGTGTGAGAGAGTTTCTCCAGGAGAGTCCGAAACGCTCTGTGCGTAAGCGAAGTCAGTCCCTCGGTATCTCCCGTGAGACTTGCAGGAGAGTGCTGGTGAACAATATCAGGGCTTACCCATACAGAATACAGACGCTGCAGACCCTTACAGCCTCAGACAAGAAGCAGAGGAGCGCTATGGCAGTCAAGATGCTCGATAAGATCAAGGTGACACCAGGTTTCCTTAACCTCCTTTGGACCTCAGATGAAGCCCACTTCCCTCTTGACGGAAAGGCGAACTCCAAGACAAATGTCTTCTGGGGGTCCTCCAGACCCAATGAAGTAGCCACCAAGCCCCTGCACTCTCATAATTGCACGGTATGGGCTGCAATCTCGGTCAGAGGTATCATCGGACCAATCTTCATCGAAGAATCTGGCGCAGCAGTTACAGTCACCAAGGAGCGGTATGTGGAGGTCCTTAAAACCTTCAAGAGTGGACTCCAGACCCTCTACCCGTCGCTCATGAGCAAGTTCTGGTTCCAACAAGACAGAGCACG
Source organism: Sepiola atlantica (assembly GCA_963556195.1). NCBI lineage: Eukaryota > Metazoa > Mollusca > Cephalopoda > Sepiida > Sepiolidae > Sepiola > Sepiola atlantica. The sequence continues at coordinate 52,655,152 of OY744549.1, read as the reverse complement.
TTCTCACACCAAAAACCTGTCCTGAGATTGGCTGAAAGAGAACTTCGGAGGCTGAGTGATCAGTCTCAAGACTAATTTTGAGTGGCCACCCCATAGCCCGGACCTAAGCCCCCAAGATTATTTCCTTTGGGGCTATTATAAAGACGGAATGTACACAAGGAAACCCAGAACCATCACGGAACTCAAGGAAGCCATCAGGGAGGAGATGAGAGCCATTCCCAATTCAGCCTGTAAGAACGTCATGGACAACTTCGTTCTGCGCCTCAAGAAATGCACGAAGCTAAAAGAAGTCCATCTAGAACACATGCTGTAGAACGGAGAAAAAAGGCCAAATACCCTAGTGTTTTGATATGATGTTGTGAATATAATAAACTAGTTATGCCCCAAAATTCATTTCATTCGGACCAAACACTAAGAACGGGGCCTAAGTAGATTTGGGGCCCGTTTTTTGGGGGTCAGCCTGTATATATATATATATATATATATATATATATATATATTAAATGCATGAATTCCGTTTTAGTTTTTATTAGTTATACGGCATATTTGAAAGTTGATTATTAAGTTATTCCCGCCTTTATGGGATTCGCTTACATTTCCCGGCCTCTTCAAATATTTCCCGCGTTCGCCCGGAGTCAGAGAGAGAGAGAGAAAGAGAGAGAGAGGGGGGGAGAAGGGGAGAAGGAGATACAGAGAGGAGAAGAGGAGCAAAAGAGAGAGAGAGAACCAACAAGTAAATATTTAAATAGTGAATTGGATGAATGGATGCGTATAAGATGGAGGAGACTGCAGGTGCGTTCGCGATTATGCGAAAAGCGAGTTTAGCGTTGATCTCGAACAACCCGGTCCCCCACTGCGAAATGACGTCCCGCCGCAAATCCTATTGTATATGAAAAGATGGCGATTGTCAAGAACGGGCTGAAAATGTCGAAATGTGACCCGCAGTTTTAAAAGGGTACAAAGTTTCATTCATGGGAGTGGAATGTAGTTCGAAGGGCGTATGAATACTCGCATTTATTTGAACACCATATATATATATATATATATATATATATATATATATATATATATAGAGAGAGAGAGAGAGAGAGAGAGAGAGAGAGAGGGAGAGAGAGAGAGAGATTGAGATTTTTCACTTAGAAAATAGATTATTCAGTGAAGACCGGGATTAGGCTAGTAAAAACAAGCTCGATGATACTCGATTACAGGGTACAGAGCATTTATATGTAATTTTTTGAAGGTTTACCAAAGTATTCCGTTCAGGAGACCAATCATCACCACAAAATACTTTTTCTTTCAACGATTATTTATTTATCATGTATATATATTCAAATTAAAGAGTTTTTCCTACACGTGTTTCACTACCAAGCAGGTACTTGCTTGGCCGATCATCAGAGAAATAAAGTATCTGGAATAAGGGTTTCAACAACCGACAATACACAACGTGGCGTTAAATTAATTGAGGCCACTTAAGAAGAGAAGAAAAAAAGAAAAAAGTAATAAGATAAAAAGGAAAAAATAGAAAATGTCTTAGAAAAGTAGCTCGTAAGATTTTCGCAGTATTGTTGCTACTAAGGCAACCATCGAATCATTAGTCACAAAAGCATTAAAAAACAGGAACAATGTGCGAGCATACACCTTCTCGTCGGGCGGCACAACGATGAAAAAATATTCCCTCCCCCCCCCCCCCAAAGAAAAACCAAACAGTCAAAACACCGTTCATAAGTTACCATTCCAAGCCACTGATAGTATGTGCATTCCACATCATAGTATGAGCATTCCACATCGCCTCTATCATAAGGAAAGGTAACATAAATGTCCGTCCGGAATGCATATGGTCGAACGAGCCTTTTTTCCAGGGCTGACTTGCTCCCTTTCGAGATAAACATACACACACACACACACACACACACACACACACACACATATATATATATATATATATATATATATATATATATATATATATATATATATACAGGGTGGGCAAAAATAAGGGTCCTATTTTTAAAAATTCATAACTTTTTTATTTATTGATTTAAAAAAAATTTTTTTCTTAGAATAAGTAAAGGACCCATTCCGAAGCAAGCATGAGCCGTATTAGCCTTAAGGAACGTACCCTCATTTAGAAAACATTATTTTTGCTTAAAAAACTCAAAACAGTGTAAAAAACAATACTTTAGTTTTTGTAAGTTTTAAGAAGTGTTTTTCAGTTAAAATTTGTTTTGTTTATTTCAAAAAATCTCGGAAGGGTCAGTCTACACACACATAAAGTTTGGTGCGTTTAACTTTTATTTTGTGGAAGTTATTCAAATTCAAGTTATTCAAATTTAAAGATAGGACCCTTATTTTGGCCCACCCTGTATATATATATATATATATATATATATATATATATATATATATATATATATATGTATATATATATGTATATATATATGTATATATATATGTATATATATATATATATATATATATATATATATATATATATATATATATATATATATATATATATAGTGTGTGTGCAGAGTTAAATGGTTTCGATGAGTATCCGAGTAAGTGAGCTCAATGTACTTATTAACAGAGCAGGAATAAATTTAAGAGAAATAAACTAAACATACATTAGGGCTGTGAGCATTATAAATTATTTCGTCATCAGACGCGAACACAGCCACATTTCGGAAATGTATGCAAGTATGTATGTATATATAAATATATATATATATATATATATATATATATATATATATATATATATATATATATATATATATATGAAGCAATCCAACAAAAGATATAAGCGTCAACTAATATCTTATAATTAGTGAAACATCCGGATAAAAAACTGAAGCTCAATATACTGGATAGAGCATTAATATTATAATATAAAATTTTTCATTAACATTGAATATGGACACATTTTGCGACTGGATAACTTTGCCGGCCCCTTCAATTTCACGTATTTGAACTGCTGTTTGTATCTTGGAGTAATGTCCTTCCTGATTATGCTTCTCAACTTGTATGACCTGGATGGACTGTATGGATTCAACAAAAGTATGTTTTTGGATTGATATGTTTGATGTTATGTATTTTTATATATTTGTGTATATAATTTTATATATTTTCAAAGCGTAATGTTATTGCCTGTAGTAGTATAACTGCTGTAATGGTCCTCTGAAGAGAAGAATTATCTTTGAAAACTCATGAGCTAAGGACTTAAGGATGCTTTGCATGAACTTTGAATTCTAATAAAATTTGATTGACACCTTATTTTATTACTTCATTTTATATTATAATTATATATATATATATATATATATATATATATATATATATATATATATATATATATATATATATATATATATATATATATTACTGAAACAGTTTTTCATTTTAAACAATTGATGATCCCTTAAATAATGTTAAGACTAGCGTAAATTCTTTAAAGCAAACAAAATTTACAAGAAAAGTAATTTTCCACCGAAGGACTTGGGACTAAAGTGTTTTTTTCCATAGAGTTTTAATGGCTATAAACTTCCGAGAAATATATATATATATATATATATATATATATATATATATATATATATATATATATATATATATATATATAAATATATAATATTGAGAACCGGAAGGTGGAATATGGGATGAACAAAAATAAATGACAAGAGACGGTAAATCTCAGATCAATTTATTTATATTTAAAAAATTTGAATATTAAGACAGTAAATTATAAAATTGGCGGGCTAACTGTTGAATATTTAAAGGTCCGGCATGGTAGAGACTTTAATCATTTCGAGAGTAACAACCTCTCTTTTTCAAAATGAAAACAAAAATTGGACCGGCTGTGTCAGTTGAGGAAAGCAAAGTGGACGCTGCTATTCAATATATATATATATATATATATATATGACATGTACAAAATCTGCGACACTGGCATGTCGATGTTATCGATCAATGGCTGTTAGAAACTGAGATCTCATCAGGCAGAATGAACACCGGATCCTTACCTTGATCTGAGGTAAGGATCGGTTTTCTTTCTGCCACGTTTTTTGAGTTATGAAAACACTTGCTTCCGTGTCAGGAATAAGTTGCGTGCTTTGCCCCTCAGGTTGGGTATCGACGGTACATAAAGAAATGTGCGTGAAAGTAAACTAATGTCGACACACTTCAGCAATAATTCTTTTTTGTGTGTTTCGAGTCTTCATTTATGGTCAAACATGCGGAAGAGGATACTACTACTAAGATAATGTCAGCAATAAATTAGAGTAGAACATATTCTACCATATAGGTACTTTTACAGCGAAGGGGTGGGATTCTGCTGCTAGTCGGTGGGTTAGTAATATTTTTATTGAGGGTATACAACTCTCGTCATGTGGGCAAAACCGACGCGCGCATATCTGAGGCAATGGCTGAATCCTTAGAAAATAACCTCCAGTCTGTAGTGGAATGGGGTCAAAAATGGATGGTAACTTTTAATGCCGCAAAGACAAAGCTACTCATTCAATAACTACAAGAAACCCCTTGAACCACCGATTGTCAAGGCAAATAGCACACTGCCCGAGAGTTCATCATTCAAACTCCTCGGCCGAACTTCCACAGATAACATGAATTGGAATAAATACATTGAAAACATTGCCAGGGCTGCTGCAAAGAAGTTGGGCTCCCTCTACCGAGCTGGATAACTTCTCACACCTGACATTATCCTATATCTCTACAAAGCCACCATCCGCCCATGCATGGAGTATTGTTGCCACATCTGGGCTGGTGCATCATCCGCTAGTCTCTCCCTCTTAGACAAGGTTCAAAAAAGAGTCGCCAACTTAATAGGTCCCTCACTATCAACCAAGCTCCAGCCGTTGTCCCATCGCTGCAATGTTGCTTCCTTGTGCCTGTTTTACAAATACTTCAATGGATTGTGCTCTGATGAGCTTGCTGCTCTGGTGCCCCCACAACGCAAATTCACTAGACCACCCCGACAATCTGCCAAAATCCCATCCATTCACTGAGGAGGTCCCCAGATGTTGAAGAGCTTTCTACTCTAAAAGCTTCTTTACTCGTGCTGCTGGACTCTGAAACTCACTCCCTGCTCCCTACTTTCCTTACGTTACTGACATGCAGAAATTTAAAACTAATGTAGACAGACATCTCGCTGCACAGCTCCTAAATTAAGTTGACCCCCCCCCCCCCCCCGAAAACTTTCACCGTTTTTTTTCTCAGTAGCCCCTTTACGTCTACGGTGGCGGCCTGCTTTGTTTGAGGTGAACTATGTTAAAAAAAAAAAATAAAACAACTGCAGCAAGTTCATCGGATCACATTCCATGGAAGTACTTCTGAAAGAAACACAGGATTTTTGATCTCGTAGTTTTCTTATGACTATTAGTGGAGATTCGTTTTCTCGTTTGAAGTGTCCTTTTCGCAGTCATGATTTTTTTCTTCTCTTTCTTCTCTCTACATAGTTCTATTAAACTTCATTTGCTGCTTAGTTTAATTCACTTTTCCTTAATTTTCCTTAATTTTCTTTTTATTTCCTTTCTTTCTTTCTTCGATTTTATTTTCTTTCGACTATTTAACCCTAACCCTAACCCTAACTTCAATTTCGAATTCAGTTTAGAACCGACAACAACGAACATGTCGCAATATGAAAGAATTCAATTGTGTTTGAATAAATGATGTTTCTTCATTTTTAATTTTGCACCGCAAGATTTTACAAAGAAATCAAAAATCTAAAATAACAATTCGCATCGCTAAAATATTAAAGCACAAATTTAAAAAAAAATAAAGAAAAGAGCAACTGCAAAATAAAATAAAAGCCTTCAACCGGAAGTGAATACAAAAAAAAAATAATAAAATAAAAACGAACTTCATTTGTAACGGCCATGACTGCCCAGGTTATAGAGATTTAAAAAACAAACAAACAATGTTCAAATTCTTACGCATGCGCACGGTGTCTTCATTTTAGTTGTTAGGAAACGCTATTATCTCAGACTTTAGACGAGCTGAAAACCCTGGCAGACGACACGGTTAAGAAAAAAAATATCAAGATATGATTTTATTGATATTCGAGTGTGTGGGTGTGTGTGTGTGGGGTGAGAGACCACATTCCGTTGTTTGTTTGGGTTTGTTATGTAAATCAATGTAATATGTAGTAATGTTGCTGACTGATTCTTACGCACATGACGTCACAGTTAGAGGTAGGCGGACTGCGTACTCATACTTTCAGACATGACGTCATATAAAATCAAAGTTAAGCAACGCCTATACTGGCCAGTACTAAATGGGTGACGATTTAGAAAGGACCACTTCTCAAAGAACAATTCCTTTATTACCTAATGCATATATATATATATATATATATATATATATATATATATATATATATATATATAAGTATAAATTTTTATTTATACAAACATTATTGGTTACATATGTGCATACATGTTTCGGTTTCACTTTTCCCAGAAAGTCAACCTCATGTATAGATATGCGTGTGTAGGTACATATAGCTGTATATGTTGAGTCTGTATGTTGAATATATATCTAGAATATTTTGTTTTTTTATTGAATATACATCTAGAATATACTTATAAGCACGTATGTATTCTGAATATATGCTTGATTGATAGTGGATCTATGTATGTGTCCATGTTTAGATGTGTATGTATATCAATGTCTGTTTATTTATCTGTTTGTTTATTTAGGTCTGTTTGGGTATGTTTTAAAGTTTGTTTATATATGTGTGATTCTTGATATATAGATAAGATATTTATACTGGAGTGAGCCTGTAAAACTGGGTAGCCAGAAAGCAAGGAGTAATAAAATAGGGACAGAAAAAGGCAATGGAGACGCCATAGGGGGTAATAAAACAAACAACCACTAGCAGTAAAGGTCAGTAAGTGGAATAGGTAATCCGATACTAATTCATAGGAAATAGAAAATACTAAATCCCAAAAAGAGTTATTTGGAGGAGAAAATTCTTCAAATCCATCCATTCCTGAAAAATTCTTGGTCTGATGAGGTTGACTTTCTGGGAAAAGTGCAACCGAAACATGTATGCACATATGTAACCAATAATGTTTGTATAAATAAAAATGTATACTTATAAACAGCTCTACTTGTCATTGAGCACTTTTTATAAACACTTGAGTTTCTACGGATTTACATTTACAGAAACTAATACAATACATGTACGATATATATATATATATATATATATATATATATATATATATATATATATATATATATATATATATACATTGTGTGCGTATTTATGCAAACATTGTTAAAAATAAAAGAATTCGTTAGTTTAATTATACATTTTTTTTTATTAATAACATCACATATGAAACCAGTGGTTACATTTTAAAATGCTTAACGTGATGCGATTTTGTTTTGTGATGCCATCCAGTGTTGCTGAATTAAAATCGTCAACGACTTCCTGGAACGATGCGAA